>OX393579.1:14046302-14390482 GCA_947652605.1 Elmis aenea
TTTTATTACTTCCTCCAGGGAAATTAACAGGAAGTTCCATAACCGTGATAGTATTTGACTACTACTTAACATTGTGGGAAATGCACATTAGGCATCCTATATAAGTCAACTATTAAATATTGTTTATGTATACCTTGTTCGTTAATTACGCTTGTATTAAAACAACTCTCAGACCTTAAACATTAATGAAACGGCTCAAAAAGATATGAAGCTTATTAGAATAAACTTAAAGTAAGCTTCTTAAGTTGACAAGACTTGTCAGACCAACTTTGAAGTAGTATAGATGTTGCAAAAATCTAACGATTGCAACAATTTTAACTAAAGAGGTAACTGGTAAGGACATAGGAATTTGTAATTTATACTGTTTTTTTTTTTTTTTTTATAAAAAAAAGAACTACAATAACACTCGTTACTTTATTATCAAAAAATAATCTGTATTTATTTTTTTATGAATGATTATCACTTACTTTAATTAGTTCAATAGCAAAAGCACAAACATACACGTCACAAAAATGCTTTACTTTCAATCAGTGGCGTAGCGAGGGTAAATGGCACCCGGGGCATGGCATTTTTTTTTCGCTCCCCCCTCCTACGTATTTTTATTGTAGTTTGCGAGTTTCAAGTAAAATAATGTTGTATTATTTATTTAAATACACTGTAATGATAATGAGAAAAAATTTTAAAACTATAATTGCATTTTAGTTTTCTGGCTTTAAATAAGTGAAATAGACGCAAAAATATTTTGTCTTCGCGGCGCCTCCCAAGACTGGCGCCCGTGGCATCAATAGTCCCATTGCCCCCCACGCTGCGCCTTTGCTTTCAATATAAAAAGTGTGTAGCTTGTCTTGTACAAAAACCTAAATACGTAAGTTATCTGAAGAATAAATCAGTTAAGAATTCGTTTTTGTACACTGTACAGAGATGTAAGCAATCTCAATAAAACCTAACGCAAACATGTAAATTGCAATAAAGGTGTCCTCAAAAGAGAATGCTGGGCTCTCATTTAAAAGCTTGTTATAAATGCCCAGCGTCCTCATTTGAGGACAGAGACATTAGGTTGTGTATAAATTTTAAAAAAATTGAACAGACTATACAAAATTTGTCTTTATAGAATTTGGTGACTTCTTTAATTATAATTATCACAAAAATAATCAGTAACTAATAATATAATAAATGCATTGAAAATTATCGATAATTTTTGGTAAATATGCTCGAATACAAGTCAGAGTGGTGCGTCAAGGGTGTGGTTTAATCTATATTAAAGTAACGCTACTGGTCGCCGAAATTCGTCAAAAAATTATCAGGACCAAAATATTTAATTCTCTCTCCAAATTTATATTTTCTACCAGTAACAAACTCAGATTACATAGAAACGACCAATAAACGCATGAAAATCTGTTAATAGCGAAAAGGAAATTATCAGTATGGATCTGTTTATTCGTCGTTTCAAGGAAATCTGAGTTTGTTATTGGTTGAAAACGCAAATTTGACAGGAGGATCAACATCTGACAGGGGAATGTAAAATTATTACTATGTAATAATGCACCTATTGGTAGTCTCTAGAAGATTTAAGATTAGTGATGGTTGAAAACTCAAATTTGACAGGTGAAGGAAATTTTCACTAAATCTTATTTTTGTCCGGGTGTGAGGGCTCGTCCTATAGCGTCGATGATTATCTAAGTGAGAAACAGATCGGGAGAATTGAAATATAACACAATTATGTGTTTTTTTATGGTGTGATATGACATTTATATCAATTTCTAATCTCCACATCTTTTTCCAACGCGATAAACAATAATTTTCGAATTATTATATACTCGGAGCTTATCAATCACTTAAATTTTATTCGCATTAGAAGCATAGAGACCAACTGTCACAACTTATAGTAATATACGTCTGTCCCTCTATTAAACGCGAATGTTTATGCATCTAGATGTATTGTTCTGTCGTCTTTATACATGGTCTTCAATATTTATAAATTACACGCTTACAAGATATTATCATACGGCAGTGTAGTAAATAAAATCGTGAAAATACTAACAGCACCAGCGCCAATGTTACTCGAAGGGACGTTATTATGTTACAGTCATATCGATTACGTTTTGAAGTCGCTAACAATTCTTTGAACGTTTCGCTACACTCCTTTACTATAATCCCAAAGATGGCGATATGGTCGAATACATCATTATATAAGGGGTAATTTAAAAAGATAAAAGCTATTTGCGAACAATTGTGGGCAATAAACGAGTAATAATTTAATTGGCATCCTTCTAACAGACACAAAACGATGTTGAACTAAGAAAAACAACAAAAACTCTTGAAAAATGGTCTCGATAACGCGCTACAGGTCATACAGCACCTTCATTGTGTATAATAATCGTTCCCTGACCTTACCCAAGCTCCAAGTTTAAAATAAACTTTACATAATTTAAAACCAATCACGCACGTTTTACTATCGCTGATGGTTTTCTAATTTGCTGATATGAGTCTCGTTTAGAAGCTGTTAATTGGGCTAGTAGGGTAAAAATTTGTGTATCTAAAATAATTAACGTAATAATGTTTACTTCCATGAGACCAAGGTCGAACCCCTTAATTAATGTTATAATTAATAAATAATCTTCCCATTTGTGTACGAAGCACTCAACATAATGTTGTTTGTAATTACGCTTAACTAATTATAAAAAATTAATTACGTATAGTGATTTGCCAAACGGTGCCAGTGATTAATTTAAATTAGGTGTTTAGTTTTAGACCATCTTATATTTTGCACTAAAAATTTTAAAGATTACTTAACCCATTAGCGCCCAGCGTCTTCAATAATTGAATTAATTCTCTTTCAAAAACATATAAACTTTATGTATCTAAAATCAGTTATTTAAGTTTTTAAGACAATATTGATCGAAACAGGAGTCTTAAAAAATAATGATATTTCACAACTTGGCCAAGTCAGAACGAATTCCTTAGAAACTTTGTTGGACAATAGTGCCATAGTGATTTTTGACTAGTTAAAATTTTAAAATAACACAGGGTGTTCCTTATGCCCGGTTCATTTAGTCAAGCTTCAAACACTAGTAGGTATGTCAATAAAATGGAACACCTTATATATTTTTGCATTTTCTTATTGATAATGTAATTATCTTCAAAAACTATTGAAAGTCAATTATGTCTAAAATCAGTATTTCTTGAGTTATTGTGGTTCTCGTATGTAATACCACTAGTGGTGAAGATTTTTTTGAAAATACTTTTGGGTTTCCATGGAAACTTGTTCCAGTTGAAATATCACGAAAGCAAATTGCATCAAAAATACCCCGACAGCGCAGCTGGAGGGGTATTTTTAGATGAAATTTGCTCGAGTGATATTTTGGAAGAAGTTTACATAGAAAACGGAAGTATTTTCTTAAAAAAATCTTTACCACGAGTGGTATTCGAATGAATATTCCGCGAATTAAAAACTCGAGGAATTGGCTCCAAACGTATTTATGGCTTTTTAAAGTATTTTGGGGCACATTTGTATATATATTTTTTTCAATATCTCGTATATTAAACGAAGAAAAACGACCGCTTGTAGTCATTTTGACAAATTTAATTGACATGTTTATGTGTAACTAAGCGTAACTAAGGAGGCCTACTGTGAAAAATAGACCTAGTCAAGGTGTTTTCGCTGAGACACCTCAACTTGCGGTGTCTTCAGCGAGAGTCGTGTCTTATTGGCTGAATAGTATGTTTTGATTGGTTACTTATGTAATGAGTGGAATATTCTTGATACTTTACGGATACAAACACAATATTTAATGGCATTAAACTAGTAGGCTTTGAAAATATCTCGAATGCAACTCTTTTTTCATCTTTAGACAGTACAGAAATTATAAGTCAAGGTTAACAAATAAAATTGCAATGAAATAGTACGAGTAGCAAATATTTACAACAGCTATAATTGAAAGTCTCTACGCTCTTCCATAAATACCAATTGACAATAATTGGAACGGAACATTACTAAATTTACATAATATCCGTGGCCTCCAAACATCGAAGACAAATTGCGATGTTCCATTATTTTTCGAGACATCTACTCAATTTAACTTGCCGTGTAGTTTGAAAACACTTGTACCGTGTAATGATGTCACTTTTGTTTAAATATCGGTGAATTCCAATTACAACAATTTATTCTCGATGGGTGCGTGTGACTCAGGCAAGTGTACGGGTTCAGTCATTGTTGGGCACACACGTAAACGTAATTGGTATTCCACGCTATTGTCTATAAAAAACAAAACCGTTTGAGAAAAATGTCCACAGCGAGAACCTTTTGTTTTAACGAACACCTTATAAGACAATCGTCTGTAAAAACATATGAATTCTGTGAAATAAGTAATTGTTGGAAAATATTTTGGTGCTAAGTACATATTTAACTTTAAGCTAACTGCATTGGAGAGCTTGACAAATTTCGAAAAACAAGGATGTACAATTTTTTTATTGTTTACAATTATATAGATTTAATTTATAAAAAAAATATGAAAAATATTTAGTTTTTAGCTTGAAAAGACAAATTTATTTCGAAATGAGAAGTTTATCTAATCCTATTGGGCACATTGTAACCAATATGTATATATATAAATTTTAGAACTTTTGAACTAAAACAATTTTAATCTTATTAATTATATTTAAATTAAATCATAGCAAATTAAACAGAACTGCATTTAAACGGTATTGAGAAAAAAAAGTACAATAATATGATTATATTCTGAATAAAGTATAGTTTCAAAATAGCCGTGTTTGAATACTCTTGATTTTTCAATTTTATGAACACAAACGCGATAAAAGTGGTTTACAGTTATTAATATTGGCATTTGTTGTCATTTCTAAGGCTTAGGTACTATTTAAAAAAGTTGCAATTTCTCTTAACTTTATCAAAAATTCTTAATAACTCGAAAATTGTTGCAGATAGGTATGGGAAACGCTAATACAGATTGATGCAGAATGTAATTTTACATTAGAAAAAAAAAAGTTTGGGCATTGTATTTTGGACACCCTGTAAGTAATGCATCGATTGCAAACATTCCAGGATGTACTCCAAGGTTTCTTCTTAGCATGGTTTAAATTTAAGCGTTTTTTCTTCAAAAATGGCGGCGTTAGATAATATTACGCATCACGATGAAAATCAAAAAATTTTCAAAAAAGTCCAAAAATCTAAAAAATTACTGCACTTAGGTATAGGGAATGCTAATAAAAGTCCCCCTAAAATAAAGTTTTAAATTTAAATACGCAATAAAAAATAGGCCATTGTATTTGAAATAAGAAAGTAGACGTCAACTTCCGGTAATTCCGGAAGTGTCGTCATATTGAAAATATTTTCAGTAAACAGATCAGATGCCATTATGGTTATAACCAAAATTTCAGATCCATACCCTTTTTCATTCTTCATATATTTTTAAGTCCCGGTCTCAATCAATCACCCTGTATTCTGTGGTCAATAAAACAATAACAAATAAGCTTTTAATAAGATTTCTTGAACATACGTATGCCACCCAAAAATTTAAAATGATTGTTTGAACTTTTAAAGACTATTTTTGGACTTTGGATTATAATAATGATATTTGCATACTCCAACAACAGATCTTGTACCTACGTGAAATATTTTCATGATACAAAGACATGTGAAACGACCTCCTTCAAATTAACAGCTGCAGTAAATTGCTCGTATCGTATCGTGTGAGTAGCCTACTTGTACTTTAAGTAATACCATGGCTCGTATAAACACCGATTGTTAGTAGAAATGCTATTTAATGCCAAGGTAATCTGTTTGATAGTCAGTTTACTCGAACAACCTTGTCGAATTCACTTACTAGCATTATTTGTTTAATATAAAGGACACATGGGAGTGTCATTCGGTTTATAGTGTTATCAAACTTGTTTTTTAAGCGCTTATATCCCATTAGACTCACAATTCCGTCGCGATTACTATCGACTAACTTCACTTTTAATTTCGAAAAAAGCTTAGACATACACGTTTAGATGTCTCCCCGAGATACATAATCGATGTTTGTAATAACACGTTGTTATTGGTATAATTTTACATTATCGTAAAATCTGTTAGTGGTGCTGTATATTTGTCTTATCGTTTTAAGTCACGTGAATTAAATTGTGGCTTAGAATTGTTGCTTATCTGCGCGGATGGTTTAAAGACAAAAAAGCGAGCAACGATTAGTTTGATAAGACTTACTTGATGAAACATGAAGGCACAAAAAGTCGTTGCAACAAAACTATAAATAATTAATTTTAATTGATGATGAAAGATCAAACTTCAATACTAGTTTGTTTCTATATTTAAATAAAGTTTTTATAGCTGTGTTTTAAAGAAACAAGTAGGCTCTGAGCGACAAATTGATATTATGGAGTTTAGTGCGCTGTTTTAACAATAACTCGGGCAACTAGTGGATATAATTTAAAAAGTTTTAAGGCTCATTTGGGCGTATATTGGACGCTATGTGACACCGGTTTCAGAATATTGTGATAGTTGGCGTGCCAGCGCGAAGTTGGTACACCACTTAATTAATTGACCATATCTCAGTAACCCGTTAAGCAAAATTTAAAATTATTAGGGCTCATTTGGACGCATATCGAGCGTTAAAGAATGATACTAATTTCAGAAATTTCGAATATAGTTGGCGTGCCAGCGTAAAGCGGGCACGCCACTTAATTAATTGGCCGATAACTCGTTGAGCAAAATTGAAAATTTTAAGGTGCATTTGGTTGCATATTAGGCGCTAAGGTATGATACCAATTTTAGAAATTTCAGATATAGTTGGCGTGCCAGCGCGAAGTTGGCACGCCACTTAATTAATTGTCCATATCTCGATAAGCCTTTGAGCAAAATTGAAAATTTTAAGGCGCATTTGGTCGCATATTAGGCGCCAAGGTATGATACCAATTTCAGAATTTTTGGAAATAGTTGGCGTGCCAGCGTGAAGCGGCACGCCACTTAATTATTTGGCCATATTTCGGTAACTCGTTAAGCAAAATTAAAAATTTTTAGGGTCCATTTGGGCGCTTATTGGGCGCTAAAATATGAGACTAATTTTATAAATCGCGCCGATGGTTGGCGTGCCAGCTTCATGCATCTCAACAGTCCCACAAAGTTTAACGAAATTTTGTTTTTATATTATAAGTAAATTATTATTGTTTATCTTATCAAGTGTGTTTTTCTTGTTTTAATTTTCAGTTCGACTGTTTCATGGCTTCGCGCTGCTTCATCCGTGTGTTTTTCTTAAAGTCTAGTATTTGATTTAGCTCTTGAAATAATTGAAAAAAAAAACTGACCGAGAAGGTTTCTTTTTTTTGACGATACAGCGCGAATAGTTTAAACTATTTAACAAATAAAATTTGAAAAACATGCAATAAATACGAATGGTGCTTTTTTTAAATTTAATTTCCTAAATAGTTTCGTTGATTCACGCTGCTTCATCAAAGAGAAATGTTAGAGTTAATTAATTAATTTATGTTAAGAGTTTTAGGTTAATCAATAAAGAAAAAACAGATGGAAAAATTGACGAGAGTATTAAAACTTGTCTAGCATTTCTACTAAAAATTTTTCGATGACAAATAAGTATTTTTTTTGTTAAACCTACTTATATTAAAATTCATTGTATTTTACAATTTTTAACGTGTTGTGTATGTTTTAATATAATTTTTTAATCTTAATATTTTAATGTGATAAGTAGTAAATCTCAGTACAAAAAGTAAAAAACAGATACAGTTGGACATGTTCTATACATTATGAATGTTATTTCAAGTTTTCCTATAAGTGGGGCCAGGCCACGTTGGTGTAATTTGTAAATTTTGATAAAAAAATACGTTAAATTCAAAAAAAATTTTAAACACTTAATCTATTCATCAATTTAATCAATCATCATAGTACTATAAATTAGATCAAGCTCGATATGCAACTTTTCAACATGTATTTTTATTGTTTATAACCACGCCTCAATCCCTGAAGATGCTCCTAAAATTAAGGAGCGAAATGTAGGATTAGTAGACGTTGAATAAAATATACCGTCCAGTAATACCAGATTTTTATTTCTTCGCTTTACAATATATTAATAAGGTAAGTATTAATAAGATAAGCGATTGCCAATTTAAAAACAAACATATTCAACATGATTCATGTAAATCGAACAAACATTAGCGCACAAATAAATTAACATTAATTTGTCTACGTGTGTTGCTCTTGCTAGTTTAAAAAAATTAAGTGTTGCGTAACGTTCATGTGATAAACTAAGTTAAGACAAAACAGTTTATTCAGTATTATTTTTTGCTCCGATATGTCTAGATAACGTCAATTTTGGAAAATATTATTCATGGAACTTAGTTCTAAATTCTTCCCAGATCACTTCTAAATCTTCAGGTAGATTTTATCAGGAAACGCAACAATAATTCTCTGATATCTTGTTAGCATTGTTTTTTGTTGTAAGTGAGGCCAAGCTTATTAGTAATTTGATGTAAGTATTTAAAAACGATTATATTCACTTTATTGCGTAAATAAATATGAAGGACGAAGGATCTTAACTGGTTATGTTTTTGTCATTTATATCTTGCTAATTAATGATTTGCCATTATGCCGTAGGTCTTTACGTAACAACTACAAGTTTTGCATTTACGGTAATGACACTAATTACTAAAATTTCGGTTCCCAAAACATTGCATTGCTAGACGTCTAACAATCTTTGCAAGGCTAATATGATATGCATTAACGAAATTAGACGCAAGCAATTTATTAATGTACACGCAGATGACACTAACAACAATTCTTTTATTGGTAATTAGGAGTTCGTTAATTGAAGAACACTTGACCTCAAAAAATACACCAAAACAAATTTACCTTAAGTTAATTTGCCAAAAAAAAAACAAATCAAGGGTACAGATTCATCAAAACAAGACTTATTGTCAGAAATATTCTGGTAGTTTTTATAAGTCAGCTTAAATAAAAACAAAATATTGCGTAACACCAGTGTTAATGAGCGCAGATATGAAAAACGAAGAAAAACAAATGCCCACAGTTGGCTTATCTTTCATGAGTTAGCAGTTTAACTGTTTTTAGCTCAGATTTTTTGAGTGTTAAGAAATATTTAAAAAACATTTAAGAATTTAAAACAATAAAAAAATCAAATCCAAGGCTCTGCCTAGTAATGAATGCTACATTTCATCACATACCAAAAAACAACTGAAATCAAAACAAAACAACCGTGATAAAACACCCATTCCCAATTGTGCAATAAATAATAACTGATTATAACAATTTTATCTCGTTTTGCATATTTATAAACGCAAAGTCCTTTAATTACTGTTTCAATACGCCCACAAACGCATATAAATTAAAAATAATAGAGTGTCAAATATTACATATTCAGCAAACACCAATTTAACAGCAAAATCCCACGTCCTGACCAAAACAATCTTAAAAGTGAGGTGGCTATGACCTTTGTGGGTGTGCACAAACTTTTCAATAATCCACGTACACCGTAGCAACAAAAGAATTTCCGAATACTTCGTACCGAAACGATAACAACAAAAAACATTCTTACAGTTAATTGACGGCAAATCAAAGGAACCAATTGTATTGTGTCAATTTTTTATTAAAGCAGATATAAATTTACTTTGTTACGTCACCGTCACTGTGTGAATATAGTAATTTTGTAAGTGAAAAGGCTCATACGGCGTTCAAATTATTAATAGAGAGTGATTTTGGTGCATTCATATCTGCTGACATGGGTCGTTAAAAATGTTTTTAAAAACAATATTCAAATTACCAAGTCGCTCTGTGCAAAGACGTTTGGTTGTAGTAAATGATATAACTGTACATTAACGATTAATGTGTGTGGCCCCTTCTAATACCTAGTGTTTTTGGCTCGTGTGTGGCTATCAGTTGTCTAGCACCCAATTCGTATGCAAAATGTAATTCTGTATAACGTTAGGTAATCATATAGTATCGGGTTGCCAGCGCAGTAAATAAATTAGCAACATTTTTTATCATAAATCGACAGTCAAACAAAAAAAAACTTGCTTTAATATCTGCTGTACAGTTTAGTTCCTGAATTATTGACAGCACGTAAGTCTAGACGGGTAAAAAATTGCTACACTCAGTAGATAATTGGTTAACAAAACTTGAGTGTTAAAAAGTTTGCAATGCCCATTAATTATTAAGCAATTTTCTTAAATTATAGTCCTAGGATGCGGCTTGCTTATGAATTATTAAAAATATTTTTATAAAATAAGTTAAAATTTAATAGGGCACTATGCAGTCGTTCTTGATTTTACGCCAGTTGAATATTTGTTTCATTTAAAATAATTATTACAAAACGGGGACATTTAGGCCCGATTGCACAAAGTAACACGTGTTAAAATTCAAGTTAATCCTTAAAACTAGGCAAATCAGCGCCAACAAAGCTGCGATTTTGCATAGATCTAGGGTTAACGTGGTTTAATCCCTGGGTTAATCCCAGGTTCAAATTTTATGCAATCGGGCCATAGGGTACTACACTGTTTTTATCAAAAATTATCGTGATATTCAAAGTTGTAAAGTGTTTTATTTCATAATAGCTAAAGACGATTATCGCTATTACAATCAGAACAAAAACTACAAAAGACTAAATGGAGACAAGTAGAACAGCAACAAGGCAAGAAAATGATCGATAAAAGGCAAAATAAAACTCTCAACCTTACTGAATGTTAGGAAGAACACAATAAAATTATTACAGTGAACGAAAAAAAAAGTAATTACTGCAAAACAGTCTTACAAACAAAACAAACTTACATAAAAGCGTAATAATAGAGGCAAGAAGAAATAACAATACAGGGAGTTGATAACAATAACAATCAATTACTTTACAAGCTACTATTGGCATTGCCAGCTAATAAAATATGCAAAACTATAATTGCAGATTATTGTAATATATCAATTGTTCTACAGATTTCTCTTAGGTATAGGAAGAAATTAAAAAATCTCGTAATTACCACCTACCTGTGCAAATTACTTTGCAATGCAAAACGTATTGCTTAAGTATATGATTTCATTTATGTACGTGTCTGATTGTAGTAATAGACGGAATTAATTTTATGACAGCAAATATCTAATTTTTATTCTTAATTCGTAAAAGTGACTTCATTTTTATTAAGTGTCGGTGTATTTTTAGTAGTTTTTGTAATTTCTGAGAACGTTTGGTGAATAATTTAACTGTTATTTATGTTTAATTGTGGAATTTAGATTCTACTACTGTTTGATGTCGAAGTATATTACAGGGTGGTCTAGATAGATGGGCCACTATTGGGATCTCGTAAACAGTAAGAGCTACAAAGGATAGTTTAAATTAGACCAATTGTTCCCCTTTCTGATACCTATTCAGTGATGCTTTAATGTTTTAAAAAAACTTCCATGGCACGCTAGAAAATATCAAAAAATAAAAATTGGCATTTTTTTTTAATTGCTAACTCGGTTATACTTGATGGTACGCATTGTAAATGAAAACATTCATTTGTTTCAATATTGTTTAAATTCATGGCACTCTATAGCTTCATAGGGAATTTTTGATAAATTTTTTTTGGGCCTAAATATTAAAATAAACACATCAAACCTTATATTATTGAAAAGAGGAAAAAATTCTTTTTTATGAGGTTATAGCCAACTATGGTTTCCATTTAAAAAAATGCAAGTTTGTAATTTATCTAAGAATTTAAACAATATTGAAACAAATGAATGTTGTCATTTTACAGTGCATAAAAAAATCAACAACTTTTTCTCCAAAAATATTTTTGTACCATCTAGTATAATCGAGTTATTAACGATTGAAAAAAATGCTCATTCTGATTTTTGGTTATTATTTAGCGTGCCATGGAATTTTTTTAAAACATTAAAGCATCACTGAATAGGTATAAGAAATGGAAACAATTTGTCTAATTTTAACATCTTTAGTTCTTACCGTTTACGAGATCCCAATAGTGGCCGTTCTATGTGGACCACCCTGTATATCAGTATCATTATCACGAGCACTTAGTCTATAGCAGATAAAATACGACAGGTTACTCAGATATGAAATAAGAGCCAGAAAAAAAAACAATGGGAAGACCAAGTCAAATGTGGGAGGTGCAATGAACAACAACGATATTGAATTGAGAAGGGTTAAAAATAAAAAGTTGGCAAAAGACAGGAAGAATTGAAAGGAAAGCTTATAAATAAAAGCTTTGCACCTAAGATGAAGAAAATGGTAAAGATGTCTCAGCAAAATAA
Organism: Elmis aenea; assembly: GCA_947652605.1. Lineage (NCBI taxonomy): Eukaryota > Metazoa > Arthropoda > Insecta > Coleoptera > Elmidae > Elmis > Elmis aenea. The sequence continues at coordinate 14,058,577 of OX393579.1, forward strand.
TTAAGTACTAGCAAGTTTTCATACAACAGTGTTTTAAAAAGTAATTGTTTGCCATAATTTGGGCAGAGAAGGACTAAAGATTTGGGCAAAGATAGAAAGAAAAGAAGAGAATTTAGCAAAATAAATTTTTACAACGAAGATTAAGTAAAACGTAAAGTTGTCTCAGTAAAATACTCAAGTGCAAGCAATTTTAATAAAATAGTGTTCTCGATAGATTTTTTTCCCAGTAAACAAAGATGTTCAAAATTGGGCCGTTGTTCTTTAAAAAATTTTGGATTGAAAAGCTCGTTTTATCTTGTTTTATTTCTGCTCTCAGAAAAAAAAAAACTATTTTGAAAGTAGTTGACAAATGTTGCACTTGACTTATTCAGAGCCACCGCGGTTGTAAGGTGCTACAAATCAAGTTCATGTTTCAAGACATAAAAAATTGTTTTGAATGTATTCACGGAAATTTATTAATTACAATTTATTGATTTAGGATTTTCGAATAACAAAAAAATTAAACACTTCTAACATGTTCAGAAGAGCTGGCAAAAAACGTAGGTTAAAAACCGCTGTGATAGATGTCGCTGTTAGGCGTCACGACTTAAAGTTTAACAACCGCTGGTCTAAACTAAATTCATTGTACGTAACCGTTGACATTTTGTTTAGTTTTGTAATTGATTTTATGATACAGCCACTTAATAAAAACTTATTGCTATCGCACGCGTTTTTAATAGTCGATTCGACTGACGGCAGATGATTAAATGTATAATTAAACAAAGAGGCGGCTTTTGTCTGACTTAAAAAGTTTCCATTTCGCACGAGCAATAATTTAGTTGTATAATCTGCAACAATCCCAGACCTGTCACCAAAAGAATTACCGAAATAACATTCACGATTCGCCTTATCATCCAAAATAAGAGATCTTTTATGTAATCGTTAATTACAACGGTATATCATACAACCAATTCTCTCGAACCTTTATTTAGCAACGATTTTTTTTTTGTCGGATATGATTTGCGCAATAAATACTATGTTTTTCCCTGACGAATATTTTGTTTCAATGGAATTCGCAAAACCACTCAACGGTAAACTACGAGTCACCTCTAAAGTTACTATGCACACAAAAACAAATTACTTTGACCAAACGTTTATTACTATAAGTAAGAGTTTAATTCATGTATTTGCATAGCGCATTAACTGTTCAAATACAAAAAGAGTAAACGCCTTTAAAATAAAAACGCAAGGACGCAAACTCGGCTCGCTTTTACATGTTTAACTTTTTTTTTGTCTCTTTGCTTGCAGCGCTTACGCCGGCTCGGAAGTTTTACTTTCTAGTAAGAATTCTAACCGAAATGATTTGTTTTGCATATTGGCGGACGAGGTTCGACTTTCTTTAATGATAAGTGACCGTTAAATACGTCTGGTACAGTCACACCCAAAGATTAAGGCAGACATTGTTAGTGAGAGCAAGTCTAAAAAGATCAAGAGTATATCGCGACCTAGATCGAGGTTCTGCGAATGGGTTTGCTATAATAAAATCGTGAAATACAATGCTTTTAGAGTGAGTCACTGGAAAATTTACAGAAAATTTATGCAGACGTAAAAGGGCTCGTTCTTTATTTGTTAAGAGTAGCAAAGGAGTCGGCTCACTTGAACGAATTAAGCGGATAACAACTAAAACCTGTCGGCTTATTTTTTTAAGGAAGTCGATGTTAAACAAATTTAAAAAGTAGATCGAATTTTGCAAACAATACGTATTCACAAAGGTTTGTTAAACAAAAAGGTGGTAAAGGATTAAATAAACTTTGGTTTTGTTCTATTCTACAACGTAGGCTAGTGAGAATCTTAAAATAATCTACCAAGTTGGACGCTGGTGTCATTGTGTGATATATTTTTATACGACCAACTCAAAATTTTCAACATCCTGAAGAATAAAATGCTTTAATTTAAGAAAAAGTAAATTTTGAGGATAAACTAATACAGGCACTATTTGTTTTGCTAATTTGGATTATAACATGCATTAACTTTGATGATAAAAATAATGACAAAAACTGAAAAATCAATGAACCCTTTTAGTGGCAAATTAATATACCTAACTTAGTGCGTGCGAAAAAGGACAATTATAAAAACACTGAAATAATCCTGTGATTATACAATTTTATAGTCAACTTGTACCTATGGATATGTTTAAATTGTTACAAAAAAATATTAAAAAGTCGAACCTGCGGCGTAGATTTAAAAAAAATTATTAATTATACATTTTGATAAAAATCGGACAAATATAGGGTAAGTCCAGGATAGATGCCCCACCTTTTTAGATGCTAATATTTTCTGGACAAAGGAGTAAAAACTATGGTTGTAACTACGTTGTATGACAACTTTATGTATATTATTTTATTTAAACTTGAAAATTTACACTGTTATAAATTTATATGATTCGAATAATTAAAAACTTAAAATATGAGCATTTGCCATCTTCACCAAACTGTCGGGCAAAGATGCCCCACTAGTATAGGTATAGATGCCCCTACGAAAATATTATGTAATTACAAATTAATAAACAGAAACTAAATGTTTAGTAAACATATTAACAATTAAGTACTTATTTCTTTTTTAATGTCATTATTTTTCCACACATATTACAAAGATTTTCATATTTAGAACAGCCTTCACGGGACCATTTGTTGCTATGCATGCACTGAACCCACTCATCAATCCATTTTGTGTTTGTGTACATTTCCCCACACCCAACACATGTAGGGCATCTTCCCCGATCGTCCGGTATAGATGCCCCAGCCAAATATCAAATTTAAATTTTGCGCCAGAATATGTACTTTGGCACGAACACTAACCTATTGTGTGCCTAAATGTATTGCACTACAAAAACAATGATAAAAGTACTTTATCATGATATGCGTGTACAAGCAAACCATGGTGATAAATTTTGTGAAGCTCTAAAAATGAACTTTTGCAAATAACTTGCCCGAATAAGGTTTTTTAAAAAAAAATTAGCACTGCACACAATCACATACGCAATACAAACCAACCCTTAAAAAGCCAGCGCAACCTGTCCGTTAATAACGAAATAATTTTGATGGGTCATCTTCGCCGTTGGGGCATCTATCCCGGACTTATCCTAGGTATAAAGAATTTATTCAAATGCTTTTTTGGTGTAGTAATCAATGCCAAAATACTTTTTCTTTGTCGTTTTATATACAGGGTGTTTCTTAAATATTGTAAAAAAAATGGGGGGCGATTCCTTATCGAAAATTAAGGGGGGCCTTTTGAATAAAATTTTTCCACCAAAATGAATCGTTTTATATTGGAATATTTAATGGTGCATGTTTACTTATTTTATTTTTTACTGAAAAACGGTAGCTTTTACGAGAAAAAAAGTTTCTAAATGAATCAACCTTTAAAAAAAATAATTTTAAATTGCAAAATTTTATTCCACAAAAAAGTTCTGATAAAAAAACCTACAGGGGTCGCATTTTTCAGCCCCCTGTGAAGATGGGAGATGATTGAAAATATTACTATGGAAAACCTTTTAATAAGAACCCATAAAACATGTACCAAATATCATTTTCCTACATTTATCCAAATTTAAAAATAAATAAAATAAAAACCTAATTTTACCTCTCCTCTTTAGGGTGGTGTAAATCCGAAAGGAGACTTCTAAGGAAGAGATTTTATACAAAAGATCCCCCTTAATTTTCGATAAGGAAAAACACCCTGTATATTCTTCAGCATATATATTTGTTTGAGAAACAATAATTTATAAAATTCCTTTGATAAGACACAAGTGAAAAGAAAATTGAGTAATAATAATTGAAATATATTTAAGTTAAATTAAAATTAGTTTATCTTTTTGAGGATCCTTTGCGAAAATGCTAGACAAACTGCATAAGCAGTGTTTAAGATACGATTCATGACGAATGTGAAGAAATTAACAAAATTATTTGTACTTGTAGTTTGTGTTATTATTGCACATAACGATAGCATCTTGAAATGTACTCAGAAAACCAACGGCTATAACAAGTTTTTGAGAATATTATAAGTTTATTCGATTCAAAAATTGGACATAATGAATTTTTCTCAAATTTTTGTGGTAAAATATCATTTTAAATATTAAGTGTCATATATCATTGAAAGCAGATGACGATGACACAATGCTATCCGACTATGAGATTAAACTTTTCTCGCCGTATTTAAAAAAATGAAGTTGATGACGTTTCTGAAGAGATGAAACGTTGTTGGAAAGTTTATGTTATCTCAAAATAAAAGGCATAAAAAGTTGCCACGGAGAAGTGCTTCCAGATTGTCGATATCTTAAAAATTGTAGGAAATAGGTAAAAAAAACGAAAATTCATTTTTTCAGTTTTTCTTGAATAACTTTTGAACTAAGACAGCTATGGATATTTTCTTTGCAAATATTTAATGTGCATCTAATTTCGCAACTTTGCCCTAGTTTAACCGACCTTGTAGCTCTTAAGATGAGCGAGATCCCCATGCATTTACTCGAATTTGGGACAACCTGTATAGGTATAAGTTCTGGTTCAGTAGGAAGATAGATAAGATTTTTGACGATATTCGGAAGACGTCGTTTTGGTGAAGAAAGTCTATTGAAGTAAATTAATTTAGTTTTAAATGAACGTCTTTACCAACGATAATCTTTGCTATAACAGCTGCGTGTAAATAAATAAATAAATAAATTAATAAGATTGCTGTTAACAAAGAAAAGAGAGCCTAGAAACTGATAGTACATCGACAAAATGATAAGTTATTTTTAATAAACTTATCTATTGTAATAATTGAATCAATCCAATAACTGAATTAAAGTTAAATATTAAAACGTTGCTGAAGCAAACTAAGTTACCATACAGTGCCCTTTAATCTTTAATACAATTTTTTTTAAGTTTTGAAATTACGAATTTTGAAAATTTACTGCATGTGTGGAATGATTAATATTATATGCAAAGCAGTTTCTAAATTTTGGCAGGACAATAATCGCTTTTACAAAATATTCAAACAATATTGCACATAAACAAGTTGGGTTTCTCTTCCTAAAAGGAAGTACGTGATGTTATCATTAAATCAAGTTGGCAGGTCTGGCCTTCTAATATATTATGTTGATTATAAAGCGGTTTACCGCATATTTGTGAAGACCAGCATAAATTTGAATTCAAAACGGAACACAAGACTGTATTAAAATATTAATATTTGTAAAAGTTAACTTAATAAGCAGACGGAGTGTAAAATTTATGGCGATGCGCTTTTGTTTGTTGCTCGTTGTACATCAGTTTGTATCATTTGTTAGAAATAAATGAGCGCTGTATTTTAAATAGGTTGGTAAAAGATCCTTTCAGCCTGTCAATTAATTAATTAAATTTATGTATAATATCTAGAATAATAAATCCTGTGCAAACGCAGCATTTTACATAATAATAGGTACGATACGTAAAACTCGTGCATTTCGTATAATGTATGGATTTAGTAATTATTAATTTTAGTTCGTGAAACTCGTTTTTGCATTAAACTCTATATCCACTTATTACATATCGTACATTCAGTTTTATTAAGCTTTGATTTATACTCGTTTTCTAAAATTGCGCGGAACTTGTTCTGCTAATAATTTTATTTACAAATCGTTGTAAATAACGTTGCTTGCGAGGCAGTTCCAAGTGCAGGGGCTTGAAAATAAATACGGAGACCACATTTTCCATCCTTGTTTGGTAATTTGCTCTTGTAGTGCGTATATTAACCGCCCACTTCGGAGGTATCCGATGAAAGAACCAGCGCCGCAAAGGCCTCAGACTCCTTTATCGTTTTGTATACTTTGTTTCTCGATAGCTTTGCTTTGCCGATAAACGCTAACCAAACACATAACTCGATGAAAAGCCTCAACGTGGGCCTTATTAAGAAATTTGTAAGAAGCTGTTTGGAAGCTAAGGTCTAGCCAGGCGGGTCATGTTTTCTTTCCGAAGCAATTCCGTGCAGAAGCTACTAATATGATTCTTCATCGGAATCTTAATTTATAGAAGTTTTGAAAACGTTGGAACGCGAAAGGTTAGTAGAAATAAATCAAAATTACTTAATATACGACTGTAAATGTCGGGTTTTGCGGTTGATCGCACGTAGATATCTCCGATAATGAAACTTTTATTTCGTGCTATTTTATTGCGTTGCTTGAGTATTTATTCGAAATGTTATGCTGGTGAGATGAAGCTACTGGTTTTAATTGATGAACGGAATGCTAGTTCCTGTAGGACTTGATCGAAGTCAATTTTGAATTTATCGTGATAATTTAAATTGTAGTTAAAATTGATGTTACTGAATTATTTATTTTATTTATCATAGCCCGTAAGAAGTTTAAGTAACGCCGAATATCTATCACCTATGTAGGTACTTAGGCAACATCCCCATAGTGACCCAAATTAAGGGTTTTATCATGTACTTTTGGATTTTCAAAACAAAAATAATTAATTTAATAATTTAAAGATCTTGTTGAGTTACAGTCATTTCTTTTTTGAGTACAGAGTGGTCCAAATTCGATGGGTTTACATGGGTATCCCGCTTAATAGTCAAGATAGAGAAACGGTTAAATTACCAAAAATGTGCAGTTTTTTTAGGACAAACTTAGAACCGTTTTAAAAAATATTTTCTCATTTCCGGTTTTTGACTTATTGTAAAAAAAGTTGTTTTTTGTTATATTTATAATGTGTCATAACTCCGTTATTGTTGTAAATAACGAATAACAGTAAGAAGATTATTTTTAGACATTTGTATGTTAAATTCAATAATAATACCAACAAAAAATTACGCTTGCCGTTCAAAAGTTACCTTTTTTTAAATTGAATCCTTAGTTGGCTAATTCCTTTTTTTTTCATTACAAATATTTAAAGTTTGATATAGTTATTTTCAATAATACGCAGGTTTTTAGTTGTTTTTTTTTAAACACGCCGTGAAAACAAAAACAAAAACAAGGTGAAAAATCTTGATAAATCATGTGGTACACGTTATAAAGATTTTTTAATTTGTTGTTGACATAAACAATATAAATATTTGAACTATAGGTAGATACTTCCATTTAAAAAAAAGTAAGTTTGTGTCATAACTTTGTAACGGCGAGCGTAAGCTTTTCTATTAGTGTCATCGAATTTTGCATAAAAATATCTAAAGATAATCTTCATACATTTTTTCGATATTTACCTACAACAATAACGAAGATATGACACATTATAAATATGAATTTAAAAAAAAACATTTTTTTCTAATAACTCAAAAACCGGAAATGATAAAATATTTTTTAAAACGGTTCTGATTATGTCTTGAAAAACAGGGGTTTGGAGCGGAGCACAGAGCTGGAGCACGAAGCAGGAGCACGGAGCAGTGGAGCAATGGGTTTTCGCCCGCAGCAAATAATTTTGATTGCTCCACTGCTTCAGTTTATTATGTACAATTTAAAAAATATATATGGTTTTTCCTTTTTTTAACCTTTGAAGATCAATAATTTGTTTTTACAAACATTTAATTAACTTCACTTGTTTTTTAGGGCCAAATATTGTAATTTTTGACCTATTTACACATATCCGATAAAATTATAACTTTGTTTGAAAAAAAAATTGATTACAAAATATTTAAAGCGTGGAGCGGAGCTGGAGCAGGCATTTTGAAACCGGAGCGGAGCGGGAGCGGAGCAATTAAATAATTGGACTGCTCCAAACCCCTAAAAAACTGCACAATTTTGTTAACTTAACCGTTTCTCTATCTTGAATATTAAGGGAGATACCCTTGTAATCCCACCGAAATTGGACCACCCTGATTTTTTTTGGCCAACTAATATTTTAAATTGTAATTATTCGCACTAACGACATGTGCTCTCTTAAAGTTTAAGGCTGTAAATAAAATTAACTAACAATGTATGTTGAATTAAACTAAAATCTACAATGAATGGCAATGATAAGTTTTTTTGAAAAACAAAAAATGCAGGTGGAAAGTCGTATTAATGCTAAAGCATTAATACTTTAATAATTAAAATCAAAGCATCGGCTCTTAAACAGAACACATTGACCCCTATTTATTGACGTCCTTACATAAAAACTAGAACATCACATCCGTATAAATATAACATAAATTTAATACAACTGACAATAAATTATAATGACTTCACATCACAAAAACATTTTGTGATTATCTCCAAATTTTTTGCACAAACGCTTCTTTTAGAATATTTAATATCTTGCAACACAATTAGCTACAAAAATCTGATAACGCAGAAGCTGATATTTAACAAGTAATTATTAACCAAGTAAAATGTAAAAAATACGAGATTTAGACTAGAGCGAACAACAAAAAAAACTCATTATAAAACTTGATTGTAATCTTTTTGCGTTTCTTTAGCAACCGGATTTGAGATATGAAGTTGTAATCCACTAAATTTGGACATGATATACCAAAAATAACTCCTTTGGTGTCTGATGCCTACGTTTTTATGGTGCACATATACAAGAACAAAAATAAGTTATTTATCAAGATCAACCTTTCGCAGTTTGAATTTCGATCACGTCCAAACTTATCTGCATTATTTGAAATATTTAAATGGAGTTTACATGTTCCAGTCGCCACTGTTTGCTATTGGCAAATACCTCATGCGAGAAATAATTCAATTAACACTTACCGTAGAAGATGTACAAAGCCATATCCATACGACTAGCGGCAGAATTATCTTCATTTTTGCTGTAAAAAAAAACAAACATAACGGTTAGACATTCTGTTTGACCAGCTATTATTAGTTAAAGTTTGAAGGTTATGTGGGAAAAAAGAAGTTGATACAAGGTGCTTGTCTAGCATTTTAACTATTTACGATCGATATTTGAACGGTTCCAGTTCTGTGTTTATAACAGATCTTCAAGAATCTTATTTAATTGATTGTAAATTCACGTTACTGACGAGTTTTAGTTAAAATGAATTAATTCTAACAGTGAATACATTTAAACGCAATTTAGAAATTGTTGAGTTGATGAATGTTTCAAATAGACGCCGTTCATTAATTACTTACTTAATCGATGGCCTATCTACCCTCACGGGTGTAAGGCATGTTGCGAAGATTAAATATTTCTTCTCATAAATCGCACAAATAGTAATTTTACAGCCAACAAGTTCAAATAATAAAAATATACAGTAAAACCTCCATTATCCAGACTAATTAAGAATTAAAACGGTAAGGATAATGAAAAATCTAGATAATCGGAAGGGAGGAAAATTATCTCGTAGAAACCACTTTTATTAAAATAAATAGTTTCAGATAAAGATGCGTACCAACGTACAAACAGAAAATTTGTGTTTTGTTAGAAATTTGATGATGTATAATCTGCAATAATTTGTGAAAATAATTATTGTTTTTTCACAAACCGGATAACTAGACATTCCCACAATAGAGGTTCTACTTGATACCTGATATATATGCAGATGTTTTCAATTAATCTACAGAATTAAAGTTTGCATATTTTTTAGTTCTGTAATAATTTGCTCAAAAAATTATACCTAACATTTATTAATTATACTTTTTCTAAGCCTTTCAGTTTACTATACCTAAATTAATGTTTATGAAAATTGGTTTGGTGAAAATTGTTCGAAAACAATTGCTCAAAAGAAAATTTCTCGAAAACAATTGCTCGAAAAAATTGTTTCTCGAATGGGAAGTTCCTTGAAAGCCTAGTTGCTCGAACAATTTCTTGAAAAGAAAATTTCTCGAAATAATGAAATAAGTTACCTAAAATATAATAATAAATTTATACTAGGTACAAAATAATTAAATTTACTAGAAAAGTTGTTTACACTTAAAAAAATGTAGGTATAATATAGGGGTAGGTATATTGTCATTTAAAAAAATTCAGTTATTTTTCATTGCGTTTTTGTTATTCAAAAAAAATATTTCAATTTCGTCTTATGGTGGAAAACTAAGTATCAAACAACTTTAATTCAAAACATTTTCCCCTAAACTGGAAATTTACTGAGATATATAGCATATTCCATATCTTTTGGACACACTGCATAATATCTTCATCTATTTATAGCGTTTATCTCAACAACAAATTGAGTAAGTGTACAATGTACATGTATAAATGTACACAACAACTGTTCTAGTACATTAAATTATTTTGTATTTATGTAAATGTAATATTTTTTTAAAGTAACTTATTTCATTATTTCGAGCAATTTTCTTTCCACGAAACTGTTATTCGAGCAACTAAGCTTTCGAGGAACAATGTTTCGAGCAATTATATTTGAGCAATTTTCTTTCCAGCAATTGTTTTCGAGCAATTTTCCGCACCCCATAAAAATTTCTCTGAATTAACGTTCCTATACGTATACCAAAAGATTATTTGTAAGACTACATTTATTTTAATTTATCCTCATTTTCTGAAAATTCTTATAATATTACCGTTAACTAAATTGCAGTTTTGTTGTTAATATAAATTATAGGGTATTAGGTATTAGATATAAAGACGTTGAATATTTGAATTTGTAAAATTATAGTTCAAAAGCTTAGGTCCTTATGGTAACTTAAGCGAAGATTGTTTTCCAAAAATATTTATTAAAATATAAGGTAACTATGGAAACTTGTTGGCGCTTAAAAAAGCTACAAATAAATTGGACTATAAATTTTTATGGCTTTGATTTAACATGAGATATAAGCTTGTCCAGTGGCAACAAACGTTTAAATTTACTTAACTAACAAGTTATAATTGCCAACATAACTATATTTAAAGTTTACTTAAATCGATTAGGCAAGTCTAAAGGTTTATTCAAAATTAACGTTTATTGCATCTTAATTTTAATTCGTATTTTCTTGTAAACAGTATTCAGGGTGTCCTAACCAAGAAGAATTATTTGATAGCTCTTTTATTAGCTATAATTGTATAAAAAGTTTGGAATAAAACTTGTTCGTAGTAGTTTACTACATAAGCTAAAATAATTTTTAACTATGCACAGTGTTTTGTTTTTGCTCACCGATACATAATTTTGTTTTTTTTTAATAGAAGACTGCATATTTTGTTATTCCTAGATGTGAAATTAAAATTAACTTTATGGTAGCTGCAACTAAAAAGCTTAAAATTTGAGGTATTTTGCTTTACTTGGGACCGAGGTTTTTGGAAATTGTTTCTTTTATGTAATCTGCTTACTTAAAGGGTTTCTACCCACAAAAAGTTGCAAAAAATATTTGTATGAGTCAACTTTTCTTTATGTGTTATTATTGAATAAGTTCTTTAACCGATCAATTTTAATTACTACATTGTTAAAAAACTTGTTACTATTCATTTGTTGTTATTAAAAAAGTTAATAAACTAATTAAAAAATAATGAGTGGATTGGTATCAATACTTGTTTTAAAGCATGTCACAACGAATATCTAATATTAATGTTATTAATACGACAATGTTGTCATTATCCTAACGACAATTTTAAAAGGGGTCAAGGATTACCGAATAAATTTGATAGCTGTAACTTACACCGTCGATATTCATTAAATAAGGGCATTCATTAATAATCTATATAAAAACAAACTCAGCGTTCGCAATTTATTAAATGCATTCTTCCACAGATTTTTGCACGCAATGTTTGTTGTTGGCGTGTGCAAATTGCACGTACATGTACACAGCGCATTCATTAAAATTCTAAATAACATAGTCGAGAGGAATAAAAATCCTGTGAAATTTTTCATGTCGATTTCACGTTAAAAACAAATAACATCGAGTCAGGTACATGTTTGATGCAATTATCGACGTAAATAAATCGTACACCACCTGCTTGGATAACTATATAAGCCTACAAGTGTAGTCGTAAAGGTATGGTAAATAGAAAAATCTGACGTAATTAATTTTACATTTCTTTTAGTGCCGTAGTAAATTACTTTATTGAAGATCTTTTTTTAATGAAGAGCATGAATAGTGATATAAAAATAGTCTCTTCATTTATAGGTTCTTCGACGAACAAGAGGTAGTAAAAGTTTGAATGTATAAAGTAGTTGGGAAATTTAATAAACGAAATTTATTTCGAAATAAACGAAACATTGTTGTAAAATTATCATAATCTTAGATTTTATGTATTTATAAAGGCCGCTCCTTAGAGATTTTTAAGTGCTTACGAATGGGACCCTAAAATGGTGTTTTAAAAGTGATGGGTACCTAAAAGTGAGTAGAGTTTAAAATTGAAACATGGATTGAAAGTGAAATGGAATTTCTGTCTCTAATTCAATTAAACGTAAAGGCTGTTAGCTGTTTAAAATTAAAAATTATGCAACGTTCACGATGTATATTTTATGATGTGGTTTATAATTTCGGTTCCTATTTTAAAAGTTCTAAATTACTGTTCGATTGTACGTTTTTATTAGTACGTTACTTTTGATAATATTTTGCTTTAATAGTTCCAATGATTTTTATGCATTTAGTGTGACGTAATTAACTTAAACTAGTCACATCAAAATTACACTAATGACAACACTACTGTAATTATCACTTATGTCATATGGTTGGAATCATAATAATAAACAAACAAAGTTGCCAGTTTAACAGAATAATTTAACAGTTGCATTTAAAAATGTAAATTAACAACGCATGTGTTAAATTGTATTCGCCAAATAACCCTAGTGCAACGATAAATTCTTATAATCCTGTCTTGACCCCCTCTAACGGTTTGTTTTTAAATTACAAACCATCCGCTAGCGACGTCGGGCTGTTACCAATGAACACGTTCGTGTTCTGAAATTATCATTGTTTTTGGCTTATCATAACTGATAAGTATCTACATAATGGTATATCTTATCTATATTATATAAAAATGAATGTATGTATGTATGTTTGTCCTTTATGCATTCCTATACCACTCATCCGATCCTGACCAAATTTGGCACAGACAATCTATAGGACCATGGAAAGAACATAGGCTATATGAGAATTCCCAAAAGTTCCAAAAATTTCCAAAAGAACCAAAATTCCCAAAAGATCCAAATATCACAAAAGTTTCAAAATTCTCAATAGATACAAAAATTCTCAATAGATACAAAAATTCCCAAAAGAACCAAAATTCCCAAAAGATCCAAATATCACAAAAGTTTCAAAATTCTCAATAGATACAAAAATTCTCAATAGATACAAAAATTCCCAAAAGATCCAAAATTCTCAAAAGGTCAAAAACGTCCACCGGGCGCGAGCGCGAAGCGCGAGTAGTCTGTGATTGATAAAAAAATTCACCGAGCGAAGCCGGGTCACTACGCTAGTTATTAATAAAATAAAGCTTTGATCATTCCTGCGATTATTATAACGACAAATATACAATTATAGTGAAATAATAAGTATCCTAAGGACTTACTTAAGTGCTATCTAATTAAAAGAGGAAACTAATAAAAGATGTTATTTTGGTAAATTTTCAAATCACCTTTAAAAAACTATAATAGTCGTTCGTATGAACTTATCAATTGCAGAAGGGTTATTACGTTAAAAGTTATGACAATTAACTATAATTAAGGGCTCCAGATTACTTAAGTAACTTGTATGATATAAGTATACTAAAGTGTATTGCACAAGAAGTAGAGAATGATTCCCGGTCTAATTATATCGCTTTATTCAAATAATCTTGGTTTTATTTCAACACGGTATTATGTTAGATATAAACTACAGTAGAACAAGTTTTAATTGTTTTTACTCCAACATGATATTAGATTTTCTATATTTCAAATACGAAAAGGTTAATTGTAGCTTTTGAATGTGCCTATTACTTTACGTGTAGCTGTTACCTTTACAAACAATATAAGAGTTGTACAGAACTGTAGACAATCATCTATTTATCTCAAATTAAAATTTCACTAAAGTAATCTTTAAAGGAAACGAAAGTTAGTAAATTTTGTGAATGTAATAGGAAAAGGGCCACAAATTATGTGGATTTTGTACTGAGTAGGTATGAATTTTGTTTCTAAAATTAATTAAATGTTATTTTCGTTCCGTCATTGCATTTAACAAACTTCTTGTTATTAGCTAAACAACAATTTCACAGGAAGAGAAACTTCAACTAAGGGTTAAAGATTTCGAAAAACTCTAGCGCCAATCTGCGAAGCGTCAAAATAAATGAAGACCGTTTCATATTGTTAAATAGGATCGCATAATTTTAGATTGTTTCTCTACAAAGCCACAACATCATGTGAAATAGGAGCACCATAGTTAAATAGAACATAATTAGTACAGATTTAGAATATCTGATGCGTCCTTGCCTACAGTTTTAATTTTTTTTCTGCGTCTGTCCAGAAATCAGTCGTTTCACATCAATTTTAAGACTGAAAAATACATCTTTATTGGCCTAGGTCTGAAAGTAACTGGTTGCCGTGGTGCTGAGTTGTCTTTACTGGCCTAGGCGGAAAGTACCTGGTTGCCATGGTGATGAGTTGTTTTGTTGATTTTCGCTGTCATTATAGACATCACCAAGCGAGTTTTAATCGGTAGTTTGTTAAGTTATTGTTTAATTATGGATGGTGACGATAGTTATTTTGGTATCAGTGGGGAAGCAGAAAAATATTGTACGTATTACGTAATATACCCGTAGTGTCTTTACTGGACTTGAATGCTTTCAGGACTCGTCCAGTAAAGTATCACTTTCCGGTCTTACGTAAATAAATATTACCAATGATTTGGTTAGATAGTAATTCTGTATTTTGCTCAACTCTTTACTCAGCCATCAATAACAAGTGAATACCAAATAGCTACGTTAAAAATGTTTGCGCATTTAAATGTCATCGCAACCATCGTGAGACCCACATAAAAAGCAATATCACCAACATTGCAAAATTTAACGATTCCATAAAGCAGCTCCTTGTCTTTTTTGTCCCTTATTTGGTAACGTGGATGCTGCTAATGCCGGCCACTTCGATAAACGTAACGGCCTTGCGCGGATCGTTGAGGTTCTACATTAGCGGATATGCACAGCCAGTCTTGATTGTGAAAGGCAATGAAAATACGAACTGTAGCATAACGGTCGGCTGTTCGGTCGACTGTCGCCAGAGGGCAATCACTCTAAACCTAGGCTCTCAATCGCTGTCTTACTAAAATTGTAGTAATACGCAAGATTATAATTATGAGGTATGGCCACTCGATAATAGTGAAGACATGCAGATTCGCGGATCTGCATTTTATTGGTCTTGGGCTAGAGCCGTTGGAAATAATCCCGTTTTCTTCCTATATGATCTGCATGTTGCATAATCAAAGACACCCCGGGGCGTGAGTTTTGGTCGGTAGGGGGCGAAAATAAATCATCTTTTTCTGTTTCCTAGTAAATAAATACCATAAAACGAATATCCCACTCGCTGAACTCAAAACTCAAAAAAACGTTGCCCCCTTCTAGGCTACATCCGGAAACTTCCCATGCCCGCAAGATGGACATAAAAATTAACGAAAAATTGCCATTGTAAAATTCTTCTTAATTAATATAATTGGATTCCACAGATATTCATAACGTAATAAAAAATAATTTATACCATCTGCACCTTCACAAAAACTTTTATGGGCAAGTTTTTATGATAAATCCAATGAACTGATCATATCTCAACAAAAAGCGCGTCCGTTTGAGAAAATTTTTGATTTAAAAATTAACGGTAAAAGCGATCGGGGATTTTTGTCGGTTATTTTTACGATTCTGAGCGTTTGTATGGGTTGTTTGAAACTGTTTTGCTTAACAAAGTCAATCTTTCTGCTGCGAACTGACCCAAAACGAACAAAACGAATTTAGTCGTGCAAAACCACGGCTTGAATAAACAGACGGTGTAGAATAAAAAGGAAAACAAATGAAAAATTGTTTGTTTTTGCGGTTGATAGCTTCGATGTTCTTGTTTTTTTTTTGTTTCACAAATGAAGCCACTAGCGCTTGTATGTCCAACAAATGGACTGAAAAGCGTTTCATTGACAAAAAAAAAACCGCGCGGCTATTAATTGCGTCAAATTGGTGTTGCTTTTGAAAATCACAAGAATTTATTAATTATTTTAGTTAATTTCTACATCACATCGTAAAATAGGGGTTTTATTAATCAATGTCGTTAAAGAATGATACAAATTCTTAAATAACTTCCAATTAAAGTAACTCTGAAAAACAGTTATTTCCGTTTGATTTAAATAGGCATTTAAAAAATTTCAATCGAATCAAATTAGAAAAATGCATTCCACAATAATTCTTTTTTAACAGTTTTATTAAATGCAACGACAAGAAAATTTGTTTACTACTACAAAATAACTGTAAATGGACAATTTTATCTTACTTTTTAAGAATTTAAGAAATTTTGACACTTTGTGATTAACTTTTCCATTTGTTGCAGACTTTTTGAATGACGCTGTAAATGTATCCCATTGACGTTATTAATTAAGGTTTAATAGTTATTGAAAAGCTATTTTAAACACAATTATTAACACAATTATTAAACACAAGTGTTTTAAATAGAAAATAAAATAACAACGTAATAGAGACATCAACGTTACGTCACGCGAGAAACCTGTACGCTTACTTCGTATTATTGAGATAAAAATATTTTTTTCATTTGCTCCGGTATGTATAAAAAAAACATCAGTGAGAATGCCACCGCATGACGCCCATTGTACACGGCTGTAAAGTGACAGTGACAATCGAAGAACGCGAGATTAAATAACAGTTGATAGTGATCAGTTTTGTAGCTGTCAAATCGATTGTCTTCAAATTTGCTGTTAACATGTTTACAGGGCGTGTATAAAATTTAATTTAACTCCTGCTTCAAAAACACTAATTTGATACTTACATCTTTATACCAATACAATTCAATTAATATTAAAAAGAGTTTGTTTAAAATACAAATATTTAAAAATAACCGATTATTAAAATAGTTATACAGTTTTTTACCTCCGCAGTTCTCAGGAATTTATAACAACAGTGGGAGTAAGACAAGGAGGCACATTAAGTCCTGCTCTTCATAATTCTTATGGATAAAATAATTAAAGAATGTAAGCAAAACACAAAGATAGTCTACTGGGGTTGGAATGAACTAAAACCAATAGGTATCCTTAACAGAACTAGCCTTTGCCGATGATGTGGTGCTATTAGCTAAAAGCGAAAAGGACTTGCACTTTAATCTAGATTCTAGACGTATGAGCAGATACATTAAGTAGATATAGGTAATATGAATATTAAAATAACAAAGACGCGAGTTTTTATTGCAGTGTACGTACCCATTCTCACGTATAGTTCAGAAACTTGGACACTAACTCAAAAACAAAAACAAAGAATACAGGTACAGGAAATGAGATTTCTAAGAAAAATAGAGGGATGTAGACTGATCGATAAAATCAGTAAAGAAAAAATCCGAAATAACCTAGGAGTAACAGATATTAAGAAAAAGATGGAGACGAATCAATTAAGATTGCTTGGACATCTACTACGCATGCCAGAAAGTAGATAAGCAAAAATAGGATCGAAAATGAAGATGGAGGAAAAAAGAAATAGAGAAAGACCAAGAATAAAATGGGAAAAAGAAGTGAGGCAGAGACTACAAGAAAAAGGAGTCAGCTGGAGAGATATGCCACAATTAGCAAACGATAGGCAGGAGTGGAGAAACACTGAAATAGAAAAGCATACCTTGGCACCGAAAGGTACAAGAGGAACCGATTAAGAAGAAGAAGATAAAGAAGAAGAAGTTTTTTACTTTAATAGATCAAAAAATGTTAAAATGAGCATTTACATCTTACTTTAAAATATGGATACCTACTGACAAGATAAATGGTTATTTGCGTTCTTAATATGGGAATGTTCCAATATTTTAGTAATATATGCAAATTTCTTAACTTTTCGTCATAATTTTTGATATTTTATAAGATGTTTGGTTAATCTATCGTACGATCTAGAACCAAACGTTCATAAAATATTGCAGCAACAAAATATGCAATACTGTTTCATTAAAGATCATTATATTATATCGCCCGTCATCCGTTTAATTACAATAATTTTCCTAATTAGTTATTTTCTTGCTTAAATTTTAATAACACTCGCCCGATTAATTAATTTCTTGATGCATGATCTTCGTCATTAAAACTTTATAGTGCATAAAAATTAGCCTACATTTTTACACGGGAATCAAATCATCCCAAAGTGATAAGTTACCGTGGTAAATTAAATCAAGCAAGCTGTCCGTGCGTAATTAATCACAATTTTATTGTCTTAAGTCGAGCGGTAAATTGATTTGATGAGCGAGTGTAGTCTAAAAATCAACTCACATAAAAATTTACGTATAACTGACCTCTACAACGTGCGGCATTTAATAAAAATAGTTTAATAAATTGCTATTGCGCAAGGCTGGCGCAACTAAGTTATTAATATCGCTCAGCTGCCGCTTCGCTTTCTAATTGTATAATATAATATATAGCGCAAAAAATGCCTGGTCCAGATTAATTTAAATAAAACTGTTGTTTAGTTACAGCAACCAGAAATTCGTGTTTTGTGTAGCAATGAAGGACACGCTAAACTAATGTCTCCATTGAAGTGTCAGGAAATTGGGCTAAGTATGACTACAACAAGAGTTATAATTAAAAACCGGACGTTTGAAGTAAATGAGAACGGGTTTTCGGTGTAGCAGAGAAATAAAAATACAGAGGACAACGATTTTTTCATCTTTATAAAAAATTTCACACTAATTTTTATTGATAACGTTACGTGGCGAACGAAATAAGCTGTGGAATACGTGATTAATCAATTTTATGCAACAGAAGTTTAACGCTAAAAGTTTAATAATCGCCGCGGGTTGTACCAGGCACTCCCGTATTTGGTTCAAGTGTAACAACTTAAAAAATATAACGAACGCTGGGTTTGTTTACCTATTGGGACACTGGCCAGGTTTGTTGCATCGAAAACGATCAAAATGAATATGCATCTGCGGTTTTGTTGTGAATTCCAATCGTTTATCATAAAGAGTGATGCATCAACGGTTGCTTATTTTGTTGTATAACGCGTCCAGAATGCTAATCAGGGGATATTTCCGTTGTTGGTGCATTATCGGATGTTCAAAGACAAGGAGCCGTTGATCAAATGCATCGTCAAGGAAATAATTAAAACACGCGACGTTTATTTATTGTTGTCTATTCGAATATTGTTATCAATATGATGAACTTTATAAAGGTATTGTATGAATAACTTGTAATCACAACTAACATCTTTAGGCAACAATTGTTTTTATTGAAACAAGACTTGCAAGCATTTTTAGTGTAAATATCACCGAGAGAAACAAAGAAACTTTAACTTTACTGGGCTAACCTAACCTAACGCCGAATTTACATTGGTAGAGTAGCAAATGCAAGTAAGGGAATTGAGCTACTTGCAACGGGTAGACAGTTTCGTTTAGTACTTGCGCAAGTAAACAATTTAGTGACTTTTTGGGTAAAGTAAATAGAAATTATTCTATTTACTTGAAGACGATATTCCATTTTTCTTCAATTACTAAAAATTTTGACAAGGTTTGCTACTTGATTTAGTAACTTGCATTAGCTACTATACCAATAAATTCAGCATAACCTTACGTTAAATTAAATTAATCTGACGTAGGTTGGTTTTTTAAAAAAGATGCAAAGCAATGCAGAGTTTTTGTTATTGATTTTAAAAGTTTTAAGCTTACTTTATTTATCCTAAGCTAACTTCACTTAAACTATACTAAACTAAAGCCAAATTTACTAATAGAAAGTGAAATACCGAGTAAAATAATTATAAATATTCAACAAATTTTGTGTTTTTTTTTCCAAAATTGGTCAAGAACTATAGGCAACATTGCACTTTTTAGGCATTTGTTTTAGGAAAATTAAGGATTTTATTGTTGTATATATAAATCAATTAAATTTAAATTAATGTAAAGTTAATACAAATAGGTTTAATTAAAAATCAAGCTATTGCTACTGCTGAGGAGACGAGAGTTTTGTAACTGCTCTAGCCTTTATACAAGACAAGTGATTTTGAACTAAAGTGATTTATATTAATAAATGAACTATTTACATTTTCAGGAGTACCTATATCAAATGTATAATTCAGTGCTTTTTAACCTGTGGGGCGCGTTTCCTAGGAGGAGGCCCAAAATATTTAAAGGAAGAGCAAAGAAGAGCAAAAATTGAGGTAAAACTGTTTTTTAAGACTATAAAAAAGCAATAACATAAAACACATACTAAAAATGGCAGCAAGCACTCAAATAATAGGTTCTTAGTGAGCCTAATTGCATGCGTTCCAGATTTCAATGTATTTTTAAGTTCACATAAGCAAAACAAATACTTTAAATATAATTTCTCAGTCAAACGTCAAAGGACAGTTAAGAAATAAAAACAATTTAAGTGCTTTTGCAGTAACAAAGAGGAACGCAATGAAAGTTGACATGAAAACGGGGGGCGCAAATTTTTTTGACATGAATACGAGGGCACGAAAAAGTTGAGAAACACTGGTACATTCAATTGTTTTAAAAGATTTAATTGACCCAAGTTACTAACATGGTATGGTAGTTTACGTTCGGTTGCAAAAAACGATGTCAAAACTTAACAGATGAATTACCATCGGTAACAAAAACTTCATTGTTGTTGCTATGGAAACGGTGTTTGGTGGTTCCATTAATTTTAACCGGGTTTTCTGCAATCGGGCTTAGGCGTTAGGTAGTGAAATCGTATTGTATACAGGGTTTCGTAAAAAATGCGAAAAACATTCGGGAGGTGGTTCCTTATCGAAAATCAAGGGGGGGTCTTTTATACAGTGTGTTTGAAATTCGAGTTTAAGCATGGGGATCTCGCTTATTATAATAGCTACAGTATAGGTTTAAATTTGGCAAAGTTGCTAAATTTGGTGCTTATTAATAATCCGAAGAGAAATTGAAAATATCTCAAACGGTATCCGAGAAAATTAGGAAAAACTGGAAAGCCCATTTTTGTAAATCGTTTATCTCCTTCGGAGTTTGAAATATTTCAAATGTGTTAAAACATTGCCCAAGCAACTTTTTAAGCCTAATCGGATAGTGGTCAGAAATTTTTCCTAGGTCGATTCGTTTTTGTTTTAGACAACCAACTTTGTTTTTTCTTATGGGCAGCATATCGCGTTTTTCTTTGTTATTAAAGTTCATTTTTACGACTAACAGGCCTTCAAAACTTTTGGTTTGTTGATCGGTTGTCATGGAAACAACATAAACTACAATGATCGGCCTACCTGATTTATAATGGTTATTGTTTAAAACGTATTTTTTCAAATATCACAATGAAAGAAAAAGTAAAATACCATGTGTGATACATCAATGGATTTAGAAAAATAAATGCTATTTGATAATGTAAACAGCAAAAATTGCGCCTATAAGAAAAAACAAAGTTGGTTGTCATAAAACAAAAACGAATGGATCTAGGAAAAATTTGTGACCACCATCCGATTCGGCTTAAAAAATTGCTTGGGAAATGTTGTAACACATTTGAAATATTTCAAACTCCGAAGGAGTTATAGACGATTTTCAAAAATCGTATTTTCCGGTTTTTCCGAATTTTCTCGGATACCGTGTGAGATATCTCCAATTTCTCTTCGGATTATAAATGAGCACCAAATTTAGCAACTTTGCCGAATTTAAACCTATATTCTAGCTATTATAATAAACGAGATCCCCATGCTTAAACTCGAATTTCAAACACCCTGTATAATTGTTTTCCCACCAAAATGAATCGTTTTATATTGGAATATTTGATGGTTCATCATTACTTATTTTATTTTTTACTCAAAAACGGTAGGTTTTTCGAGAAAAACTAAAGAATAAAAAAAGGTTCTAACGAAAAGAAGATTTCAAAAAATATTTTCTTAATTGCAAAATTTTAACCCACCAAAAAGTTCTGATAAAAAAACCAACAGGGGTTGCACTTTTCAGCCCCCTGTGAAGGTGGGAGATGATTAAAAATATTACTAAGGGAAACCTTTTAATAAGTATAAAACATCTACCAAATATCATTCATTTTCGTACATTTATCCAAATTTGAGAAATAAAATAAAAACCTAATTTTATAGCTTCCCTTTAGGGGGGTGTAACTCCGAAAGGAGACGTCTAAGGGAAAAAAAAATATAAAAGACCCCCTTAATTTTCGATAAGGAATCACCTCCCAATTTTTTTCGCATTTTTTACGAAACATCATGTATACACATATTTCATTGATTTCATGAATTCCTAATTAAACCCGAAAACTAATATAGTCCGCGTCAAGTCTTATGGCGAGCGGTGGGGGTGCGCATTAAACACCATTGAATACACCTACAAACTTAGTTGTATTGGTATACCCGCCAATGGTTTCAAGGTCCGTGGACCACTTTGTAGCGTCTGCTGCGCGAAAACAGCCCCACCGCTCGTCATTAGACTTGACGTGGACTATAACGAAGGATCAAGATTGCATTTCAATCAATGTTTTTAGAGTAAAAATTTTGTCAATATTATCCTATAGGTTTTTTGTTATATACCTACTGAAAGAAATTTGCTCACGATGTTTTTAAAATTCAAGCCGGAAAGTCTTCAAACGACGTGTTAAATTTACGACAATTATAACGTTTCCAGTTACGTGTTCGAAGAGTTTTATAAATTTTTTGATATTTCTATTATGCTCGGTCCAGTGCAAAAACGGCGGGTGACTTATTGCCTCTTCCTGTATGCAAGTAATAATAATGATTTGTTGATTAATAAATCACGTTTAACGTTTTCGTTTAACCCCTCTAAGTACATCGCGTTCGTTTCGCAATTATTAATTTTCTCCCGCAATTTATTCGGAATAATTTACAACTTAAAGCGATTTGTGCAAAACAATTTCCTGCAAGTAGTAAAGGACGAGAATTGCTTACTGAAAAATCGATTTCTCTAAGTAAGAGCGAATAAGCAAATGTTCGAAAACGCACGACGCCTGAATGCATGAATTACAGCCTCCCTCGATGTACCACACGATCGTTACAAAACGTGCAAAACCGTGTAATATACGAGGAGAGGCTGCAGGATTATAATAATAAATACGATAGATTCTATGCAGGAATCCAAAAGAAGCTCACGTCCTTTTTTTTTACAGGAAGGTGCACGATTCTGTAAACGTTGCTTTTATTATATAGCACGGTGTTTGGCGCGTTAATTTCGCTGGACAGTTTTTCTTCAACTAAGAGCGTATAAGGGTAGGTCTTTCACCTTGAGTTCCTGTGTGCGAGCGGAATTTATGTTAAGAATTTTTAAAATGCTTGCAAACAGCCGCTATTAAAATACGCTAGCGAACTATTATATTGACTCTTTATGGGAAAACAGCATTTAATAAAATGTATGGGAGTGCACTTAAAGATTTTATAGCGTTTTCAAGTGGCACTTCTTGAAAATTTTGATTTATATTTCAGAGAAATAAGTAGTACTTCTTTGTTCATGGAAGTGCTTTGTGTTTACCAAGAAAATAACATCCACTAATAATTCACTAATTTTAAAAATTCAGTTTTGATAACTGGTCTCAAGGATTAACAGTTTTTTTTTTAATATTGTGCAAATTCAGTTATGGATTTAAAAAAAATACATATCTCTTTAGGCCAAAATTTTTTTGATGTCCCACTAACAAACAATCGGAAGTAAAATTAATCTTTTTATTATAATCCTATTCCTTTATAGTTTTGTTTTGTATGTCTCAAGAGCAGTGTTAGATGAAATTGTTGTTAGTACTGGAACTTTTAAAAGTTGGTTTCAACGCTTAATAGGTAGGTACTAAATATCTAAAAACATAACTCCAATATGAGGACAAACCCCAAGAAGGAACAGGTTATGAACTAAAATAGAAAAATGAAGAAAAAGAAGAATACTAAATATTATAGGTTTACTTAAGTTTACTGGTAAGATCAAAATAATACCATTTCATTCACTATAAAACTCTTGATAATTGATATAATATTATCGAAAATTTCGTGTTATTTTGGACGGTTTTTGGTTTTTCAATACATTGTATAAAAATCGCTTTAATTTTTTCGATTATTGTTTAATCTTTGTCAGTAGTTATATAAGTGGATTCAAAAGACTTTGTAGCTCTGTACCAACGACAAATTTCCAATTAATTCAATTTTGAGGTCCATAAACAAATTTAAGGTTGGCTCAAAATTGAATAAAAGTTTTATATATAATACAATTACTTCAATGTACAAAGCACTAAATGTGGTTTTGGAAATAGACTTTATGACCCGATTCAGCGCCGGATTTACCTAAAGGCAATTGTCTAGGGGCGCCAGGTTATGGGGGTACCAGATATTATCATAAAAAAAGGGTAAAATTCCTATGATATATGTATAAAAAAGTATTAATGTTATTTAATACAAAAAAAAATTTATAATGGTATAAAATGTTTATAAATATTCCCGTGATTCATAAATATTACAAAAACTTCGGGCGGTAATTCCTATCGCATCGAATATTAAGGTCTTTTTTATAAAATGTTTTACAAAAACGTCTTCCTTCTAAAGGAAACGGTAGAAGTATGTAATCATTTTATTTCTCAAATTTGGAGAAATGTAGAAGAATGACATTTGGTAAATGTTATTTACTTATTAAAAAATTTCCCATAGTAATATTTTTAATCATCTCCTACCTTTACAAGTGACAAGATGTTATTTTTTTTTATCAGAACTTTTTGAAAGGTTAAAATTTTATGATTAAAAATTTGTTGTAACATCGATTTATTCAGAATTTTTTTAATTCCTTAATTGTTTCCGCAAAACCTAAAGTTTTTGAGCATAAAATAAAATAAGTGAACAGGCACCAGCAAATAAACTCGAAAACGTCTGTCGCTTTAACTAAATATGTACAAACTACAAACCATGGCAACCACAAAAATGAAACATTTTATTTTAGAATATTTGATTATGCATGTTCATTTATTTTATTTTTTACTCAAAAACTGTAGGTTTTGTGAGAAAAATTAAAGAACTAAGAAAGGCTCTAAATAAAGTTAGTTTTTAAAAACAATTTTCAATTGCAAAATTTCTATCCTCCCACACGTTTTGATAAAAAAAAAACAACAGGGGTGAAGGTGGGAGATCATTAAAATGATTACTGTGGAAAACCTACCAACAGTCATTTTTCTTCATTTCTCCAAATTTGAGAAATAAAATGAAAACCTACTTTCACTGTTCCCCTTTGTGGGGCTGCAACTCCGAAAAAAATACGATTTAGGAAAAACAATACATGAAAGCCCCCCTCAATTTTTGATAACGAATTACATCCCAAAGTTTTTTGCAATATTTATGAATCACCCTTCGTATAGACACATACGCACATTTAAACAATCTATAGGGGCGCCCAAAATTTCTTTGCCCAGGGATGCCATAAATCCTTGCGCCGGCCCTAGCTCGATTACATAAAAATTTAACCTGGGATTAAGCCCTGTTAACTAGAACTAGGTGACAACGCAGCATAGTTTGCCGTAGTAATGTTTTTTAAAGCTCCAATTCAATAACAAACTGCATAACTTTGATCCAATTTAACCACCTTTGTAGCACTTAAGGTAAGCAGAGTCTTCATGGTAAGCCTCATTTTTAGGAAAATCTGCATAAACAAGCTATTTTATCTGACACATCCTTCTAATGCAATTTACTTGACAAGGTAAAAATTACCATAAAATAAACAAATTTAATTTTGTAAATTTAGCTGAAGAGATTATGAAATTCTAATTTAGGTAACCTGATCACATTAAAAACTGATACATAAAATTAAATAAGCGCAAAGCTTAATTATTGTACGTCAGAAAACAAGAAAAATGTAATAATAAACCGCGTATATCCAGAATACTTTAATGAAACTGCTTTGTAGTACAGTAAATACATGGTTTTATGCCATTGCCCAGTCTGGTATAGGATGCACCGAACATTAAAACATTCTTAAAGCCTATTAAGTTCATAAATATTAATTAACGTCGTTGCAATTTCGTTACCATCAACAATCATAAAGTTTTATTTCAATGAAACCTGTTCGTCAAGTGCTATAATAAATCTATTATTTTAGGAGCTCTCTCCCAGAACAAAATTAGTTACAGCGTGTACTTAACAGCGTTGAACTGCGCCGCCACGGACAAGTGATGTACCACGTTTCACTTTAAACTTTCATGACGTTCGTTTTTTTCCCAGGAAGAACCGCTGATGTAAGTGTCACCACCTGTTCTTTCTTTGATGTAGGTCTCTGCAGGTCATGGGCCAGAAACGGGCAATGTATACAAAGGCCCTTTAGGGTTGTTAGAGGAATCTAATGCATATCTTAAATAGCAAAACGGAAGTCGATATTTAATTTTTTAAACGAATTTATTAAAAAAGAAAGCCGACACTCATTTGTTTCTGCACTTATTTATGCATATGTTTTCGCCCCTTGTCGTTATAACGATTTAAATTACTTCAATAACTTATAAATGAGGCAAAATATTTCAGAGTTGAGCAATTTTTTCAGGAAAAGTGTCTTTGAAAAGTGTAGGTGAATTTACAAAAAAATATAAAAAGTATCTATAGGTAAGATGCAAAATTCTTATAAATCGCTTATTAATAGTTTTCATATTAAGTAAACTATTAAGTAAACTAAAAAATACAATTAAGGTCGATAAAATGTAAAGGACATTGCATTATACTAATACAATAAACGAAATGCTAATTTAGGTTTCATTTGACATAGATATATGATTCATTTTACTTAAGAATAATTAAATTTATTATTTTTCATCAGATTTTAAGCCGATTAAACCGTTATTATGTGCTTGTTTGTTTAAAAAATGTACTTGCATACGCGATTAAAACAAAAAAAGTTCTCTTATGCTGTCGTTGCCAACAAAAAAGGCTAAAATTTACATTTTGTTGACCTGTTAACATTTATAACCCAACAATAAATACTCTGAGATACTATTTTAACATTTATATGACGCTTTCTAACAAAAAAAGTAACTTGTACCGAATTTTGTTCACATATGGGTTTCGTGGTTAACCTAACGTTTAAGTCACCGGGTAGATTTTTTGTAAAATAAACGACTGGAGCTATAAAACGATTTAAAATTGACATTATTGGTTGTGTACAACTTTATAACACTACTTTTACTTAATTATTTGCATAACCTAATAAAATTTAGATAAAAAAAAACTTGTTTCTGTGAAAACATACGTAAGCATATAGTAAGCATAGTTTAAATTGTGCCTATTAACTGTTCTGGTTGACAGTTCATACAAATTGTTTTAAATTTTCAAAGGCTTCTACCAATATTTTAGGTAAAATACTCGCAAATAATCATAAGAAACGAAATAACTCCAAAATTGTTATATTTAGAAATAAAACATGCTTAACAACTTTGAAAGATAATTGCATTTTCTACAAGAAAATATAAAAATATATAGGGTGTTCCATTAAAAAAAAAATGACTTACATGCGTTTAAAGTTTATCGAAATGGACCGAGTATAACGAACACCCTGTATATTATTTCAAAAATATAACTAGACAACAATTACTATGACACTATTGTCTAATAAATTACCAGAGTAAATTGCTCTGGTGTTCTTATGTTAATAAATATAAATATTTTTATATAGGTATGCATCTGTCAAAATTTTCAAAAAAACGGTAATAACTCAAAAGCTGTTAATTTTAGACGTTAACAACCTATAATATTTTTGAAAGAGAATTTAATTTTACATCCAAAAATTACAAAATATACAAGGTGTTCTATATAAAAAAAACAATGTTTGGTATTGGAGCGCAAAAACAAAACACTGTGTATAGTTGAAAATAATTTTAGGTTATGTAGTAAATGATTGCAAACAACTTTTACATTGAACTTTTTTTAATATTATTACAAATAACAGAGCTATCGAATAATTCGTCTTGGATGGGACACCCTGTATAGGTAATTAGTTTGATTAGCCAAGAATTTATAATTGCTAGATGGTTCATTATTGTAAATACTGTTTAAAATTTTTGTAAATGCCTTACAGTACTTTAATAGAAAATGTTCTGCATCACCGGAAGGAGCAGTTTCAGCCAAAAAAGTTGAAATTTTTCTGATATTTCCTGTTGTTGTTTTAAAAACAAAAAGAAAGTAATTTGCGTACCTATGCAAAAAAACTTGATAATTTGCTTCCGTTGTAAAAGCTACATTAACATATAAAAATTTGGGAGGCCTTTGTACTGCTTTGGTATGCAATATGACGGAATTTTGTCAGGGAATTCGCATCTGATGGACTTTCAACCTCCGCGAAAGTTTTTATCAACTTAAAAACACCGCTATGGGACAAACAACAGTAAAACATACGCTTTATGCATATCTACGTTACTTAAATATTGACTTGCTACTAAAAATAATGACAAATTTTTTGAAGAAATTGAAAAAAAAGAGTCATCATCCGAAGGAAATTATAAATACAAGGGTGATATTGCATATCTGCATATATGCATACATTGCATCCATTACATGCATACAGAAAGATGATTGATAACAATAGACATGATTGTGTAAAACTATGGAAAAATTTAAAAGAACTATTACCTGGCAAGCGTAAAAATAACATATCTAGGGAAATAATATTTGATCAAATTGGTTTAACAGATGAAATAGCTACTGCGGAAAAGTTTAATTATTACTTTGTAAATAGTATTGATGAAATCGTAGAAGGTATTGACAATCATAAAAATCACAATAATGTTATAAATAATATAAACGACTACAAATTTTCGAAATTTCAACCCATAGACATGGCAGAATTAAACCAAGTTATCAAAAGTCTACCTATTACAGGACCAAATGAGGAGGGAATATCATCCAAAGTATTTAAAGATTCAATGTGTGTACCTAATCGGTAATAGGTTATTAGACATAATTAACTTGTCGCTGAGAAAAGGGATCTTCCCAGAGAACTGGAAAACATCAACTATTATAGGTACCTATTCAGAAAGTACCTAACACTAAATTATGTCAAAACTTTAGACCAATCAATACAGTGCCCGTTTACGAAAAAGTTTTAGAGCTAAGTAATTGTGAAAAGACAAATTCTAGAATATTTACAGATTAATGATGTGATAGTGGATAACCAGTCGGGTTTTCGCAGTGGACATTCTTGTGAAACAGTGCTTCAGAATATTTGTGATCTGTGATTTAGAAATATGGAAAATGGTGAAATAACACTAGCTGTATTTTTGGATTTTCGTAGAGCCTTTGAGACGATTAATAGAGAATTATTAATTAAAAAATTATAAAAAAATTGGGATAAGTGAGGTAGCATTGTCTTGGTTTAAATCATACTTACAAAATAGACATAAAAAAGTTAAATAGAATAGAACTATATCATCTTGTTTAAAAACCACACATGGTATACCACAAGGAACCGTTCTGGGTCTTCTGCTTTTTGTTGTTTATATAAACGATATGGTTATATACGCCAATCATTGTGAAATAAAAATGTTTGCGGACGATGCAATGTTGTTTGTTAGTGGATTTAAAACAATTGAATTAGTAGATAAGATGAATTTAGATCTAAGTAATATTTATAAATGGCTATGCGATAATGATTTATGTATTAATGTTGATAAAACCAAATTTATGATTTTGGGAACCAAACACATTATCTATAAAACAAATATTTATAATGCTAATCTGGATATAAAAATTAGCAACACTAATTTAGAAAGAGTAACCGAAATTAAATACCTTGGTGTTATATTAGATGAAAATTTAACGTTTAAGTTACACACCAAATACATGATGAACAAAATTTCCAAAAAGATTTTTCTCTTCAAAAGATGTAGCAAACACATTAGTATTTACACTAGAGTTTTACTGTATAAAACAATAATAGCTCCTCATTTTGAGTTTTGCGCTTCATTACTTATTAATTTAAATAAAAATGAGCTTCAACAATTATAGAAATTACAAAATCGCGCCATGCGCACTATTTTGAAGTGTTCAATTCATTCCCCTATCAAGTTTATGTTGAATACACTTCAATTTATGAGTATTAATCAGAGAATAATATTTAGAACATTAGAGCTGGTTTTAAAAATTAAATTACAAAAAACACCAAAATATCTGTATGAAAATGTAAAATTAGTTCATGAGATCCACACTTATAAAACTAGAAATACTCTTGATTTCGTTATAGAGAAATGTACTAAAAGTCAAACTGCTCGTTCGTTATTTTATCAAGGTTTTAAAATATTTAATAATTTGCCGCATCAAGGCAAAATGTGTAATAATTATAAGAAGGGTATTAAATTAATTAAGGAGTACGTATTAGAACGCTATTAAACTATTATTTTAGATATTTAGAATTTAGAAGATTTTTAGATTTTTATTTTATTTCATTCTATTTTTAAGTATTTTTATTATATTTACTATTACCTATGTAAATTGTGTTACAATGTAATAGCAATTGCTAAATAAAGCTAACTTAACTAACATTGTTTAAGATTTGTATAATTATTTAAATCATTCAAACGGGGATCGTTTAATATTTAAAACCATAGATGAAACCAAAGGTATGAGCAATTTTCTATTCATTTTGTGGCAAACTTCACTTAAGTATTTACTAAATATAGCCGTCTAAAAAAAATTCAAAACACATTTCACGTTTATTTTAAGTAACCGTATATGCACATTACGTTCTGCGGTTAACCTGCAATTCTTGCACAATGCCTAATTAACAATTCGTCTGCCTGTATGTCGTAATGGTTCACAATTAAATCAGTGTTAGCTTTAATGAACGTTTAACAACCTCAGTCCTCAATTTCAACGTGGGATTTGTCAATACCGCAAATTTGTCACTGCTAACGTAACGTCGTTAGAATTACCTTGGATATGATTACCCTATACCTATAAATATTTCCAAGTGCCTATAAAAATTCTGAACATTGTCATTCAGTTTGCAATACGTCTTAATCGACGCGGATTCTTCACTTTTATTGCAAATATTTAAAATAATTAAAGAGGATTCTATTTGGTAAATGCAACTTAATTCTTCGAAAACCTTCAGGCAAGCCGAAGGCGGTTGCCTTCAATAGAATGATTTATCAAGGCTGTCGTTGTTATTGGAGCAGCTTTGTTAATGTGATCAATTGTTCTAATGAAAAGGAGCTTATTTACCATTAAATAAGCATGGTTCGCATTTATTAGAAAACGTACATTTCAGTGGACAAGCGAATGGCGACAACTGAATAAGTGGCACACGTAGAGAGTGAAGATTACCATCATTCGAAGCGCTGCATGTGTCCTACTTTGGCAAGTAAAGTGGATACCGATCGCCGGCAATTCGCTCTGATATGTTCAATGCCCCTGCGATCGTGTAGGCTATGCATGGCGTCGTGACGTAACATGGGGCGCGGTATTTCAAGCATTTATGATATGCACGTGGTTTGTGGCCAACTCAAATGTGTACTTTACATATATATTAGATGTATAAAGTATCTATTGCAGATAGATGTAGCTATAAAGTGCGATGTGTATGTGAGATGTTTAAATCTGATATGGAAGATTTTATTTTACGTGAACTTGTTGAGTTATGATCTTGGCGATCATGAAAAGTAACATTTGCATTATTTTTAGTAGAGTAAAGTGCCCTAATATGGAATACTTTTTTGTATTCGGCAATAATTTTCACATTTATTCGACAAAATTTTGCAAAAAAAATTATAAGGAATTTGTAATGAATACGCAAACACATTACTCGAATTCTGGTACGATATTACTAAAGATATTTCTTATATAGCTATTTTTTTAAATGTTACTACTATTCCATATTAAGCTCCCGGGGAACCTAATATGGAATACTAGGGGTTCTTAATATGGTACATAGAATTATTTAGGAAATATACATTAAAATAAACAACTGCTCATAGATTAATCTTTTATTTCTTTCTGATTTGCATTATTACTTAAACCAAACCAAAACTCTGTTATTTATGTAAATTAAATTATAATTCAAGTGTCATTCGAACTAAATGTTGATAATTTATTTATTTTTTACAGGTATGAGGATGACAATAGAATTGTTTTCTTGGGTATTCTGCACATTTTTCGTGTGCCCATTTCTGACACTTTTGACACCATATTGCTGTACTTAGTGACCATAATCATATTCATTATAAGGCACCTCTATGTATTCCATATTAGGCATCAATGTGACATTTCAAAAATCGGTATATGTAAAACATGAAATGGCCCCAATCAAAATTTTGGTCTATTTAATTGAAATGTAAAGGCTCATGCTAAATAAACATGCAATAAAATATTTTATGTCATTTACCCTAGCATATAATATTTTGCACTGAAAGATTTAGCCTAAAAACTCAGTAGCACGTCAAAAATATATTTGAAAGTGTTATGTAATCTAGTGAATATTTTTTAACTATTTTACATTTGGGAATGTGTGATCAATGTACAAATAGGTACGTATACTTTTCAACAGATATCGCTTATTCATTGTCATAAAACTGATGTATTCAATAATAATAGGTAACTGTTCTATATTAGGGCACTAGTACTCTACTGTTTGCATCTACATAATTTCATTTGATTTTAAGATCTACCGAAGGAAGAGGGTAGGTAATATGTACCTATCTTGCAATACAAAACAATACATAAAAGCTGGCCGCATTAGTGATTTATTTAATAAAATGTAGTGTAGGATGTCTAGAATATCATGCAAAAAGATTCTTTAAATATAGAGCGTCATTTAAAAAATCTGCAAAAAATGAAAAAAAAAAAAAATTGATTTCCAGATATATTTTTTTTTAATTAAAAAAATTGGTGCATGGTCTAAAACTAATTTTAAGATAAAAAAAAGTTTAATAAAAAGTCATAGGATACTAGATTTTAGCGATTTTTGAAATATTCGCAAGATTAAAGTGTCCTTATTTTAAGAGATACAAAAAAAATTATGTGGAGAAGCTATTTAGAATCTATAAATAAGGCTAGATGTAAATTTTGACGGTCAAATTCCAATTTTTATTTATTAAGAAATTTTAAGCACTTTACTCTTGCAAATATTTCAAAAATCGTTAAAATCTAGTGTCCCATGCCTTTTTATAAATGTTTTTTTTTTTATCTTAAAATTACTTTTAGACCATGCATCACCTTTTGTCAAGAATAAAATTTTCTGAGAAATCAAAAATAAAAAACTTTTCCATTTTTGCAGACTTTTTGAATGTTAAAATGTCTTAAAAAATATAAATTGGACTTTTTAGGTTTCAAATAACTCTTTCCCATAACATTTTGTTGTATATCTTAAAATAGGTGCCCTATTTACTCTTTCATCAAAAATTGCTAAAATCTAGTGTCCTATGACTTTTGATTGAATTTTTTTCCTTAATATTAGTCTTAGACCATGCGCCAACTCTTATCGAGAATACAATTTTCTGGAAATCAATAATAAAAAACTTTTTCATTTGTTGCAGACTTAAAATTTCTTAAAAAATAAAACTTTAAATTTGACTGTCAAAATTTAAATGTAGCCTTATTTTTGGGTTTCAAATAACTCTTTCCTATATATATATATTTTGTATCCATTAAAATAGGGCACTTTACTCTTGCGAATATTTCAAAAGTTGCTAAAATCTAGTCTCTTGACTTTTATTAAACTGTTTTTATCTTAAAACTCAAAGAGAAAATTTTTTGAGTTTATTACACTGAATTAAAACACTGCAAAACGACTGCTAAGGTAACATAAATGTGAATTATTGCACCCAAACAAGCCTTGATTAAAGTGAACAAAAGAAATAGGTTATAGGCGTTAAAAAAGTATCGTCCCTATCAACGACCTTGCAAATTAAAACAAAAGTACTGTCTAGAAAGTGGCACGAAACTTTGTTACGCAAATAATTTATTGTGTAATTTAAAATAATTGTTATTCTCGATTTAATGTACCCATTCGCTCAAATTTTTCGAGTATATTCACCCAACCTTAACTAATTTACCCCAGACTAAACTAATTTTAAATTGTAATGGCATGAATACGTTTGTAGGTTTTTTATTTTATTTATGATTATCATAATGACCAATCTATAACATTTTATAAGTTCATTAATTGTGCATGTGATAATAATGCAAGTACTGGCCCTATTTACTTACACGGTTATGAAGCCAATTCTAAAACACTGATTAGAAGTGGCCCCATTTAAAAATGCTACACGTAACGAGCCTTTTTAGGTTATAACCAGGGCCGGATTTAGACTTGATAAGGCCCTAAACTATTTGAGATATGGGGCCCTTTATAAGTCCAGATATAATATGTCAGTGCCAAATATGCCAAATATATAGATAGACAATTTTTTTTTGGGGCCCCCAGGAAAATGGGGGCCCTAAGCTATAGCTTGTGTAGCTTATACGTAAATCCGGCACTGTTATAACTAAATTTCACACCGTTTTAAAATCAAAAATCGTTAAAATATAAGCAACCTATTATTGTTCTCCGTTAAGATTTATTAGTAAATGAATGTTGCAAGTATACAATGAAAAAAGATTTATAAAAACTTCAAAGATACATAACTCCGATGCAACACCGGACATGAACAATACGTGACCCATAAATATCCCTCGTAATCCGCTTGTGATGGGCGACATAAATATTTTAGTCATTCAAAAAGTTACGCTAAGCCACCAACATATTGTCGAGTCAAGCGACAAAAAAAAAACGGGTGTCGTAGTAAATACCTGGAATATGAAACCAGGTTAATGCAGTCTTAGCGATAAAACAAAATGGTTTATGCTGATTGTCATTTTAAGAAGCTTTCTTTATTCTTTCCATTTAATTAACATCTTTTTGATGTAGGTAAATTGCTAGTTTTACATATTTTATGCATTGATTTGACCTGGTTGAGCATGGAGTTGGTCTTTACCTCGAACAGACAGCAGGTAAGAGGAAATAATTCCTCATTTATGTAATTAATGTATAAATAAATTATCCAATTAATCCCAGATAAATAATTTCCGACATTTTGCTTTCAAAGTACATAATTAGGGAATGGAAACTGTAGTTTATACATATATATCTTGGTCGATTATAGGTTAAGATATGCCAGTCAAATGTGCACGACAACAACAAAACCAAGCTTGTTTTTTTGATTTGTAAACTTTTTGAAGATGAAATATGACTCTCGGTATCAAAAAAGTTGCCAACCATGTACTAAATAATTATTCAAAACGATTCCTAATCTAATATTAAGTATTTTGTGTTTATTTTAAACGCTGATACGTGATACGCCTATCATCTGCATACTTAAAATTTTCAATAACATAAATCGTATTAAATTTCGGATGCTTCGGTGAAAATAATTCTGTGTATTCCAAACTCGTTTTTAACACATAGGCAAATTTCCAAATTACTTAATTTTAGATAAAATAACCGGTTTACACTCCAATCAAACGCACGCTAAGGGACATTACCTATACTGGTACCATTAATTATGTGCAGGATTTGGTGCTACTGTTTTAGATTACGTACATTTCAGCAGATAAAAATTCTTAAACGATATTAGTGAACGATTTAAGCATATTTAAAGTAACCTAATATTGTTGGAGCTCGTCTATGGTCAAAAAAGCACTAATGTGTTAAATAAAAGGCGATCCCAAGGCAGAAAATAATTGAAAATTGGCAGTAACGTTTTTTTTTTCAAATTTTTAAATAAATAAATAAATCAAGTTATTCTATAATTTGAAGATAATCCTTACTCCTTAGTATGAGAGGAGCTACAATCAATTTTTTAAAGTACAAAATTGCTAGTACTTCGGAAACTATATAGCAAAAAATATAAAATTGTTGAATTTCTTTTTTCTCTCGTAACTTTTTCGTCTTTCACTTGATAAATTTTATTAGTAATTTCTTTAAGTACTTTATAATGGAGAATATAACTGGTTTTTAATATTTTTTTTATCACTTACCGTTTTCGAAATACATATTATTTTCTCTTATGGGCTATGGCTATGGAACAGTTGAATGTGCTTTTTATTTCTCTTTTTATTTAGATACTATTTGCTAAATCTATTTTTATAAATAAGTCATAAAATTAACAAAAATCGTATTTAACCAATCACCTATGAAAAAAGAAACAAAAACAACTAATTACCCCTTATTTTATTTTCTCTTATGGGCCGCGAAGTTGGCTATGGAACAGTTAAATGTGCTTTTTGTTTCTCTTTGCAGTAGAAGCTGTGCGAATATACTTACAGCCGTATTCATAGTCCTTCCTTATCTTAAGGATTGAGGAAGCCTCAAGGAAGCTCGCAACCTCCCTTGAGATAATGTAGCCAATAAGGTTCCTTGTTCGGTCAAGGTAGATTTATGAAACATGAAACGAGGAATAAGGAATCCTTATTCCTCAAGGAAGGACTATGCATACGGCTGTTAGAGCTGTATTCCGAGAGAAGGCAACTAAGTGTAGTTTGTGTAAATATATAAATTTGGAAATAAATTTAAAAGAATATGGTTTCTTCGAGAAACCAACCAACAATCCTAAACAAATCAGTGAAGAATTATAATTATCTGTTTCTACACAGTTTCTATTGCAAAGAATGCAGCATCTCAACATGTAAATCTTTTTATTAGGTAGTTGTAAATGTACCCATAATTATATCATAACAAATTTGCTACAAAGACTATCGAATTACACAACAATACTAAAAAATTCTAATAATTGAAACCGCAGACAAATGGTAACTGACTTCTGAAATTTAATTAGTTGCTTTTTGTTCCTTTTTTCATAGGTGGCTTGATAAGTGATTGGTAAAATACGATTTTTGTTAACTTTATGACTTATTTATAAAAATAGATATAGCAAGTAATATCTCCTTAAAAAGAGTGTAAAAAAAGCACATTTAACTATTCCAAAGCCAATTTGCGGCACAAATTAAAATGAAGTTAGGGGTAATATCTCAAAAATGGTAAGTGATAAAAAATCTAAAATAACAGTTTCATTCGACATTAAAAGTATCCTAAGAAAAAACAAATTCAACATTTTCATATTTTTTGCTGTAACATCTGAAGTACGAGGAATTTTGTGCTTTTAAAAATTGATTATGGCTCCTCATACTAAGGAATAATTCATCCAATTTAAGCAAACCTGTATCTGTTATAATAAGCGAGATCCCATGTTGGAAATGTTAACTGGGACACCCTGTATAGCGTCAGACCACTAAAAGTATTTTTCAACCATTAAAAATGATTGCTTTTCAATGCCACCAAATCAGTGCAGCGGAGCGTTACTTTTGGTTGCATCTAGCCAGCGCGAATGTTCCGGTACCGCCGGGCAAAGTTCCCATTACACGGCAGATCCGTAGAGGCTGGGCCTACACGCATAACCTCGGTCTTCATCAACGCGTTTTTAGATGTCGTAATATTTGGAATGTTCTTAATAGCATCAAAGCCGGCCAAGATTAGACACAGCCTAAAGCAGGATGGGCGTTGACGCCTTCCTACGTGACTGGGACATCACGAAATTTCACTTTTCAAAAACTTAAATGCATTTCTGATCATTATACTCGACGCGAAGATTATAATAGGTATCGATGAAATAAATTAAACGTAATACTGCAAACATGAGGTGAGAATATTGAACTCTTGGTGTAAACGAGGCAAAAGAAACAAAAAGACGCAACATGTGTGAGTGAAAGTGTTCAGTCCTTTCTTGGAAGTAAGTAGTTTTTTTTTTTTAATTTCTACCGGTCTGCATCCGCAGTTTTCATTTTCTTGCGTTGCACAATCGACTTTTTTTGAAAGTGTTTAAAGCAAGTTTGTAAGACATCATTAGTAAACTTGAAGTTCATTTTATTTTACAATGTGTTATATTGGTATTGAGACAAGTAAAAAACATTTGTTGCCAAAAACCACCCAAAATAAATACAGACGAATCTGAAAAATCTGAAAGAATTATTTTTAAACTTACTTTTTTTTGTCAAAAAAGATTATTTTTGCGATTACGTAAAGGAATTTTTGGCATTTTAATTTTACCAGTGCTAAGGAACAAGCAAAAATATTTGCTATTGAAAACAATTATTTAAGAGATGGTGTTCATTAGTTTAAAAAGAACATATTGGCTATAGATCTGGTTAAAAAGACATTTTTCGACGTAGAAAATGTGGTCAAAATACGAAAGAGAAGAATCTAAGAAATTTCAGATTTAAAACTATTAACATAGATAAATAATTGAAAAAATGCATGGGCATATTTTACTAGGTTTTCTTAAAAACACAAGTTAAAGGATTATGTTTAAGCGTGATTTAACATCGTTGCCTAGCAATGGAATTTTTGATAGATTAATTTGAAAAGTGCTAAGTTACATAACAATTTTTTAGGTGTTCTAAACAAGTACTTGTGTAACATTTCATTGCTATTGGGTTAGGAATGTTAAATATTGGTCGTAAGTTTGTTTAAGAATCAACATTTTTTTGGCGTGAAACGTGTTGAAATTAAAAACAAAATTTAACAAACTGCGAATATTCAAAAAAGCACCATTATCTAAATTAAAAAATTGGTGCAAAGGCACATCTTAGGTTTTTTCTTATTTAAACACAGTTTATTGTCGCAATTTTAGGGTAGAGAAGCGCATTTTGGTTTTATAAATGCCAACTATGTATGATTGTGGTCAATATTTATTTACAAAGTAAGTATAATACACTGGAGACACCATTTACCAATGCATTTTGGCAAAAAACACTGAAAATTTAAGATGAACTAATTTAATTAAAAAACACTGATCTATTTTCGAACGATCTCTTGCCGAAAGGCTTGACGAAACTCTTGTCTCTTCATTAGCAAGAATCTTATTTACATCATAAATAAATAAAATTGTTACTTATAAACAGACGAGTCTTACAATATCTATAGCTTTTCGACAAGAGATCATTTGAGGAAAAGATTCTATATCAATTTTATTTCGATTTAAAAAATGCATTATATATAGTTGAGAATTAGTTTTATTTACGTTATCAGTATTAACTTTAAACAAATTTTGTATGACACTACAAAGAAGGGGACATAAAAAACATGTTCCTAAAAATTCAAGATTTTTAGGTATGCTATCTCGGATCTAACTAAATGGTGAGTTACTGGTCTAACGCATTTTTGTTAAAATAACTTTGGAAGTCCATAAATTGAAAAGTAGGAGTCAAAATCGACGAATTTAGCTAATAAACACTACTTTAATCTCTCTAACCATCCTCTGTCTTCTATAGACATTTATTAAGGTTCACCAAGCCTTTAGTTGGTCGAAAGAGAAACATACAAGATATGGCCACGAAAGATACTGCATATTTCTTAAGTCAAAAATAGTACAAATAATTCCAACTTTTTTATTCAAAACTAAGTCTTTAACAAGAAACTGAAATATTTTTGTACTTACATCAGCAACAACAGTTTTTTTTTTTGTTTGGACGTTTAAGGATACCAATAAATTAACCATCGGCCCGAATCACAACTTGGTGATGCGTCGTAACCAACAATACAGCAGCGCCAATACGAGTATTTTTATGTTTTCTAGTTTTTGTAGTGGCATATGGGCAGGCGATAAAAATTAAACTTTAATACCTAGTAGACGGACGATTTAAGCAAGGCCACCATCTGCTAATTTAATTGATAGGAAATTTAACAATTTTTATCAGCAACCTTTAGTGCTTAGCACATCGTAAAGCGCGAAAAACCGCGCAATAAAATCGTTTTATGGCTTCGGGTACCCACAAGTAAATAAATATTCAGTGACTACGAAGATGGGCACAAACTGAAAGTATTTTACTACTTTGCCAGAAAAACAAACACAACGAAATTGCGAGGAAAAGTTCTATTTAACTGCGATGTAATCTGCAATTTTGTAGTAAATTGTCGTTAATGTTGAGGTTGCTGTGCACTTGCACGAAACTTTAATTTTAATTGAACATTTTTGTTTAATTGCAGCGTGTGGATTGGCCTACAACCGGTTCATACGCGCAAATGTGAGAGCGAAATTTATTTTAATTGAAGTTCACACAGCTAATGGTTTCTAAGCTATTTAACAAAAGTTGCACATAGTCTTTAAATAAAAAAGCAGAGTGACTGAGGTGCTACATGATTTTTT
The DNA here is from genome assembly GCA_947652605.1 of Elmis aenea. Taxonomy (NCBI): domain Eukaryota; kingdom Metazoa; phylum Arthropoda; class Insecta; order Coleoptera; family Elmidae; genus Elmis; species Elmis aenea. The sequence goes on from OX393579.1 coordinate 14,098,658, forward strand.
TTTTTGAAAATCCACATAAATGAATAATAATAAAACAATATCTACAGAAAGACTAACATTTTGTAAACATTTTTTTTTCAGGTTTGGGTTATAAGAAAACGTAGTCAGCTGGAGAGATGTGCCGCAGTTAGCTAACGCTAGGCAGGAGTGGAGAAACTTAATCCAGAAATAGAAAAGCGACACCCAAAGGTACAACAGAAGAAAAAGAAGGTTTTTACTGCGTAGCTAATAATGTTTTACTTAAGAAATATTTTAGTTGACTAACTACTGATGTGCTTTATATGATTTCATAACTTCGATAATAAAAAAGCTTTTATATAGTGACAATTCTGTACAAGATCTTCAAAAATGATTTCTGACGATTAAAAGACTTTAACTTAAATTAATGGACGGGCCAAATCTCTTTAAATTTCTTGCAAAAAAAGCCTAGCGTAATTCAACACGAAATATTTTTGAAATTAATTCAAGGTTTATAGCTGTCTCAAACTGGGTTTTACGGAAACTTAACTTTCCTCAAGTGTTCCCAGAAGCTAGCATTTAGTTAAAGTACAACGTTAACATTATTTATAAATTAAAAACTCATCAAGCTATTGCGATGAGCCTAATTTTTTTATATATGTAATCTTGTTAAAATCTGAAGTATGGATGCTCTGTCATATAAAAAATTCAATGCCAGCACATCAAAGATGGGCAACGTAATAAAACAAGTAATTTATAAATACAAAATACCCCATACAAAATTAAACTATATCTTTTGAGCCTAAACGTGACCATATTTTTATTTGAAAAGCTCCAAAATCAATCAATATTTCCATTTCTTAGCTTTCTGATTTCAATCAAAACGATTAAATACAAACCAATTCTCTCAGAGTTGTATTAAATATCACTTTTTCTTAAAGCATTTCTTGTCTTAATCTCCTTTAGACGAGAGTCTCTTTACCAGTTGCATAAATTCCAAAAATGAATAATGTGATTTTAAATCAAGCCTTTGTAATTATAAAATGGAGAACTTAAATAATCTGACAGTTTACCCAGAACGGTTAAAAGAGTTTGTTCCAAAACGTGTACATTAGTAGATAGACAGAAACAGATAAAAACTGAATTTCATACAGGGTTTTCAGAAAGTCATCATAAACCTATTATGAATAAATAAAATAAATGAAAACAAAAATGAGACGGGACATTTTGAATTGATTAATTGGCAGTAGGTACTTAAGGTTATGAGCGTGTAGTAGCATGAACTGTACAGTTGTACCGTGAATGCTTAAAAAAAAGCAAGATAGCGCCACACCACATACTGCTGGACAATCGAAGACTCTCCTTTCTGAGATCTTTGGTGACCGTTTAATTTCTAAAGACTTGTGGTCTCCAAAATCCCTTGATCTGAACCCGCCAGACTTATCTTTGGCGAGCTGCGAAAGTCAAGGTATATTTATATGTCTTCAGACAACCCAAATTCCATTGACGATCTGAAAGCTGCAATCACAGCGCACTTGGATGCATAACAAGTAAAGAATTAAAAGGAGTAGGGGTTTGAAACTACGATTGAAGTAGTACGGGTATGTCTAAATGCTGGGGAAGGACATTTTGAACATCTTTAGTAATTGGTAAGTGACAAAAATACTGTACATACAGCATATAAAAATAAAATGAATAAATTAAATAAAACTTATACCACTCTCCATAGATGTATAGCTACTTTTGGAAAACCCTGTATAACCTCAAAACGTGTATTTCTGTTAAGATATGGGAATCAAACGTTCAACATTTCTTAGAGACTATAACTGCAAAATTGGGGTGTTGTGAACAGAAGCGTATCTAAACTTTCTAGACCAGCAAAAAAGATCGTGTGTATAGGATTGGATTGGGAAATTAAAAAAATACAATAGCCCTTGGAAAAAAAAATGACGTTTGAAAATATTAATTATTAAAAAATTACTTTCTATGTAAATTAATTTAATTTTTTAAACCATTTGTATAATTTAGCAACTAGTGAGTTTTAACTTGCTACTCTTCGATTTAGGAGGCAAAAGCGTTAATTCCCATTGCTACGCCACTGGTGTTGAATTTTTTGATCGAAAGAAAGTGAATTAATAAATATCGTAGCCTGTTCATGTCATTGACGTAAAAACATTGTTTAATTCGGCCCTGCAAGTGTATGTATTCGGTTATAAATATAATTACAGGAAGTGTAACCCAGCTGTTGGCGTGCGCCACCCTTATCTGCAAAGGCATTTTATAACCAGGTATACAAGTCTTTTTTATGAAGAGGCAACAGGTATACGAGCACACAAGGCGAGGAGGTGCCGCGTCTTTAATTTTGGTAATCATTAGCCGCACACAGAGCAGGTTCATAAGCACTCAATTTGTTAATGTACGTGCAATTTATTATTATTAAAAGATTAATTGCGTTTCGCATCGCCTGTCACATTCTTTTAAAGCCAATATTCAGACAACAACAGGCAGAAGACCGACCGAAGAGGAGGCCTAACACAAAAACAAATTAACACGGTCTCAGCAACGCAATAATTAAATGAAATAACCGCACGTGATTAACTAGAACAAAGACCGAATCGAAAAAGGACGTAGTTAAAATGTTAATAGGTTACAAATAACGATAAAAGCGAAGGTAAAATAAATGTTATTTATATGTCGGTACAACGAGATACAAGCGATAAAAAAACTATGTTGCGTCAGTACAATTCAAGTTTGCTGCATCAGGAGAAAGCTTCAAACGTTTTTTTTTTAACTATTAAGTTTTTGTTTGCCACGAGGAATTTTTTTACGGCGCATCTTAACATGATAACACTTCTAAGAACCACCTTTCCCACCGAAGAATAAAAATTGTTTGATAAAGTCAACGCATCTTAAACCGGCGTTGCGCAAACAACCGCTAGCTAACCCAACAATACTTTTATCTCAAGATAAACAGCTGAGAATCGATAAATTTTGTTCCGTTTTTAGGTCACCTCGAGGCAATATCAATATATAATTCTATATAATTAGCTATAATTAATTACGCAAGTAAGAAGCTGTATTTACTTAGTCATATTTCCTGTTAAATGATGTGAACTTCTCTAGATTTTTTGTTTAACGTGTATGACTTGCTTTACCAGTTTGTGTATAGAATGAAATTGAAATGTCCCGCTAAATGCAAATTTGATTTTCATAAAAATATAGATCTATAATCGTGGGAACTTACTCGTCAAAGTTGATGCTGGTGTTTATTAGGATCATGTGAAGCTAATTACTGTACCTTTAACGTAGTCAGGTGGAGATTTAACTGTTTATTGCATGTAGTTATTCAGAAATAAGTAAATAAATAAAACGAAACGCATCAAATTTTAATTTCAATGTTTATGCAGTTGCAAAAATAAAGGGTATTTAAAAAAGAATATAATCTGCATTTGTAAGGTCGACAATGAGGCGACGATTCTTATTTCCATGTATATTTTCGTCGATTTAGTCATTGATAAAAGCAATGTTAAACATGTATTGTAAATGAACGTATTTAAAACTTTATTTTCTGTTTTGCCAAAGCACCCACATGAAGTTACAATAGTTTTTCTTAAGTTGTAAAAAGTAAAAGCACCAGAGCGTGATTTATGCGAAAAAAAATAGTTTTGCGACTTCGTAGGCTTAAGTGTTCTGTATTTTATTAAAAAAACCGGACGAAATATGTTTTTATTAAAAATAAGCAATATTTTAGTCTTTTATTTCAGTGTTTTTCGGCAAGTCAAGATTATACACCCTTCAGTGATCTACTTTTGGGTATTTCACTGTTTGTAAAGCCGCGTACAGACCAAGCTCGTGAACCGTCAAAGAACAGTTGCGAACAGATCGCGAAAGTAGACGAGAGTTCGCGAACAGTTCGCGAGGAGCTCGCTAGTTCGAAGTTAGCTCGCGCTTTGGGCAGTATATAAAAAGGTTTGTTCGCGAACAGGTAGCAAACATCATTTTCTGTCTAGACGTGATTTGTGCAGTTGTTGAAAATTGAGAAAGAAGACTTTTTCAATTTAATAAAACACTATCGTTTACACCCACGCTTGTGGGACAAAAAAATTCTACAAAAAATGAAATTTAAAAAAGATGAAATTTAGGAAATGTCTGCGGTTATACAAAAGGAATTTGATAAAATCAAAAAAAAAGTGAGTGTATCATAGCACATATTGCGAAAGCTCTCGAACAGTTCGCGAACGCTCTCGAACAGTTCGCGAACGCTCTCGAACAGTTCGCGAACGCTCTCGAACAGTTCGCGAACGCTCTCGGTTCGCGAACGCTTTCGAATAGTTCGCGAACGCTCTCGGACAGTTCGCGAACGCTCTTAAACAGTTCGCGAACGCTCTCGAACAGTTTTCGAACTTCTATTTTGGTCTGCACGCGGCCTTACATTTTAAGTCATCGTTACATCCTTCATATTCGCGATTAACCAGGAAAAGCATATAATATTGTCATTAAACCAAACACGTGCTCCTTCCGCAATAATAATTCCTTGTGGTTAATCTCCCGATTAATAAAAATTAAACCAATCCATAAGTTCTTTACGCAATTACACTTACATTTTAGGTGTACAGCAACGCGTTATTCGATCATTAGCTAAACTCACGGCCGCTGGACTTCTCAATTACTCCACAAATTGGCAATGTGACGTGTTTATCGTAACATAAACACGCGTAATTTAATCCGAGATAAAGACCCATTCCGTATTCTGCGCTCAATTAGAAGATGCCTTTAATCTATTAACTGTTTAATAAGTGAGCAGAGTGCATTAATGGATGTGCAGATTGGCAAAATTCCAAGATGTTATAGTGTTATGGCATATCGATGGTAAATGTCATTGCCAAATGGTGCGCGCGTATCCTTTATCATGCTTTCTGGAATTCACGACTCGTAACCTTTAAGTGCAGTGTGAAGATCTGGATGTACGTAGCATCTAAGCTAGAATTAATGATGGGATAACTCAAACTGCTTTTGGTGTAGTAAGCGATACACTGCGGTATTTACTTACTCAACTTTTCCATAAAATTTGAATACGTTATCCACTTTGCCAATGGGTTATGAGAAAGTAGGTAATAATAAACAATAACGGTAACTGCTAGTTACCATACGACAAACAACGTTATGATAATTAATAGTAATAGCACAATACAGTGTCTGTTGAATTTTTGTGCATTACAATTTTTTATGGTTATGTAGCTGTAGTTTTGTCACGCACACTTGCTGCAACGCATTCTTAAGTACATTTTTGCTAAAATAATCTGCAGATAACGCGCCGTTGCTATAAACTTCCAACATCCATACGGCATCAACAGAGCAAGGACGTTTTTACGGGTCATAGATCGTTTGGCACACGTGACACGCATTATATTCAAACAAGTTATTAATTAATATTGCAGAAAGAAATAGCAGCGGGAACAATTAAGTAAAAAACCATACGACACCATCACGGACGATAATATAAACATCTATTTACATACAGTTCTGTAAACGGTATTTTGGTAATAGAATTTGCGAACAAACGGAAGTTTCGATTAGTATGTACGGCCACTCATTTAATGCTTTTCTTCTAGAATGCCAATAGGAGCATTATTACATATAATATCCTTTTCGTAATTAACAGATTTTCATGCGTTTATTGGTCGTTTTTAATAAATCTGAGTTTGTTATTGTTCGAAAATATAAATTTGGAAAGGGAATTAAATATTTTAAACTTGATAATTTTTTGACGAATTTCGGCGACCAGTAGCGTTACTTTAATGTAGATTAAACCACACCCCTGACGCACCACTCTGACAGTACTAGTAAAATTTGACATAACATACATTAATTTAACAGGTTGGTTAGGTGAAGGAAATTTTTTGACAAAATATAACTCGTGCATTGCAAATAATCTATAATTTTTGACAAATCTTCACTCATGCAAGTTGAATAAAAAAAATCACTCGTGCACTACTCGTGTTTTTTTCAGCTCAACTTGCATATTCTGGCATATGTACCAAAAATTGTAGATAATTTTCAATGCACTTGCAATATTTAATATTACTACTGAAAATATTCGATGCACCGTGTTTCAGTTCGTTGCTACGGTGAAAATTATTACGTTAGCAACCGATCAACAACCAGAAATTCATATTTCAGTGCTTCGATGTGGAAGTTGATAGTTTTTCAAGTTAAATAAGGCATAAATCGCATTTTAGCTGTTTAACATGTTTAGAAATTATTACTAACAATAAAAAAATTACGTTGTTTAATATTGTTTGATCACAAAAATACTTCTGGAAGCAGTATATGACATTTTGCCAAGAAAAATAATACCAGGTCGACCAATTTCTATACAATAAGGGTGTCCCACAAGGTATGCCTTCGCTAATTTTTGCATAAATCGAATGTTTAGGACCTAAATAAAATGTTTTTATCGATTGAAATAGTTTTTAGGTGTCCTTTCATCTACAGGGTGTCCCAGTTTTTATGAACAGCATGGGTATCTCATAAACGGTAAGAGATACAGACTTGGTTAAATTGGTCAAAATGATCTACGATTACAGAGCAACTGTTTTATGAAAAAATCTTGATAAAAAACAAAACACATCAGGTTTTTAATTTTTGCTTATAACTTGCTTACTTGAAATCACTCAAAATATTTTTCGACATTATTGGGGCATTTTTTTGCGTAGATTGGAAATGTGTCAAAAAATTTTACCTATAGTTTTCCAATAGTGTCGAAAAATATTTTAAGTGTGATTTCCAATAAGCAATTTATAAGCAAAAATTAAAAACCTGATGTGTTTTGTTTTTTAGCAATAGCGCAAAAACAATCAGCTTTTTAAAGATATTTTCATAGAACAGTTGCTTTTAAATCATAGATCATTTGGACCCATTTAACCAACTTTGTATCTCTTACTGTTTAAGAGATTTCCATACCGTTCACTATAAATTGGAAACGCTGTATACGACGGGACACATTAAAAAATTTCTAATCTGTAAAAACGTTTTATATAGGTCCTAAACATTTGATTTATGCAAAAATTAGCGAAGGCGGACCTTGTGGGAAACCCTGTGTACATGAAATCAAATAATAACAGATTGGGGATTACATATAAAGAAAGAAGATGGTAGAGATTACAGTAAAGTTGTAGTAAAAACAGTATAACAGCATTAGGTACACCTAAACTTTTACAAAATAAGTTGTAAATAAAATTAATATTTAATCGCAATTTAGCGAAATTAAATAAGTTTGAACAATTCGATCCCCTACTTTTTATTAAACATTTAAATACTCTTCTTAAAGACTACTCAAGATGAAATGTTTTTTTAGATTCCCTTGTCTTTTCCTTAGAAACTTCCATAACTTTTACCCCACAGAATTCCACAGAAGATTCCAGTCTACCTCGTTTTTTTTTGTATGTGAAATTATTGGAAATTTACTTGAAAACGACAAACAATTCTCAAAACATATTCACCTCTTGTAGTGTTACCCTTGGTAATTAAAGTCAGCCCTGAATACCTCAAGTAAATACAATTCTATTGTCGGTTTCCTATCTACAAGAAATTATAATTAATCCACATATTTTTCTACGTTTTCTGTGAAACAACTAATGACTTTATAAGACAACTGATATTAAACAAAGTCCCATTATAAATATCTCATGCATTAGTCGCTTAAACAGCAGAGATGCATAGATAGTAAAATATGCATAAAATGAGTCTTGCATCACATAGGTCGTTGGGTTTGAGTGATATTATAAGGAATCCGAAGAAATTATGCACAAAATGAATTCTTCAACATAAAACCTCTAGATAATAAAGCGCGGTTGTTATAATTTATAATTTATCATTGGGCGAAATAGGGGCGAAAAGAGCAATCAAATGGCAAATATTTCGATTACATATCAATTCAAAAAAAGTTTTGGCAAGAGAATGTTGTCTTTCCATGTTCTGTGGTCTTTGCTTATTATAGGTGCGTTAACATAATTTTGAGAACGCAATATGAAAGTATCGGTCAAAGAAAATGCAAGTCAAAAGCATGATTGTTGGAAGTCAATTAAATGTAAAACATAATTTAACGTAAAAATGCAGGTTTCGGCTTAAATTCATGAAACAGCCCTATTTTAGCACCTGAAATGGCTCTATAAATGAATAATAGGAGTTTAATTATGAATAAAACATGATGCTTGTAAGTCTGTTTAACAAAATATATTTCAGAAGCAACAGTTTGTCTTCGACTTTAATTTTCAGACGTTACTACTTTAGCACCATAAGTCGACATCACAATGGAAGTTAAATTAATAATTTTTTGCTGCTATCTTCATAATACAAGCCCATTACTCTCAAGCCTCTTCAATCTTTGCGTGTCGTGTCGAAACTGCATTTTAAAACTATCGATTCAAACCGCCACATTACGTCAGCAACGACACGTTTCATACAATATTTGAAATTGTAGGGTTATTCAACACTTGCGCACATATTTGTCATAAGTAATTAGGTTTATTGCAATATTTAGCTACATTGTCTTTCACTTTGTTAACGCCGAGTGCAGTGGGTTGCAGTGTGGGCCGTTACCGGGTCTCTTAAATGTCTTCAGCCGGTTCTTGGACCAGCTGACCTCGCGAAACTTGCGAAATGAATGTGACTCACATTTAAAATCAATTCTAGAACTAAATACAATCCGTTGACAATTTAATCAATTCTAGAAAGGCTTAAAACGCGTACCCAAAGTATATTTTAAATGCTATGTGCATTTTAAGCAAAGTTTAATTGAAGATTCACACAGCAGTGAAGCAAAGTTTGCGTTAAAAACGTTTTAAAGGCAAATATAATAAGGTTAAAATGGTTTATTGTTTGTCTTATTTAATGTTGCCAACTTACATTACTTCTTAGAATGTAAAAAGTCAAACAATTAACCTACTTGCACGTAATAATGCTATTTTACTAGTCCCAAAGTAATTGAAGTGTACTTGTCACAGAGGAGGAAAACTTAAAAACGGTTTAAATTGCCTGCTTAAACTAATTTACGCTTTTTATATACAAAGCAGGGGAAACCAGCATATTTCGCTGCATTTTTGTTGTTGGTAAAAGGTGCAAAGAAATAAAAACTTTTACCTATTTTGCATAATTGTTTCATTAAATTGATCTTAATCTGTCTTACGTTATCGCTGGCAAAGACAAATATTTTTCGCACCGAATATTTTTTGTCGTTTTATTTACCTGGCCTCCATTTTTAAGATTTAATTTGATAGGATTGGAATTCTTTTTATTGCCAGAGGATTCTAATATTCTTATGTATGATTTCATCGTCGGTCAATCAGTTTTAGTCTGCATGGGGTGAACGATGACTAGAGAAAATTTTGAATGTGAGGACAACAACATCCAAAAATAATTGGTTACATTAATAAAAGTCTTTGCAGGAATGAATTTTAAACAAATTTAATTCTCAATAAAACAAAACAAGCGACAGTTTGACGCCCTGCTCAGACGCCATTTATTATGGTTTTAAATTGTTTATCCTTATTAAAAAAATGCAGCTATTTACTAAGTAAATTTTGTATTTCACGGTAGTCCGAAAAGCTATTTAATAGAATTTGCGGTTATATTTGAAGAACAGTCCAGCAAAAATAGTTATCCGCTATTGCACAGTAATTTTTTACAACCAACCAGGACACTTTTTAGTTTAATATGATACTTAATCATACGATGCATAATTCTGTATATAAATACTTCTTCATATTTAAGTACACTTATTAAAACATTATAATTATACAGTAAAAGGGCAAAAATCTATATGCCAGGAGTTTGGATCATTTGAGAATTCAAAGTTTTTAGGTTTTTGTGCGCGCGTGATTGTTACAAAAATGATATAATTTTGAGCTGTTTTTACTCTTCATAATTTCGTTGATACACCCGTGATAACGGATTTTAAAATAAATAAACTTAGTGGTTTGAAGCGAATGAAGGACAGTTTACAATTCAGATATTTACTCAAAATAATTAAGAAACTGCAAAAACGTGTGAGCAATGCTGCTTTAATGAAAACTTACGACATTGGAAAGTCTACAACTACGGTACAAAAATGGTAAAGCATGAAATTTTAATACTTACAGCCTCGTCTGAGACGTAGAATAAGATTCTTAAATGAAAAAGTTCCGCTGAAGTGAACGAATAAGTAAACTAATTTTAATGAATGAAGCATTATACAAGGTGTTTCATAAAATAAGCGAAAAAATCCGAAATGTGATTATTTATCAAAAATTAAGGGTATCTTTTATATACAATTTTTTCCTTAGACGTCTCCTTTCGGAGTTACATCCCCAAAAGGGGAGCGGTAAAATTAGGTTTTTATTTTATTTCTCAAATTTGAATAAATGTAGGAGAATGATATTTGGTAGATGTGTTATAATTATTAAAAGGTTTCCCATAGCAATATTTTCAATCATCTCTCATTGAAAATATTATTATGGGAAGCTTTTTAATAATTATAAAATTACACATTTACCAAATATCATTCTCCTACATTTATTCAAATTTGAAATATAAAATAAAAACCTAAATTTATCGCTCCCCTTTACGGGGGTGTAACTACGAAAGGAGACGTCTAAGAAAAAATATTTATATAAAAGACCCCCCTTATTTTCGATAAGGAATCACCTTCCGGATTTTTTTCGCATTTTTTACGAACACTGCATAGGTAATTAAAAAAAAATAAATTCACAAAATTCACCTATTTAACTCTTTTTTTTTTTTTTTATTTTTTTTTAAAGAATTCTTTTGGAAAATCTGGAAATCTAAAAATCCGGGTCGCAAAATTCTCGAGCAGTCCGATTATTTGGATTTTTAGTGAAAGCAGGATTAACAAATCATGTACGTTGTACAGTATAACGAATTTATTACATAAGCCAGTCTAAATAACATTTTCACGATAAATTTTGAACGTAAACGCACATTAACCGATATATTCTCTTAAATAGATTGTAAAGAAAATGATATCTAGAATTATGTGCAAGATTATGCATTATACCTTTTAGCCTGTACACATTTATTTTTTGTAAATTTCGTGTTTTCGTTTTCAGTAGGTAGGTAGTTGTTTTCGAGAAATCAATTAGTTTTACAAATTTTTAAACTTTTTTGTCCCGTACCCGTTCCGCCAATGTTGGTTAAAAGTCAAGGTTAGTTTGACACAAGCGTCGGAAACAAATTTGATTTTTTAATAAATTGCTTGCTCTCCTTAAGCCAATTTATACCAATAAATAAATATCTCGTTTTACGTTGTTTGCTACAAAAATAAACTTTAGACGCGAATTATTGTCTCGATAACACTGTCATATGTTATTTGAATGTTGCTAACATTTACTCGGCCTTGCCACCTTTAAATGTTAAAGGTATCAATACATTAAAGGCCGAGATGTGCCTACGCTATCTCTCAATAAGTAGAGAAAGACATTCCGACATTAGTCGGCAGCTGTTTTATGACAAATATCACACCACCAGCGCCTCGGTAAAAGTTGACGATTTTCTTTAATATAATACAACGTCATACTTGACACGACATGCGATTTAACAGACAAATATTTCAACGGCTATTAAAAATCCATTCATTCGACGTGAAATGGTATTCTATGCCAACACACTTTGTATTTCACTTCGGGCTAAGCAAAGTTCATCTAGAAAGCTGGGTAAATATTAGCAACTTACAAATGGTACTGTAAATAGTCGTGGCCGTTTGATTTTACGAAATTTATTAGTTTCGGAACTCGATGAGGGTGTCAATATTTGCACCGGAAGGTTTAAAAGAATTTGCTTAGATTCAAAAATTACCTATTCGTTTGTTTTTTTCCAAAGAGTCAATGCGCTTTGTGTAATATTTTTAACTGTAAAATTAATACATCCGACGGAACTGGCAGAGCGGATGTGTTTTTAAACAACGAACGTTCTTTTAGTTGGAATATTAAGTTGAGAACAAACTTATAACCAAAAATAAACCTTTGAATAAAAGCTGCAAAGAATTCTTTATTAAATTTCGGAAAGTATTTGTGTTGAATTATTACATTTTAAGTTTGCTCCAGAGCCAATGTTAAAAAATTAATTGGAACAAACTTTACGAAATATCGTTAAAAAATAAAAAACGTAGTTCTTGGAAAACAAAAACCAAATTCGGTAATAAACAGTAAATTAATTTAAAGGAAGGAAAATTTTCGCTAATAAAAATATATATTTATTTACCTCAAATATGATTTAACATTAAAAGGTAGCTTTAATAAAAATAAGGTTTTTGGGCTGGCATTTAACGCCAAATATCATTTTTGTAGACAAAATATGCAAAATGTAATTTGACCGAAAATAACAAATCGGTCTATAATAACAAAGTTTTTTAAGACCACTTCATTGAAATTTTGAGGACAAAAAATTTTAGGGCATGAAATTTCAAAATTGATCTTGAATATGGAATTACAAATAGTTTCAATATAAATAAAAAAGATTAATATTTTAGATGAACATTTTATAAAATAATCAATTTTAATTTACCCGAAGCCAAGTAGCAATTTTTATTTTATTTCTTGGGTTTAGGTATGTGCCTTATTGACATTTTTCTAGAATAACAAAGCAGCTGAATAAATAGAAAATATTTTTCTACTGACCAAGGAGCGCATAACTGTTAAATTGTATAGTAATTAAATTTATTTAAAAAAATATTATATAGATATGTAGTTATCTGATATACAGAATACTCATTTTTCTAAACTGTTGTATGGGTAACTCCGTGAATATTAAAGATACAGAAACATTTTAATTGGCAAATTTGTGCAGAATTTAATGGGAAATCTGACGCCATTTTCAAATGTGACCTACGTCATCAACTTTTTGAAATATTTTGAAAAAACCGAAAATGGTCGATTTTGTAAACTTAAATAATTCCGTAAGCATATGAGCTAGAACAAAAATAAAAATTGGCTTTTGTAGATATTTTTACGTAGATTTTAAATATGTTCACGAAATTTCATAGCACTCTCGATTTCCGAGTTATAGCACAAACTTGAGGTTTTGTTTTTAAAATTTGTAACTGGCTAATCACTGCTACATTAACAATAACAGACAAGACACAACTCTTAAATGTTACATCGAAAAAAAAAAAACATCAACACGGGATAACTGCCATCAATTAGTAGGCAGTGAACATGTAAAATAGTTTTTGGTTGTTAAAAAAAAACTACAAGAGAAAAGTATGACAACTTATTTCACTGAAACGAGAAAAAAATGACCTTTTAAATAAGGCCACAGCCAACCGACTCCCATTTAAAACAATGCAAGTTTGTGTTAAAACTTGGAAATCGAGAGTGCTATGAAAATTTTGTTAATATATTTAAAATCTACGTAAAAATATCTACAATAGCCAATTTCTATTTTTGTTCTAGCACATATGCTTTGAAAAAATCGTCCTTTTTCAGTTTTTTCAAAATATTTCAAAAAGTTGATGACGTAGGTCAAATTTGAAAATGGCGTCAGATTTCCCTTTAAATTCTGCACAAATTTGCTCATTTAAATGATTTTGTATCTTTAATATTAACGGAGTTACCCATACAACAGGTTAGAAAAATGGGCACCTTGTATAGGTGACTTTTTTAAACAAATGCATAAACCTAAATTTCTACTCAAGATGGCAAGTTTTTGATTTATTAATTTTTACATCTCATGCTGATTCCAACTTTTTTTAAATTTTTAAATAAGGCGCCGTTTAAAATTATAAAATTCGGTTCCTTTAAAGCTACACACGAACAACCGTTGCAGCTATAATTTTTATATTTTAGCGACACCGGTAAATTATGTAACATTTTTTTCCCGATAATGTTTACGCAACGTACAATTATCTCGCCTTTTTGTTTAATTATACATATTATTGTGAGAACTAGAAATGGTACTTGGCACGGCAACATATAAGTTTATCTTCATAATAGCAATTATAATAAAGTTCAAGTTATTATTTTATTGCCCGCCATAAGTCGCAGATAGTGTACAGTTATTTAGATGTAAATAATTAATTATAGTTTTATTTATTCGTGTAACGACAGTGACTCATGGACCGTGTTTCAATGTAAATTTTACTGTTATACCACATTAGGATAAAGTTAAACGAGCTAAGCAAATAATATTACTTAATCCGTTGTTCAAAAAAAGTGCGATGTATGGATAAAGTTACCTGCGGTTAAATCCCGTAGACTATAGCAGTAAAATTTTATTTGTAATAAATCGATTAAAGAAAAACAAAACAAATGAAATTTGCTAAAGAAATTGATAAAAACAGTTCAACAAAAACCAACAAGGCATTGTTTATCCTTTAATAAAATATATTATTCTTGGAAATAACTGACGGTTTTGGCACAAAAAAAAAACAAACAGTAACTTGATGGCAAAACCGCAAACTTATCCAAAATATGCAAATTATGAATAGATAACGACTTAAGTGTGTGCAAATTAGGGCATTTCCATATTAAGCGACTGCACTTTGAATAAAGATTGTACGCTTGCAAACTAGATTACCGAAAATTTCATTAAATTAATTTACTTACATCTAGATTCTAGAGCGATACAATGAAACGGTTAAATTTGTATGCACTGGCCGTTAATTGTTAAATTTTTAACACTTTCATGCCCTGAAACTTTAAGCAACATAATAAAACATTGCAAGTACGTAACAGTTATATTGGTATGAGTAACTACAAAACCGTTTACTTTACATATAAGATTTCAATCTCAACATTATAATGAACAGCAAAATTTGGTTTTTGTTAGGTATATCGGTATATCCATAATCTTTAAAACGGTAGAGGATAAAAATAATCACCAAAATAATTAGTTGTAAATCATTGAAAGACATACATAGAAAGGAAAAAAACAATTTTTAAAGGGAACGTAGATAAATCCAGATAAAAATTACATTTAATATCTTCCCCTGGGTAACTCGAATTTTGGGTATTTTAAGATATGTAGGTACATGTACCTGTCTAGTTTTTTACGCTCTTTTTAATGGTATAACTAGATAAGTCTCATTGTCTGTCTAAATCACAAAAACCCAGTAAAAACAAATAGATAAGCCTCAAATCTTACAAAATTGCTATGCTGTAAGTAGATAAAATGAGATATCTATAGGTAGTTGTGCAAGTGGGTAACTTGACTTAGCAACTACCACTTCCTCATTTTGCTTGAGATATCTAGTTGTGCAATATTAATATTGGATTGGACAAGTCATGTTGAACGCAACATGATTGTTAGGAAGGCGGATGAGAACCGTAAGCCAGTAAGTTGGCCAAAGTTTTGCTGGTTACATTTTTCAAAATCTCGACCTTATATAGTTATATCATTAGATTCAAAGAGAAATTTGACGAAGAACTTAGGGTTCTCAATTGCAAAAACAAAACAAGATCTCCTATATCTGATGCAGCTACTTTAAAGCTCTTATATCATGATCAAATTCCTATTAAAAATGAAAAATATAATGATCTTATGTCGTTGTTTAAAATGACGCCTTCTTCACTTCCTAGTGAGTACAGATCTTACTATGAAAACCTTCCACTTCAAGGAGACAAACGTGAAAAACCTCAAGATTCTCAACTTTCAGAATAAAAATTTATTTTCATGTGTATGTACACAGTTATAATTACTTAAATTTTTTTTTGTGCTATAACTAGATATCTCACTTTTTTTTTCTAAAATCTTTTAACATACTTCATATTATGAAATATTATGGTGTGTAAGGAAACAAAATACTTACTTTGTTTAAATTTCTAAGGTTATAGCAAAAAACAATAACTATTTTTTATGGTACCTAATTACTTTTTTTTTCGTTTGAAAACTTAAAATTGATTTTCTAAGAAAACACTAATTTCAAGTTACCGAGTTATAGTATTAAGGGGACGATATAAACAAAAGACACTCAAAATATCAAAACAAAGTGGGCGTGTCTAAAGCACTTGCCAACACAAAACGATTTTATTTTTACTTTTCAAGAAACAATTAAAAAACACAATAAAATCCAAAAATTTACCATTCTACAGTCGTCAAAGTATTGCTCAAGGAGTCTAATTTATTATTTTATAGTTTACTGTTCCAAGAATCATTTAAACATACTTAAAAACTGCATTAAATATTGTTTTAGCGGGGACTTCAACAGGCGATCACACGCGAAACCCGTGAGCTTAAATCATGGCCCGACATGAATTCTCGCCCTGAGGTCTACGGACCCCTGCAGTTAGCGGGTGTATGCCATACTGTTGGCATTCATACTTAAAAAACGCTGCGGAATACTTAAATTTATAAAAAATTCTAGTCCCAATAAAACCGCTTAGACATTCACGTTAATTATTAATAAATTCTTTTAATAGTTCATATTGTCTATTTTAATAAATAAAACAAAACGTCTTTATGGGTTTTTAATAGGCTGTATACGTTCAGTATTCTTGGGGGTCCGCTAAAAAAGCCCATAAACTGAAGTATTTCTAACAACTGAACGTCGACAATCGCCGACTACGATAAATCTTGCAGTATTCAATGGTACATTGTTGAAGCATCTAATTCGCTTTTTGTATCATGAAGATAATTGTATGTTGTTATTAAGACATTTAATGAGCCTTTGGTATAATTTATAATGAGGAATTATCTTCAATGGTATTAAATTGCGCCAGTTATGGACAACAAAAAAAAAAATTAGAACAATTTAAGCTAAATAATATTAAACAAATGTAATTGTTGCCTTTAAAATAATAATATTGCAGAACTGAAAGAAAAACACATAGGTAGTTCATACTTTTTACTTAATGAATATAAAACGGTCAACGGAAAAGAATAGGCGAAAACCAGTCGGTAGCGGGTGGAATTAAAATGCAATTAAGTGCTTGTATAATAAATAAATGAAACGAAAATTGGTTCAAAATTCAACTTTCTAATAGTTATCTACACTTTAAATCAACATGGAAGTAGCATAGCTCACGATTTTAGTTTAAATTTAGAATATATAGAATGTTTTTTTAGTGATATTAGTGAACCTAAAAAACATTATCGTCGTTTATGGGTTATTTTGTGTTCTCGATTTAACCTTCTTGATGACAAACACCTAGAAGCCAATGTATTTGGAAATTTGTAAAGATCAAACACGCGGTAGGTAACAGTGTCCACAATTAATTTCTCTTTCTATATTTGGTGTATATTTCAATTACCAAAGTGCCATACTCATATTGTGTGTAATTGCCCAAGTCTAAATTAAAAACTAGAAAGTTCTACTATTATGTATAAACCCTGCCTTATCTCTCACAATAATGTGAATTTACTATTTTTCAAATCCAAGACACATTAGTTATTTCTTAATAGGGACAGCAAATATAAGTGTGGATTGAATGATACGAAATGTTGTACACAAACTCGCTTACGAGATTAAAACAACTTCTTGGGTTTTGTAATGTTAAAACTAACTTTTGATATTTATGTGGGATTGTGAAAGTCGAAATCACTGGAACCGACACATAATAGTTAACATTTTAAAGTGAATAACGAAGAACACTTCACCGAGATGATGCGGTCAGCTGTTATCGTCATGCACTTGAAAAGACAAAACACACTCGAGTTTGGTTACGAAAACTCAACAAAAGAATTGTCTTGACATTTGTATCCGTTTGTAACATTTTGAGAACCAAATTGTTTTGATTTTCAGCTATTTTAGTTAATTTGTTGTACATAATTTTTTTGGTTCAACAAATTCATTTAGTGCAATTTATTTATTAGGTACCTACTAATTAATAATTTTAGGCAAAAGTTACAAAACATGTTAATCAAAATATTATAAGTAATAAAATAATATACGGGATGTGTAAAAAAAAACAGTGATATTGTTTTATAAAAACAACAAATATTTTAATGCAGATCAAAGATACTTTATTAAATAAAAGTTATGCTGGGCTAGGACCTTTAGCAAATGCGTTTTTTTCAGATTTCATTGACATTATATGTATTAATAATATATTTGATTTAAAAAAAATGTGCAAACTTTTCATAAACACTAAAGAAGGCTTTGAAATGGACAAATTGAGACAAAAGAGTGACTTAAACCTCACAGTACCAAGCTGAATTTTGAAACATATTCTACCAACGGGGGAATTTTCTGCCAACGTTTCATAGACGTTAAAGAAAGCTTTAAAATGAATAAATTGAGGCAACATAGTGACTTAAACTTCACAGTGCCAAGCGTAATTTTGAATCATGTATTACCAGCAGGGGGCATTTGTGCCCATGTTAAAACTGCCAATAAGAAAAATTTTTTTAGTAAAAGTTATATATTAATGAATTTAAAACGTATTTTAAAAACAAAAATAAAACACATCGTTTATAAACCTAGTTTATAAACATTTTTTTTACAACTAAACAGTTTTTACTGTTTAAGTATCGCTTGTTTCTGACTCGATACAATTTACTCAAGTGATAATTTTGTAACAACGCATTTCAAACACATAGGACAATTGCAGAATACAACACTGGTGTTAAAATACGAGTTAATCCCTAAAACTAGGTAATATTAGCGCCAACTATGCTGCGATTTTGCCTAGATTTAGGGTTAACGTGGTTTAATTCAGGGGTTAATCCCCGGTTCAACTTTTATGCAATCGGGCCATAGTGTTAGCATTTGCTACAAATTAATGTAATTGTTTTGGCTAATGGCGTCAACTCCAGTATAAGTGTCGTTGTAATACAGATTAATATGTCAATTTTTCATGCAACAATAAGTACCAACGGAGAGGGTTTCTCTTCCTGTCAGTTTATTTACTCAAAACAAGGAAACGATTAAATTTTACAAAATTAAATCATTATAACTGGTTAGTACAATTTATTAGTGACAAATAGTATCGATAATCATTTAAAAATACGTCCAAATAATTATACATAAATCAATATGTAGGTACAAAATGACCCCCGTTCGTATTCAGAGAATTGAGGGACGAAAGTATAGTAAAATAAAGCTAAAAATTTTATTATAGGCCTAACAACTAGTTTCATTAAAAACCAATTTAAAAAAAAATACCAATTGCTATTTTTACTAAAACCTTAAGGCCCGATTGCATAAAAGTTGAACCTGGGATTAATCCCGGGGTTAAACCACGTTAACCCGAGAACTAGGCAAAATGGCAGGATAGTTGGCGCTGATGTTGGCTAGTTTTGGGGATTAACTCGTATTTTAACACCAGTATTTTGTGCAATCGGACCCAAGTCTTTGTGATATATCAACGAATCAACCATCAACCATGACTCGAGTGCAAAACCTTTTGAATTTTAAGTTATGTTAACTGCCAAGTGCGATAACTTTTAACCTATTGTTTGAACCGTTAGATGTAAAAACATTTTTAATGTAAAAATATTAAAATTGCTATTATTAATTATACACTTATTAATCTAACTGTTTACTGTTAATTATGTGAGCTCACTAACCTAACCTAAGTCTCTTAACTGTTAACAGTCAAAACAATCTAATGTACAATAATGTGTGAACTGTATTAAAATTCTGACATGACTTTAAATTAGACAAGTGACATAGAATTCGCCCAAAAATCTGCTAAGTCCATGTAATTCACGAATGTAGGGAAATTCTGTTTATTAATTATGACAGAGCAATGAGTGTGGGATGTGCCACATAATAGGCATCAACAAACAAAATGGTAATGTTATCTGTGTACATTAATGCACTTCATTCACCTACGTACAGCTGCTTCCTAAATTTTCGCAATCACAATGATGTAAACTAGCACAGTTAAAATTCTGGCACGCATATTAATAAATAACGAACCAATTAACCCCACAATAGATCGTGTTCATAGCTCAGTTGTGCTCTTTCGGCCTATCGCACGTAATTGTAACGTTATTTCAGCAAAAATGGCGACCGTAAGGACGTTTTGAAGAAAATTTGCAAGCATATGTGTTTGCAGGATCTCGCGCCCACGCGAGAGAAAGTGTCTACGTCATAAAACTGGTCTGTTACTGTGCCTAATAAGAATAAAATATACAGCCAGCCGCTCGCAGACTTAATTGTGACACTTAGAATAGGCAAGCGGCCAGTTCAATATGGGACTTGAATTGGTTTAGAAAGTATCTTAATGAAGTTATTGGTTTATTTCTAAACGTTGTTCGTTATGGAGTAACATGAATCTTTAAAACGGCCAATAAAACAACAAGCAAAGCAATAAAACAACGCTCAATATAGATAGAGCAATAAATGGATAACCTTTGGTCTACTTACAAATAAAAAAAGAATTCAAGTAAATAATTTACCACAACGATTTCAATTAGATCTTAACAAATGTGTGTATGTTGTAAGAGCAAATGTTACGTCTTTTCACGGCGTCAGTGTTGACACACGTGATTTTTAGTTTTTTTTTTTCAAAAATAATTGGAAAATAATAATTTTCCGATTTATGAACTTCTTTTACATTTAAACCATGAATCATTCGCAGAAGAAATAACGTTTTTGAGTTTCTTACTACAGAAATTCGGCAAAATATTATGATTAAGATGAAGCTCCATTATAAACAAGTCTATTAATAATTTAAAAACAAATTTTGTGGAAACCTAAAAAAGGTTATATGAATTTGCTACCATTTATCAAAGAAAATCTACCAATAAGATAAAAAAAAATAAACAAATTTGTAAGAGTTTGGTTTAAGTTTTGTGATTCTTATATGAACATTCATTATGCAAGAAGTTTGTTCTAGCAGTTTTATAGACAGAGAAAACGGGATTTTACTTTTAACCAAAGCATTTACATAAAACATTATGGCAAAAAAGCGTTAAAGCAATATAAAAAATGCTTTCACTATTAATCAGTTAAAAAAACTTCGTATTAAAACCAGCTACAAAAAAAATTGATAAGCTGTTTAAAGGAAGTGAGTTTAACGGTTTTTTTATGTATAGATTCTAGATAAGTGTAAAATTTGAAATTAAAAGTGGACTAACAGACTTCTTTAAATATAAATAACTGTAAGACAAACGCTGTTTCAGTTTTGTAGTTCAAAAATTTGTACAAATAACGTAAGAGCACTTATAAAAACAATTTTACAGGGTTTTGATAACGGTGCATTTCTAACAATTTCAAGTGTTTTACAATGAAAAAAAAAATTGCAAATGTATTTAAAACGTTGGCAAAAACCACAAATTTTAATTAAAAGTTAAAGCACTTATAATTAAGAATGTTTCAAAGCCAGTAAAATTTAGTTGGTTACTTGAATAAATTTACACCTTCAAAGAACTAAAGAAACACTATTGGCATTTTAAAAACAACTATTGTATTGTTTTTCAAAGAAAATGGCAAAAAAAGCTAAAACAAAAATATTATTGATGAAATTCATAGCGAAACATTTGGGGAAAACTTGTAGTCAATTGAATTTTGATTTATTTATGGGGCTTTTCGAATAGATAACATGGGAAAAAAACTGTTACAAAAGTGATCAAAATTTTATTGTAAATGTTGCTTAATTTAGCTACTAAGAATTGAAAACTACTTTTAAACTGTTTAGAGCAAGAATATGACATAACGTCTAGGATTGCAGCTTATTTAGCATCATCTTATCGTATTTTCATTGAGATTCTGTTGTTTGCCTACAAAAATAAGTATGATTCGTGTGAGGCCCACTGTGGCGGGCTTATTCCCTATCAAAATTTATGTGTAAATTGTTTGTTTCCATTTAATATTAGTTGTTTTCGAACGAAACTTCTCATGAATATTTACTTCTACAGGTAATGTACACCTACGCAGTTGTATAACATGTACCATGATGTAATATGAAATTTGAACGGTTTTGTGTAAAAAGATAACATGCTTCTGCTTCTAGCAAGAAAACCAAGTCTTGTGTTTGCTTAAAGCAATTTACTTGAATACAACAAATTAATGAAATATCAATATTCGTATGTCAATTGCAATGTCTCATGGAACGGTTTGTTTTAAAAACCGTTAGAAACAGGTTATGTTTATAGCCAAAGAGCAATTCTTCAAATTCACAGAACGGTTTTTATTTTTCGCCACTCATGCCACACAGTTTGCAACAAAAAAACAGGTTTCTTGTGTTCGATAATTTATTAATATCGGGTAGGTATACCGTTTATACAATGAGAGTGATACCTGATAATTAATTACAAGCTAATGCGTATATAACAGGGTTTTAATTTCTATGATCTGCTCTGGAATTAAGGAATTAACGAGAAAAGGCCAAAATATTTTTTGTCGCGAAGAAAAATTGGATTGTAACTACCCTAAATAAATTTTAAACGCCAATTTGAATATTTATTACAAATTATTCATATTAAATTACCAAGATTATAGTGCATCTTGTTTCAGTCATTAACTAATTATGTCTTTATTAAAATTGTAATTTATTTATTGGAAAATTATCCTCGATCTCATAAATCAATCTCTGTACATTTCACCCGTGCTACGATGTGTTGTACAAAACGAAATTACTGAATAATCACGAGCCAAAGTGATTTCTTCCCCATTTACCAACAGCGACGTAATTATGATACAAACATCTTTAAAAAAGAGAAAGGCCCGAGTGTAATCGATTCCAGATTTTTTCGTCACAGATGGCTGTGGACACTTGACATTTTCAATGTGCACTTAAGCTGCAAGATCGACGCGAACTTAACCCATTCAATAAGCTTGTTTTACTTTTAAATTAACGTAGGTAGGATTTCTGGCCTTGTTAATAGCTAAGTAATTTACAGTCATGGAATTCACCCATAGATTAATAGGATCATCTTGAAAATTAGACAACTTGGGTGGGATTTTAGGATGACGCGAATAATTAAGAAATATTATTTGTGCATTTGACAGTTCACTGGCATCTGTTAGAGTCACAGCCGTCTAATGATAAGCTTATAAAACGACTTTAAAATGTGATAACAAAAAATTATGTTAAACGTAAAAAATTCCGAATGGTAAAATACAGGGTGATTCAAATTCGAGGGCGACTATGGGGATCTCGCTTATTACTGAAGATAGAGGGTGGGTTTATATTTGGCAAAGCTGCTAAATTTTATGCTCATCAATAATATCAAAACAGATTTGAAATATCTTTAACTGTTTTTGAAAAAATTGAAAAAAACTGAAAAAATTACTTGTTTTTTTTTACTGTAACTTTTTTATTTATAATTATTTTTTAAATCTGTAAAAACTTTTACATGGCTACTTTTTATTTTACTTGTCAATTTCTTATGAACGACAAACTTGATTTTCACCTAGTTAGCTAGAACTTTTTTTCTATTTTCAAAAATGTATTACATGATTACATGATCACCGTATTTATTTGAAGAAAAAAAAAAGGTTTTCATTTATTTAACATATCTAATAACTAGATGAAAATCAAGTTTGTCGCCTATAAGAAATTAAAAAGTTAGTACATACTTATAAAACAAAACGGAATCGGCATAGCAAAAAATTGATGTTACCATTAAAAGTCAAATAAAAAGGGGCCAGGTAAAAGTTTTCAGATTTAAAACAATATGTATAAATAAAATAGTTATAGCAAAAAAACGAAAAGTAATTTTTTCAGTTTTTTTCAATTTTTTAAAAACAGTTAAAAAAAATTTAAATATTTGATATTATTGATGAGCATAAAGTTTAGCAACTTTGCCAAATTTGAACCTACTCTCTATCTCTAGTAATAAGCGAGATCCCCATGGTCGCCCTCGAATTTGAATCACCCTGTATTACTTAAACATAAGTAGAATACACAAAAATCGTTTTTAAAGCAAAAATAAATCGGAATACATTTAATTAATATGAAAATTACCGAATCGTGCATTTAAATTTGTAGTAATTCAATTCTCTGCTCTTTTGCAACGGTAGCCAGTAATGTCGTAACGTCCAATATGCTTTTACGAATATAATATTTTAGATTCGACATAGTGTCTTTAATTATTTTTTTAAAACTGATTATCCTTAACATTTTGGTGTAGGGTGTTACGGATAATTATCCTAAAACTGATTACATACACCATTTCTTTTAACGGGTGCAGTGTTTTTCAATTGTTGGTCCAAAAAAATATATTATTGTTTAGTTTATGTGTAGCACTCTACGTTAAACATGCACATGCAATAGTTGCTTAATTATTTTGTCTGACTTAGTGCCCCAAAGCGACAATCGTCAAGGTAAACCGCTGAACATGCGTTATATCAAACGTGATCAAAAATTGCAAATTTTCTAGTTGTTCTACCTTTCCACTAGTGCCTTAGTGTTGGCGAGACCGTAAAGGTCCGGAATACTAAGTTTAAATGTTAATTTTTGACTGGAAATCACACTGGTCCGATACATATAGAGCAGCATTTGAATTCACGGCGTAGTTCGGATTTTGAAACTTATAAAAATGCATATTACAACAGAATTGTTCAAACATTATAATTTGTTTTTGTGTTGGAGTTCGCTAGAGGATTATTAAGTTGGTTAAAATAGCAACAATCATTACTATTACAAAATTTAATAGAGCAAACAGAATGAATTAAAAAATACGATAGATTTTAAAGATTGTCGAGTGTTGTTATCTGGATAAATACTTGAGTTTTGTCTCGATACGTTGTAAAATACTCATGTATTGAAAGAGTCTGTATGATGAAAGTTTTTAAAGTTTATGCATTGGAATCTACACAGGATATTTCAAAATGTTTTTCTGTTAATAAGAACGGAATTGCCTGAGGTTAAATTATACGAAACAATTCATGTGTCTTAAGTTCATCAATTATTTTACGAAAATAAACAGACCCTGAAAATACTGTACAAAAATAGAGATTTCGAAAAATGCAACTGTTAATTTTATATAAAAATTACACACATTTATCCTAACCAGGAAAGGTCACGATACGTTGTCGCTAGAATTTGATTAAGGCTGTGTTTATTGCATCAAGATCATCAAAACTGAATGTTTTCCAGAGTTATACGTGCCACTGGCCATTTTCTTTGGAAAAATGGGAAAAACTGAAAAGCTGAATAATAGTAGTTTTTGCAATAACGTTGGCCATGAAATTGTCAGAGATAAAATCTAAATTTTTCTATTTACTAATGCGCGCATCCTTTGCAAGTAAAATGGTGCAAAGTTTTTGAAAATATCTTAAACGGTTCCGGAGAAAAACGCGAAAAACGAGACCCTTGTAAAACCGGTTTTCTCTATGTTAAATGCCTAAATGGCATAGTTTTAGTTATACAACTTTTCAGGGGTTTCGTTTTTGACGTTTTCCTCCGAAAGCGTTCGAGAGTTTTTCAAAAACTTTGAACCATTTTACTTGCAAAGGATGCGCGCATTGGTAAATAGAAGAATTTCGATTATGTCTCTGACGGTTTCATGGCCAACGCGATTGCAAAAATGACCTTTTTATAGCAATTTTTCAGTTTTTCCCCTATTTCTCCGACGGAAATGGCCAGTGGCACGTATAACTCTGGAAAACATTTAGTTTTGATGTCCTTGATGCAATAAACATAGCCTTAATCAAATTCTAGCGACAACGTATCGTGACCCTCCCTTGTAAGAGTGAACGCAAAATGCAACTTTTACAATATTTATTGAAAATTATAGAAAATAAGGTTAGGAAATTAATGAACTTGTTTTGTTTCGATATGTCTTAAATAAAAATTTTGAAGAAAATCAGGACAAAAAATGAGAGATTTTTAAATTTTTTAACAAATCAACATTTTTCTTTAAAATAATTGCTTAGAGTTGAATATTTCCTCTAAAAACAGTAATTTTAACTGTGTTATAAACTAAGTAAACAAAGTTTTAAGCAATTTTTGGCGATTACAGATAATATTTGCATATTTTTGGCATTAATTGTATTGTAAAGTCAGATTCGACCCTAGCCAAGTAAAACTTGGTTTTTAAATATTTCAAGAATGTATGTTAGAATCTATTAAAAGTCCTACATAGCAAATGCAGCTTTGGGCAACACCTTCTTTTGTTGTCTGTACACGAAAACAATTGCACACCTAATTTTAGGTATTATGAAGACTTTTGTTTTAGAATTAACGGCCGTACATTAAGACAGGCACTAAATCACACCATATGCTAAGGACTCTATTGTTTGTAACAAAACACCTTGTTGAAATTATATTCTAGTGGAGAATTGCAAAAAAAATTAGTGTAATTGATGTGGCGGACTTCCGCTAATCTCATCCTCAACTCTAGCGTATACAACATTTTAACGACCGGTCGTTTTTCCTTCGAATAAGTTACCTTCGGTCTTCACTTCATTTTATCGTCAGTTTACAGACATGTATATACAGGCTATTAAACTGCTGCACAATGCAATTATTACCTTGATAAAATCCGCGCTGAATACGTCCGCAAAAAGCGAAATGAAAATAAAACATTTTTAAATTATTATACATTTTACATGGTAAATTGTGGCGAGTCCTTGGTTATTACCAACAAAAGCAGGATACGATCCGCAATTTATGGCTTTTTAAATATAAATAAAGATCAAAAAAGTGAGATGAGTTTATTTTAAGTGAGCCTAGTACCGTTATGTAATTTATAAAACGGTCGCTAACAGGGTGAAGAAGAATATGTTGGTTTAACAAGGTTTTTAATTTTTTAAGAAATATCATAGCAATTTTACTTTTCTTGCTTTTGACTTCAAATTATTAAAAAATATCAAATGTGATATGTCTTGATAAATTTTGCGATTGTGTTTTTACCAAGCTTTAAAAAAATTGCACAAGGTGGTCCAAACTCGATGGGATTACATGGGTTTCTCGCCTAGTAGTCAAGATGGAGAAACGATTAAATTGCCAAAAATGTGCAGCTTTTTAGGAAAAACCGTTTTCAAAAATATTCTATAATTTCCAGTTTTTGAGTTATTAAAGAAAAACTGTTTGTTTTATTTATGATGTATCATATCATATTATTTTAAATATGGGAAAAGTTTATGAAGATTATTTTTAGATATTTTTGTTTAGATTTTGACAGTACTAAAAAAAATATTTTACGCTCACCGTTAAAAAGTTATGACAAAAACTCACTTTTTTTAAATTAAAGCTATAGTTCCCAAATATATTAGGGTTAACGTATTTATTTTCAATAGTACGCAAGTTACAAAAGTTTCTTATTTTTTTTTAAAGATGAGAAACAAAAAGTAGGAAACACAAAAAAAAACCAGAAAAACGGAAATGATGGAATATATTTGAGAACTGTTCTAAGTTTGTCTCAAACAACTGCACATTTTTGGTAATTAAACCGTTTCTCTATCTTGACTATTAAGCGAAATATCCCATCGAATTTGGACCACCACATAACGTAACAAAATAATGCCAAAAATTACAAAGAGTTAACAGCTTGTGGTGTGTCTGCATGTTGCAAATTGAAAGATAGTTGTACATTTTTCAATAAATTAAAAATTAATTAATTGAAGTAAGATCAATTTATTTCAAAAAACTTTAAGATCGAAAGATTTAACCTATAAGGAATTGATTTACTGCGAAGTTTGACGAAATTTGCTTGTGAAATCGCATGACAAATGATTCTAAAAACTTTAATCCATGAACTACCTTACTAAGGTGGCAAAATTTACTTTACTTTAATCGATATTTGCAAGAGAAAATATGACTTTAACAAAAACTTGCATGGCGGAAACAGTTTTAGTTTGCTTACTATAGGATTAAAATATACAATAAATATACAAGTCTAAGACGAGTTCTCCCTTCATATTTTTCAAAATAATTGGTTGCAGTTTGTAAAGATATTTTTTACAACATGTTAATGTTATAAATACAAGTATTTTTTACAAAGCAACAAAACAAATAAACATTTTGACTTTGCTGCAGGCAGATTCCTTACAGTTTGCAAAATTGTGAAAGACTTTTATTAAATCTTTAACACTGCTTTATGGGAAGTAGTTTTAAATAAACTTTTAAATGTTTTACTATCCAACAAATGCTTGATTATATTTAAGCAATTTAAACAAAATCCCAGTTCCCAGTATGCAGTAGTGACAAGTTTGTAAAACAAATATTTTTTATTTTACTTCAAAAATAAGAGACAAATAGGTACAGTTTTTTTAAGTTTAAATTTTTCAAGTTTTTCAAACTAAAATATACAAAAAGGAATAAACAAATCCTGTGCAACAATTAAATGCCAATAACTAAAATTTATGATTGGTGCATTAAAATGCTAAATTAAAATGTTTGACTAAAAATATTTTAAAATATAAAAAAAGAGCGAACGAAATAATTTTGGGCTATTACAGGGTGTCCCCGTTATCACCGCAAATATTTTAAGTGGTGATAGAGGACCTTTTTCTAAGAAAAAATTGCAAGTAAAATTTTTTTTGTAAAACCAAATGCTAAGCAGATATCAACGCTTACTTGATTTTTTTACATTTCTGCATTTAAAAGGCTCTGTTGCCGAAAATATCTATTTTATCGTAAAATACTTCAAAGCTTTTTAATAGATCATGAAATTATCTACAAAATTGATTATAATTATTTTTTGTCTACAGGCAATGGTTTAAAAGTTATAAGGCAGTTTGTACAAAAAAATGTGAAAAATTTAAAACTTTAATTGCTTCTTTGACTTTGCAACCGCTGTTTAAAACGAAAGGTTGTACAAAAAAACCGGACGGCCCATTCCGTATAGCAAATTTTATGGGCTACAACTTTAGTCAAGTGAAATTTTTTGAAAATCAAACCGATTTTTCGGAAAAGTCGAAAATAAGGAACAGAGTACAAAAAAAATTTCTAGAATTATTGTTTTGTATTGAAAAATGCTTTTATAGAGAGTGCGATTATGAACTGAAAATGATGGATGTCATTTTGAATACTTATTGAAGTAATTTTGTGGTTGGTTACATGTTAATTTTATTGCGTCAAGATGGATTTGCTTAAAACTTTTTCTTAGAAAAAGGTCCTTTATCAGCACTTAAAATATTTGCGGTGATAACGGGGACACCCTGTATATTGTTAATAGATTACAATTTAGCAGTTTGTACAATTTCTTTTTTTATCATTCTACATTTAATGTTTATCGTTTGAAAATTGATTTTATGATGACAATGGTTAAGCAAATTAGTTTTTTTTTTGTACAAAAACCAGTTTTTCACAAAATAAATTTTACAAAGAAAAACATATTTTTCAAAGTTTTGGGGTATACAATAACGCAATAATGTGAAGCAGTTAACATTTATAACGTATTTAATATTTTTATGTTTTACATGATACAATTACGTGTAAGAAATGCAATTACTAATTCAGAAATTTGAAAACAGTTTAAAGAAAATGATATAAGCTACACTTGCCATTGATGCGGCTTACAAACCTGAACAATGGTGGTAATTATAAAGGCATTCATCGATTATCAACCACCTGTAAGTGTTTATGTGAAATTTTATGGGCGAGTGAAAGTTAAATTATTGTAGGGAAACCCTAAACGAGACTAATGAACGATATTAACCCACGCCGGCAACCTTGAAATTATGTCGTAATCTTGTCGATCAACGCGACGATATTAGAAAAGATTTCGTTTCTAGGATACCGTTCACGATCCGAGCAAAAAAACGTTACAGTTATTTATTTGTAAAACAAAGGAAGTTCGAGCTATTAATAATTCATATTTGGGATAGGAGGCATGTTTCATATTTAGCCGGGGCAAGTCTATTCAGAAATATTACCATAACACATTACTTCAACGGTACCGTTCCGAAGCATTGAACTTTAAATTTTTTTTATCCGCACGCGGCATATGCCATACTTGCATCAACCTGCATTGCAGAAAACAACATTTGGCGTTAGTCGGGGAATGAAAAGGAATTAGAAGGCGACCACGATCAGGATTTTATACGTCAGAAGGTCAGTTCTAAAAGTCATTCACTTAAGCACACTAAAAATTGTTCATATATACGAAGCGAATATTGTAAGCTGTTTTCTACCAGAAGTGACGGGAACTGGGTCGACTGGATTGATTTCACCATAGCACCAGTCGCGTTAATGCAATGTCTGTTATTTTTTAACGATTTCTTGTGTTAACATATCGAATGGTTTTAAAATGCAGTTCGTTGATGGTCTAAGAACAATTCCAGTTGCGCCACAACGAGAACTCTCTCTTCGGGCGCACGATGAAGAAATCCAGTACGATTCCGGTTAGATTTTTTGGCCGTTAAAAGAGCTTTCCGGTGCGGATGGTATCTTCGGTGCGTGACAGATACTCCAGGAGCATCCGGAATGTCGTGTTGATGCCCTTACTCTACCAAAACACAATTATTTTAGATGCATAACGTTCTAATGAGGTTACATCGTCCACGGCTGGGCTCGCTTTTGCACTTTAGCACGTACAGTTTCACTTTTAGTTAATAATAATCCTTGTTAACTGTTAAGAATGATTTGAGTATCCAATGGAAGTCGTAAATACAATCGAAGCACTCACATATTTTTAAAATTTAGGGAGCTTGTTTAAAACATTTTTAATTATCCGTGTGTTGAATGTAGAAACACTGTTATAAGTAGGTAAGGCGCTGGGTAAAAGGAGCGTTGAATAATATTCCGGGATTTTTTTAAAGGGTTGGTTAGTGTAAAAATAACGAAAACTTACCCGTCGCCATGGCTGTATATTGCCAAGGCCTTCTGCGCCCCTAGGTCTCCACTTTGTTTGGGGCACTTGCTACTCACTCAAAGTCTTCAACTAGACTGGTAGATCTAAGAGGTTCAGCGTCTTAGCAGGCGACCGGCCGTGAAGCTCGCGTTCGGATTGGCTCTCGCGTGCGTGAGCGCGGACTCGCGAAGTCACTCACTCTTGTTCGTTCTCAAGTCTGCGGATGATTCTCTTTTACGGGATTCTGCAACCCGCATAATGGCCTCTAGCAAACATTAAATCCATTCCATGGATTGATGAGATGTACACGAACGGGCTCATTAAAGGTATCCAGTCATGAACGGAATCTATCTGCCTTCGTTAATAACAATACGCGGATTAAAATGAGAAGTTGTTGGGGGTTTTCGGAAAAAATACGGTCATTGTTGGACTGTTTGTTCAGTAAACTAACGTAAACCTATTTTGTGTCGTGTTTGAACTTTCTTCTAATGCGTTTTTGTTTGTTTTGAGACGTTAGCCTTGTACCAAGAGTAAACAACGAGGAGACTTCAATACCTGTACAGACAACAAACCCGTACGATAAACATAAAAAAATGAATATTTTCATAAAGACGTTAGTTTATTATCGTGTAATGCATTTGCTTGGTATTCAATTTTATAACAGCAAAATAATATTGTAAACGGTAATCATAAGATTTTAATTTTTGTAGTCATATGGTTTTATAATTCTCGTAGATAATGAATTTCAAAATTAGTTCTAGGTATATCAAAATATCATTGCAAACTCGTAACTAGGTATAACTATGCGTATATTTTTTTCTTCCAATAGGTTATTTTAAAAGCAAAGAAGATGCACTAAAACATCTACTAATATGTACAGCGTTAAAATTTAATTCGAAACGTCAAAAAATATTAATTTGGTTGAATTTTAAATAATCGTCTAATTAAAAAAGTTTGTCGTATTTTTTTTTCTTTTTTTTTTTCAAAAAAGTTTATAGATCACCTGATGTGGACATTAAACTGCAATACTAACTTTTTGCATAAACATATCTAAGATAAAATTGGGGGTGGTTTTACCATAAGGCGAGTCTAGGCAATTGCCTTGGGGCGCCATGTTGTAGGGACGCCAGATTTCCTCATAAAAAAAGCTAAAATTCATATGATATATGTACCATACAAATGTATTAACGTTATTTAATAAAAAATAAATAAAATGTTTATAATGGTGTAAAATTTTTATAAATATGCCCGTGATGCATAAATATTGCGAAAAACTAATTTCTATCATAACGAAAATAAGGTCTTTGTTATAAAATGTTTTCGAAAACGTATTTTTTTTATTTGGAGTAACAGCCCTAAAGGGACCGGTAAAAGCAAGTTTTCATTTTATTTCTCAAATATGGAGAAATGTATGGGAATGACATTTGGTAGGTAAATATTTTTGACTTATTAGATTTCCGATAGTAATATTTTAAATGTTGGTCTGGAGAAAATAAAATAAAAAAGTAAAAATATTTTTAATTAGTTGATTTTTTAGAGGCTCTATATGCTATAGTTATAAACAAAATTAAAATTTAAACGTTCATTAAGCTTTTTTTAAATATTTTACACTGAAAAAAGTACCTCAGATTGAAATGATTTAATGTTTGCATATTCATGATTTTAATAAAAAAGTATAAATAAACTTTATACACGCTTTTTTTATGTCAATATATTTATTTGCAGGAATGACTTTCGTCAAAAAAATTATTATTTACATAAATAAGAATTATTCTGATAGACGACAGTCTCAGGCTAATTTAGATATTCTTTAATTTGTTTTTTCCTTTTTGGAAATGAGATAATAGATTTTCAATAAATCTTAGATATATGTATGTCGTGTGTATAAAATGAAATCTTAAAAATTAAACATTTAGCAATTTATATCTACATCTTACCATTATTTAAGTCAATGTTTTGCAATCTTTTTATATTTGTGCTCCTCTTTTCGGTATAAATTTTTATTGCGTCCCCCTTTCGCATATTAATTTTAATTACACCCCTACCAACGCTCTTGTCTGGCCAAAACACTTTATTTTTTTTAAATTTCTTAACGGTTTTTGGACGGAGTGTATTATTTTAGCAAATTATGTTTTTGTTAGTACTTTTTTGTTAATTTAAACTTAAAAATACATTAAAATTCGAAACACTAGTTAGTAGAATCATCTAATAACTTATCGTATGTGTAACAGCTGTCACTTTCAGTATGTATTTTATGTTATTGTGTTTTTGTTATCTTAATAATAATAGTTTTGCTTTCACTTTCCAATTTTCTTCGCGCCCTGCTTAGAGATATTTTGCGCCCCCTCAGGAGGTGTGCGTCACAGGTTGAGAATAACTGATTCATTTGATTTATTTTGAATATAAATAGTTGTTAGTTTAATTAACTCATTTATCTCGTTTCTAAAAAATGTGATAATATACAGGGTGTTTAAGATTTAACGTTAATCCAAAATTACAAAAAAAAAAAACTGAAATAGATAAAAATATTTAGTTTGTGTAGAAATGTAGTCTGTGTTTGAGTCTTTCATCAGTTGAAAAGGAAATTACGTATTTTTTTTAAATTGTCATATTTTATGGAGTTTATTTTTTTAGTTCTGTTTGTTCCAATTCTCTCTAATTTTAATAAAAAGTTATTGTATTGGGAACGCTGTGAATTTATGTACTTATGTCATAAACTCATAAGCACTTGCATGACGTCATTTTCACAGAAGTCGTTAACATCAAGTTGGCAAAATGTACAAAAATGGGTTGAATTAGGATGGCAACATCAACTTTTTACTCACACAAATATACAAACACACATACGAACATACAAACAATATTTGGTAGGACAGCAATTTCTTTAAATTATATTAATATAATGTCTACCAATTTCATCCACATTTGTGTGTCGAATTTGGTGTGGATTTTCTTTGACAAGCCAATTCTTGGTAGACTCAATTCAAGTGTTTTTAAAACGTAAGTATATTTTATTTATCTATTAACTTAATCGTTACATAAAAAACAATTAGATAAGATAAATAGGTAGGGGAAGTTGGGGTAAGATGACTAGGTTAACAAGAAAATTAAGTTTTGGCCAAGAGAAAAATGATATAATTAAATAAAAATGACGAATACATACATTGGTGAATTACCTTTAAATTCCCTATGATTTTAAACTAAACAGCGCTTCCAATATTACAATAAAAAAACATAAACAAAAAATGTCATTTTAGTCATCTTACCCCATAGTGCGGGTAAGATGACGTACATAATGGGGTAAGATGGCGCCTACATACATAAAACACAAATAAATTGTCCTTGGCCATCATAAGTGGTGCAGTCTTCATGGCACCACTCTTGACATTTGCAACACTGAATCCAGTCTGTCGCTGGTGGTTCTGTATAAGGTTTGTGGCAGATTAGACAATAATAGGATAAAGATTCAGTTGTTTTTTTATTAGGCCCATTTCCTCCCTTCTGTTTTGCTAACCTGTCTTTCTCTTCTAATTGATTTTTTATGGGAGTGCCAGTAATTACGCTCGCTGAGAGTTTTTTTTTATTATTTTGAACAGGACGATTAATAGTTGGCAAGGGTCTGATTTTCCACAGTGAGGTGTCAGATTTCGACTTTGAGCAGCTAGGGCTTGTTCCTTTAGAGGTAAATAGTTTGCCCTTTACAATCCTTGATGATGAAGAAGGTTCAGGTTCTCCATCATTTTTTACAGGCGTAAACAAAGCATAGCTTTTCATTTGCTTCAACGGAATATTGCCATCTGAAGAAAAGTCTGAATCATCTGAGTTTTCATCAGGAATCTCCCTACCAATGTTACCATTAGTATCTCCACCAAAGTTACCATTGATATGGTCAGAAACATTCAGCAGCAGCAGCTGCATTGCAGGATGTAGTTCCCTCTTCAATGTCGTGCGTAGCCGCTATCATTGCGCCTTGAGACCACTGACCATGATTGGTCTTTTTTTTTGTAGGTTCTTGGCATTGATGTTCTGGATGTAATAAAATTTTATTACCAAAAACAGTGCTTACTGGTTGCTGGGGCAAGATGACGAATCGTTATCTTACCCCTGTCATCTTACCCCACTACATATTAAAAATGTTTTTCTAATTTACATAAAAAACTACAAAAAGATTTATAAAATTTAAACAGAATACCAATACTATCACAGGTAATGTACAACCTACAGCAAAATTCAATTTGTTTTTACCCGAGTTTTCCAAAAAAACACTAAACACCGGCAATAAATATTGTAACCGAACCTGTGATGACAAACAATTGCTTTTAACGGAAGAAATTTGAACTATATTAAAATCTTATCAGCTAATATTAACTTCGTCTACTAACCTCCAGATGGTAGTAAAAATTTTGAATTTGAGTTTTTGATGGATTGCCTGTAAAAATCGTTCGTCATCTTACCTCGTTCGTCATCTTACCCCAACTTCCCCTACATCGCACAATTGGAATGGTTTCAATATTTAAACCAGATTTAATAATTTATCTAAGTATTTGTATCATCTAGGTTGGAACAGACAGAAAGATTTAAATATTTAGGAGTGATCATAGAGAAAAATTGAGAAATGGACAGGGAAATAAGCGAAAGGACAGGAAATGTGGGAAGAATATTTAACAGTTTAAGAACAACATTTTTTGGAAATGGAGAAGTCTCAAAACAAACAAAAGTGGAAGTGGTCAAAAAGGTAGTAACTCCGGCATTTTATACGGAGGTGAAACGTGGACACTCACTAATAAAAATAGTAGCCGAGTGAATGAAACAGAAATGAGATTTAAAAAAATACAAGAAAAAACCAAACTTACAGAATCGGAAATAAAACATATGGAGAACAATTAAAGATAAAATCAGTTGAAACAAAAATACAAGAAAGACAGCTAGGATGGTTGGGTCACATTTATAGGATGAAGGAAGAAAGGTTAACCAGAAAAACCTTTGAGGCAAGATCACAGGGAAAAAACAAAAGAGGTAGACAGAAAAAACCTGGCGAGACGAAGTTAAAAAAGCAGCAACGGATAAAAACATCAAATGGAAAGGCATAAAAAAGCTGGCACAAGACAGAAAAACATGAAAAAAGTCAGCACAACACAACTCAACAGTCCTACACCTAAGAGTAGAAGGACATGACTAAATAATAAAAACCTTTGTATCTCTTGCAAGTTCAGAGATATCGATGCGAGAGTAGGCAACACACCACGACCAATAGATACATAGGTACTTGTAGCAACACAAGAAATAATTTAAATTGCGTCTCATTTGCGATATAATCAGTTGTGTTTAACTAATTATTTGTTTGTGTTAAACGAAATCGTAAAATTTATCACCGTTTCATTAATTGTTACTAAACCAGTTGCCAATTATCTCTACGAAAAAACATTGCTGTAAAAATGAAGTTTAACAAAATGCACGTAGTGAAACTGTAGGTGCGTTGCGTATTATTAACTACCATGGTTGGCTAGTAAAGAAGAACTATTGGTAAATTTAGTTTTTCAGTCATACATATTCGTGAGAACTATGTATCACTTCTGTTCCTTTTTTCTTCTAATTTTCGACAGTGGGCGAGACGGACCGTAAATCATCGTTGCCCTCTGGATTTGCTTCGGTTTCGATGTGCGTGTGCTAAGACTGGTTATGAAAAATTACAACCAAACATTAAACTAGTCATTTTTGAAGATAAATTGGGTTGCATGTCTCTAATGGGACTTCTGTAAAAGGATCCAGCGAAATTTTGTATGTAGATCGGGGGTCTCTAACCTTAGATATCTAATTTTCGTTTGTTTTATTGCTGACAGATAACTTTGTTCGATAAACTTAACAGCAAACAATTGAAGTACGTTATTATTTTACGATTAAGACTGAGAAAATACAACAGTAAGTGAAATAGATCAACCAAGTGATGATTTGTCTCAGCCATTTAATTTACATTGTTGATTATTTAAATTAATCGGAAATTACTCGACATATTAGATTGAAATATTGGTAGACCTGTCACCTCATGTGCTCAAGAGAAAGATATTGGGCTTTTCTTTCTGTGTATTCTACTGATTTTATAATTAAACCCTTTCGAAAGCTTTGAATGATCTTTCTCTCTTGCTCTTTGGTTGTCTTTTAATAGAAATTAAACCAAGTTACATTATTTTTTATGGTAGGGTAAGTTAGTTAAGAAAGAGAATTATATCAATTTTAGGTATATTATACAGATAACTTTTCGCATTAATTTATTACAGATAAACGTAACAAATATGTAGAGTAAAGTGCCCTAATATGGAATACTTTTTTATTTTTGGCAATAATATTCACATTTATTCAACAAAATTTTGCAAAAAATTTATAAGGAATTTGTAATGAATAAGCAACACATTACTCGAATTCTGGTACGATATTACTATAGATATTTCTTATATGTATAGCTATTTTTTTTAAATGTTACTACTATTCCATATTAAGCTCCCGGAGAACCTAATATGGAATACTAGGGGTTCTTAATATGGAATATAGAATTATATAGGAAATATACATTAAAATAAACAAGTGCTCATAGATTAATCTTTTATTTCTTTTTGATTTACATTATTACTTAAACCAAACCAAAACTCTGTTATTTATGTAAATTAAATTATAATTCAAGGGTCATTCGAACTAAATGTTGATAATTTATTTATTTTTTACAGGTATGACAATAGAATTGTTTTCTTGGGTATTCTGCACATTTTTCGTGTGCCCATTTCTGACACTTTTGACACAATATTGCTGTACTTAGTGACCATAATCATATTCATTATAAGGCACCTCTATGTATTCCATATTAGGCATCAATGTGACATTTCAAAAATCGGTATACGTAAAACATGAAATGGCCCCAATCAAAATTTTGGTCCAGTGTCATTCGAACTAATGTTGTTAATTTATTTGTTACAGGTAGGACAATAGAATTGTTTTTTTGGGTATTTTTCACATTTTTCGTGTGCCCATTTCTGACACTTGACACTGAACCCATATTCCTGTACTTACCATAATCATAGTCATTATAAAGCACCTGTATGGTATTCAATATTAGGTATCAATGTGACTTTTCAAAAATCAGTGTATGTAAAACATGAAATAAGCACAATAAAAATTTTGGTCTATTTAATTGAAATGTAAAGGCTCATGCTAAATAAACATGCAATAAAATATTTTATATCATTTACCCTAGCATATAAAATTTTGCACTGAAAAATTTAGCCTAAAAACTCAGTAGCACGTCAAAAATATATTTGAAACTGTTATGTAATCTAGTGAATATTTTTTAACTATTTTACATTTGGGAATGTGTGATCAATGTACAAATAGGTACATATATAATTTTCAACAGATATCGCATATCGCTTATTCATTGTCATAAAACTGATGTATTCCATAATAAGTAACTATTCCATATTAGGGCACTTTACTCTAAATGAAAATTTTTACAGTATAACTCAAAATCATTACCCAATCGGTTACTTTGTACCTATTTAAAAAAATTATTTTATCAAAACTAATAGGAACTGATAGAATTTTTTTACCCAGCCTTGTCACTTTCAATTTAAAAACCTTTTTACAAAACATTTGTTAAAAGATACTTAGTCATCAAGAGGTTATTAAAGTATAAAATTATTAAAATTAAATATGCATTTTCTCACAAGCAGATCAACTTTAATAATTGGTAATCATGTTTAAAAAACAATTTGCAAAATCATTGTTTTTCAATTCTTATGCAACAGAAATATATAAAAACTTTTATAGGGTTTTCACTGCTTAATTTTATTTGGTAGCGATGTATAATTCTGGAATTTGTTAATTGGCACATGTCAACCATTTTAAGTCTGATTGATAACTGCTTGTTTGTTTTTGTGTGGTGTACCATTAAGTTATCTTTGAATTTTTAGTAAAGATAAATAAGAAAACTAACACTTGCTATAACTAATTAGACGTAGGATAGAATGATCTTTGGAAATTTTTATTCTGTAGATTATTTGAGCCCAAGTCAACATATTTGTTGCTACATTTTCGCTCTAATATTCTGCAGAGAGCAACAAGCTATGTTTAAACTGCCTACAAAGTATTCACTTCCTTTATAAGATTAAGTGCGAAAGAAAACAGACAGTTTAAATAAATTTATAATTTTTTACTTGTGTTTGTTTAAAAGGCAAATTTTATTCTTTTTGGTTAATTGATACTATTATGTGCTTATTTTATATAATTCAGTGTTTCTCAACCTTTTTGTACTTGCGTCCTCCTTTTCCATAACAAATTTCATTGCGTCTTTCTGCATTAATTTTGTCATAGCAAAACAATCTTTTTGTTTCTATTTCTCAACCGTCCTTTGACATAAATTATTTTTAAATTGTGTAGTTTTGTTAGCATCTTTTTTTGCTTTTGTAAAACATATTTAATTCTAGTTGGAACACTAGTTATTATAAGGCTCACTAAGATCATATGTGCAACTGCAATCATTTTCAGAATGTATTTTAGTTAGTATTTTTTTTGCTGTTTCAATAGTTTTTTTTTCGATTTCCACTTTTCTTTGCACCCCTTTAAGAAATTTTGCGCTGCCCTAGCGGACGCGCCTCACAGGTTGATAATCGCTCATGGTAATTAAATTTTTCAATATTTTATCTACATAAATATTTAAATACTTTTAGCAAACACGTCCTTATCAACTGACCTTAGTAAATAAACTTTATATCAAAATTAAAGAAATAAATAATATGTATCGTTTATTTTGAAAGTAGCACAAGCCACTTAAAAAAAAAATGAGTTAAGGCTGTTACTTACAATTTACTTACACCTTATTATATTACTTTTGATTATTATTGGCAGTTCACACATGTATCCAAAATATTAATTTTTTGAATTATTGAAAACTTGACTCTGAAACTCGAAGCTGGGTTTTTACGTTATTTTATTAGTTCTTAGCCAAACTAAACTGGCGGAAAAAAAATCTTTTTTGTCACAAGCAAAAACTCGGTTCTGGCAGTAGCTACGAATATTAAATTAAAAATCGTTAATTAAATTTCATTTAACGAAAATTATAAAAATGTTCGTTATCTAATTAAGTTATTCGAAATAATTATCATAGGAATATTAAGAATGCGTTTAGGAGCCGTATGACAAAGGTTTGGCTACGCTTTATTCTTTTTGTACACAAGCCGATGCGGAGAAATGCTTGCTTGTGTGCGTCACACTTCCCTTAAATCTTAAACGGAATAAGCATAAGTAATAAATAAGACGGAACACAAGGTTGAAAACGAAAAAATAATTATATGTAAATAGCGTTTCTAAAATTGTTTAGTAAATTGGGAAAATTAGTTTTATAACTTGCTGTTATACAGTGTTGAATGTAGAAGTAGTCTTCATTAAACGAAAAACCATACTATAATAAATTAGATTTGTAAAGAACCATAATTTATGAGCTTTCTTAACTTTTCGTATTAAGTTAAATGTAATGCATGTGCACACTGGTTGCTATATCTTGGCATTTATAAGGAGAAGACTTCGTTAAATGGTACAACACGTTCAACTTTCAAGAACTATTCCGCGACGCTTTAATTTTTTTTAATACAAGGCATTAAAAATAAGTCCCCAATCAAATTTAAAAAATGTCGGTTGTAACCGTTTATAAGATAAACAAAGTGTACACGCTTATAGTATGTTATACAGCGTCATTCAAAAAGTCTGCAACAAATGGGAAACATTTTTATTATTGATTTCTCAGAAAATTTTATTCTTGATAAAAGTTGGTGCATGGTCTAAAACTAATTTTAAGATGAAAAAAAGTTTAATAAAAATTCATACGACACTAGAATTTTAACGATTTTTGAAATAATCGCAAGAGTGAAGTGCCCTTATTTTAAGGAATACAAAACAATTTTAAAAGAAACAATACTTTCTTCATACTACGTATGGCGAATGTAAAAACAAGGACTTTCTATTAAACTTTTTTTTATCTTAAAATTAGTTTTAGACCATGCACCAACTTTTATCAAGAATAACATTTTTTGAGAAATCGATAATAAAAAACTTTTACAGTTGTTGCAGACTTTTTAAATAATAAAATTTTTTAAAAACTAAAAACTGGAATTTGACAGTCAAAACTTAAATCTAGACTGATTTTGAGATTCTAAATAACTTTTTCTTATAAAATTGTTTTGTATCTTTTAAAATAGGGCACTTTACTCTTGCGAATATTTCAAAAATCGTTAAAATCTAGTGTCCTATGACTTTTTATAAAACTGGTTTTTATCTTAAAATTAGTTTTAGACTGTGCACCAACTTTTATCAAGCATAACATTTTTTGAGACATCAATAATAAAAAACTTCTCCATTTGTTGCAGACTTTTTAAATGTTAAAATTTCTTAAAAATACAAATTTTACCGTCAAAATTTAAATCTAGACTGATTTTGAGGTTCTAAATAACTTTTTCTTAAAAAATTGTTTTGTGTCTCTTAAAATAGGGCATTTTACTCTTGCGAATATTTCAAAAATCGTTGAAATCTAGTGTCCTTTGACTTTTTATTAAACTTTTCTTCATCTTAAAATAAGTTTTAGACCATGCACCAACTTTTATCAGGAATAAAATTTTCTTTTAATATTTTGCCCATCCA
Source organism: Elmis aenea (assembly GCA_947652605.1). NCBI lineage: Eukaryota > Metazoa > Arthropoda > Insecta > Coleoptera > Elmidae > Elmis > Elmis aenea. The sequence goes on from OX393579.1 coordinate 14,139,914, forward strand.
GGCGCCTTTTTTGCATTATCCTTATGAATCGTAAGTTTGGTTTCTTTAACTCTGAAATTTTGTATTAGAAGTTTTACTTTCAGAGGATATTATATGTAGTGGTGTATTATTAAAAGTAACAGTATTTATTTGGAAGACATTTTAAGAAAACCTACGAGTTAATAAATTAATAATAAAAATATGGAGAGGGATTAAAACTGAAAAAATATTTTTTTATTAAAACAGATATTTACAACAATAATTTGTGTAACTGCGAAAAATAAAGAAAATTTTCGCCAATTTCAGCCAGACATGAAACAGATATAAAAGTTAAATAAAACAGTGCTTTAGAGTTCAATCAAATGAAGTCTACATTGGTAAGTTCTATTTAAAACAAACGCCATAACAAAACATATTTATTTGATAAAAACATCAAGAGTTAAAGTGATTATATATGTTTAGTTTTTTTTTACATTAGATAACACCGACAGTTAAGCTTTTTGTCAAACATTTAGCAAATGTATATTGAGCATAATATTGAAACAAAAAACTCTGTGGGCGTATGCCACTTTTTAAAAATTTATTCAACGGCGTATCTACCAGCGTAGGAGCAAAATAAATTATTATGTAAATGTTTGCTAAACTAAATATTAGTTTAACTTATGACAAGTGAGTTTTCTCTAAAAGCCTCGGCAGATTTGGAGATTGTTATTTTAATTGAAGTGCACTCCAAAGCCGCTGGCTGCGTTCCCTCACAACACGATGCCTTTTGCGTAACTTCGGAAAAAAATTATAATTGAACTAAATCCCATTATAAATAAGATATAAGTACGTCAAGGGGCATTACAGGATTTAATTATTGAGGACAAGAATAAAACTGGGAATATTAAGTCACGACTTAGGTGTACATACGTTAAGTTTGCAAGTACCAGTATAATGCCAAGACATTTGGCCTAAGTAACGCATTAAAAAAGTCTTTACAGAGACGTAACTAGTAATTTTGGTGCCTTGGGCTAGCAGTATGGAATGCTCCCTCAAATCGACAGCATATTTAGCTTAAGAAACACATCATTCATTTTCATTGGTCAAGAAAAAAGGGAAAATTATTTGTTTTGCAAATGTGCATAATTTAGTATCGTTTTTTTTCTAATCTATTATCATTACTCATTAACACACTTTCAATAGTTACTAGTGTTTAAAATCTTAACTATTGAATAATGCTTTGAGTTTTCTTTTAATACAAAAATGCTATAAATTTGTTGTCTTTTAAATCATGCTTTTAAGTATTGTAGTTTAAAAAAAAAAATTCTCCCCCGTCATAAAATAATTTTGGGTTAAGTTAAAAACAAAATCCCTTAAATACTTTATGACTTTTTCGCGAAAATACGTCAACATCTACATGACATTTTTATTATTTGTATAGAAAACAGAACAAAACTTAACTAATTTACCTAAAACATCTAAACCAGGCACTGAAAGCTAACTAAAACCGCAAAAAAAAATTTTGCATTTTTCGAAAATCGTGAACCAGAATTGAACCGAATTTAACCGAATCGGAACTAAAACAAAATCCTGACAAATCATTGCATTTTTTGTCTATTTTTCCGAAAGTTCGAAGACGGGAATTCAAACCAAGCTAGAACCGAATTAATAACCCATGTCGACGTTTTACCAGACAGTTTTGTCTCGTCGAGTTTCCTAGCAACCAAACTTTCCTAGCAACGCAAGTTTATCCGAATAAAAACAAAGCTCTCGTGTAATTACCCCCGAAAATTTCTTTCACTTGTCAAATTTGCGTTTACGACCAATAACAAACTCAGATTTCCTAGAAACGACCAATATACATAATCATACACTGATAATATCCTTTTCGCAATTAACAGATTTTCATGCGTTTATTGGTCGTTTCTAAGAAATCTGAGTTTGTGATTGGTCAAAAATATAAATTTGGAGAAGGAATTAAATATTTTGGTCTTGATAATTTTTTGACGAATTTCGGCGAACAGTAGCGTTACTTTAATATAGATTAAACTACACCCCTGACGCACCACTCTTGATAGTACTTGTAAAATTTGGCATAACATACATTAAATTGACAGGTAGGTTAGGTTAATTGCAAATAATCTATAATTTTTGACAAATCTGCATTCATGCAAGTTGAACCAGAAAAAATCACTCGTGCACTGGTGTTTTTTTCAGCTCAACTTGCATTTGGGCATATTTACCAAAATTATCAATAATTTTTAATGCACTTGTTATATTACTACTGAAAATTTGTTTATATTTTCACCAAATCTCTTACTTTTTGTTTCTTACTGATTCTTGATTGCATATGAGTTTTTCTAAAAATCTCCTTCACAGGTGATAATGTTGTAATTTTAACAAATTCCAGCCAACTACAAGTAGAAGAAAAAAAGGACGTCCGTAAAAAATAAGAACGTTATTGTTAAAAAATCAAGATGGTATCGTTCTAGAAGAAGTTCACACCAATTTTACAATGTTTGATAATAAAATACAAATCTTTTATGAAATCAGTTGGGGATGTTTTAGATCGATTTTAATATTATTCAATATCACAAAATTTCGCAACTTTACCAAATGTAACCTATGCATTAATATGTGAGATAGCAATAGTTGTTATCGAATTTCAATCTGTTTGTTTACTAAATATAAGTATACATTTTCAAGGTGTTTAGAAAATATACAATATTTTATTGAAAAAACATTTTATTTACAGCAATAATAAACAATTGCATTACTAAGGAATATCTACTTTATTCGTCTTGTATTTAAACATTTCAGCACGATGATAATCAATTTAAAAAATTTTAATATTTAAATTTCATTAGCTATTGCAAAGTACTTTACGACTGATACTTAACTATGGTAATTATTCAAATTTTTAGCAATTTTTTAATATTTTTAATCAATATTGATTTAAATAGACCAGTATCAGCGTCATCTTCAGGGTTCAAACTATATACATATTTGTACCAATCACAAGTAATATAAATTTTAAAAGTCCTAGTCTCAGTTGATAAGAAAAAAAAAACAGAATAAGCCTTAAATACAAGAAATAGATCGAATAAAAAAAGACTAACTTCCACTAAAATAATTTTATAACTTGCACATTTATAAATTATAACCTATAGGTGCTATAACAAATTAAGTTTATGATTTTACTAAAAAGGCTAAAAAGTAAGATAATAAATCAAGTCTTTTATAGCGCTTACCATAAATTAAGATGGTACATTGTACTCGCATACACCCAGCTGGATTTTAACTGGAAAAAAAGAAGAAACATTATTTTTATGCATAAAAACGAAACTATATATATATTTATAACAAGCAACAAACTACATTTAATAAATACTTGAATTTCACTACATAAAATGTATAACAAATGTTTTTACACTTTCATCGTCTAGCCACACGACGAGTTTTGTGAGAATATTATGTTATCTAATTCAATATTATATTACACATATTGGCGCCTAATGTGTCGGTGAGGATTATATGTTTTGAGGTTATCGGCCATATAATACTTAACCTTTGCCAGAATTAAAAAAGGCACATCCTACAATTGCCAGGTCAACACTAAAGGTCATTGTTAGCAATCATAAGTACGTGTGTGGGAGGTCTCAACTGATCCTCACACATGATGGTGCCAGCTCCTTAAATCATCTCCATGTAGGAAATTTCGGATAAAGAAGCGGTCTTGCCAAAAAAAATCATGAAGAGGGTGCTCGATTGTGTGAAATCAAGGTTGCTGAATGTATAATTAAATACAATAATAAATTGAATGGGTGCAGGGTGTCTTTGTATATTAAACTCTTCCATGGCACGTTCTCTGACTGATTATAAGATACCGGGATAAAAAACGCTCTGGATTTACTTTCTTCTGATCTTCTGAATAAATTATATCAAGATTTCAATATTAAAGAAGAGATAGTTTCCGCTGTTGGATCTTTAAAAGTAAAAATCGACATTGCGTCCAACAATATTTAATTTTTGCAGTACGCAATTGACCCATAATTATCATAATAAATAGTTAATTAAAATCACAATTTTAGATGTTTTAGGTTACAAAAATAAAAAATCATTTTAGCACAAACAATGTAGGTATATAAAACAACAGGTACTAATATGCACACAGAAATCCCAGGTCATAACAAAAACCACTTTAATCAACAAACTTGTTATTACAACCAATAAAATATGTGACAGCATATCTTTAAAAAAATAATTGTAACTTCCAGCTCTTTTCTGTAAAACAACTAAACATAATATCTGTATCTAAATAAAATACTAAAAAATATTAATACTATGTAGTTAGAAGAAAAGTTAATAACACAAGCACACACGATAAGCTCTTTAGTGAGCCCAATAGCTACTGTTCCCGATTTCAATGTATTTTTAAGTTTGCATTAGCAAAGAAAGGTATAAACAAAATACATATTTTTAAAATAACACACTCAATCTAAGGACGGTTACAAAATAAAAACAAATAGAGTGTTTTGGGAGAACAAGTGTATTGGAAGAGGAGACCAATAAAAATTTGATGCGCAAAGGCGCAATAAAATTTGATGTAGAAAGGGGGCTGCAAATACAAAAAAGGTTAAGATACACTGCTATATATCGAATGTAAAACTGATAAAATAAAAACATTATGAAACATGGTGCAGAGCCACTAAAACTACACGTCATTTTAAATATAGTGTAATTCTTTTACAAATGTAAAGACATTTTGTAAAATAGGAAAAACCATTCAAAATATTGAAAGTTTTATGTAAGAGTGTAAGGGGATATACAAAATTATACCAAACTAACAAATTAATCTGCAGTCGCCTTTAATAAAATAAAAATTTTTAATTAAGAAAACCTTTGATAAAAGAGTTATTCTAAACCCCAAAACAGTTTTTTTTAAGAAAACCGTCAAAGTCGATTCTGTATATTTATTACTTAAACAAAATACTGAATATTATTGCCATTTAGTTTATAAATAAAGCCTGATTACCATAAAATGTTTGTAATTACTATAAAAGTATTGATAATAATTATGAAAACTTTTATAATTTGTGTAAAATTTTAGATATATTTTATTTTTCATGAGTAAGTTGATTTATATTTTTTTGTGGTCATTTTTGATGCATAAAACTAATATGGGGTGTATAAAAAATTAAAATTTTGATAGTAGTCAACAATATACAAACCATCTTATTGAAAATTAAGTGAAATCAACGAACAGACAATACAAAAATGCATTAGGAATGTGTTTTTAGTTTTTTGATATTCATTAGTAAAACAAAAATAATTCCAAGAACCATTTTTTTTTTAGTTTGTTTGGAATAACTTATAGTCCTACGGCAACTTTTATTTCATTAAATACCGTAATCGGGGGCTACTTGGACACAATTTTATCACTTTATTAAAGGTAATTCTGAAACTAATTGATATTTTGATTTCAAATAAATTTGATTTTACCGACAATAGCAATATACAACACCTAAATTATCCAGAGGCTCTAATTTAAAAAAGGTTTTGAAAAAAAAATTAAAAATGTGGTGACCAAGTAGCCCCGCGGTTGGGGCTACTTGGTCACACTCGAAAAATTTAATAAAACCAACAATATATCGTCGGTAACATTAGTTTCATCGTAGTTATATATGTTAAAATTATCCACCTCTCTTAAAGCATCATTAATGTTGTTGAAAAATTTTAAAATGTCTATACGGTCAACGGAAGCTCTGGATCTCTTGATGTTAGATGCAAGACGTATGGACAGGTTGTTTCTTTGGATAAACGAATTAAGGAAATCCTCTTCAGGGATGTTGTCTTTGAAAATACTAACTGTTTTTCCCTGTTTTTCAAGATATTTTGAAATAACAGTCCTTACATCCAGCCTAGTTAGGGGGAAACTCCAATTGGCGACAACGTCAAGTGTCTCCGCTATGGTGGCCTCCTCTTCGCTCGAAAAAACTCTTGGATGACCAACTGACCCCAAATTTTTTCCAAGAATCTTCCTAGCTAATGTTGACCGAGGCACTTTATAGGTTTTTGCTGCCAGTTTTTTTGACATTCCAGCTTGAACGGCTTGTATGGCATTTTCCAGATCCTCGACTTTAAAATTACGATAAGGTTTGGAACCGGGAGTTCTTTCGTAATTGCGCACCATTTTTATTCAAAAGTTACCTGTCACAAACGATAAGAACATGCCAAAACCGAAAAGAAAAAACAAAGTAAAATGTAAACAAGTAAAATAATAAACAATAAGCTAGGTGACCAAGTTACCCCGGGGTGTTCAAGTAGCCCCGGTTTATCGGTACCTACATCACCAAATTAAGCAAATTTGTCCCATATAGCTGAGTTCTTAGATCTTTAAATAAGGGAGAATTCCATGTTGAGCCTCGGATTTAAAACATTCTGTACAGAGTGGACCAAATCCGAATGTTTTAGGAGGCATCTTGGTTAACATAAAAAACCTACATAACATTTGGTTCTATTTTTTTTTTATAGATGAAGGAGTTATAGTAAATTTTCAAAAACGATAAAATTTTATTTCTCGTCTGTAGTGCTAAAATAGAAAGTGATGTAAAAATCTAATAACCAGGCATGTTTATCTCAAAAATATGACCCAAGACAGAGATATTAGATTTTCGTTTATTATTATGGTATCCGAAATACTCCCTAAAACATTCGAATTTGGTTCACCCTGAACCTGCATGTGTTATTTAACGTAAAAAAATCCGTCGATATTTTGTTTTGTAACTCAGTAAACTTTGAAGTAACCTTCAAGTAAATAAAAAATTCAACAAAGAACTCCTGAATAATTTTTTTTTTAATGTTAACTGACAATACGACTAATAAAATAATTATTAAAGTTAATTAATAATAAAACTAATGGTCCTTTATAAAGATATGTTTAATTAATTTTATAATTGGATAATAAAAAGCACATTGCAAATGCATCCTTTGGAAAATTACCGCCGCATTTAAATGTAGGTGAAATTGCGACATACTTTGTTAAATATTTAAAATACCTGCAAAACATGATAACCACAAAGAAATCTTCATTTTAATGCACCTCGCGGCCTCGCAATAAAAAAAGGGCAACTGAATGGCCACTAATTTCCAGTTTATGTTATACAAATTAAACGTTCAATTTTCCCCACAATAAGTCAGATGCATCGCTCACTTTATGTCGCATAAATTACAATTCTTTGTACGAACGTCAGATGATAAATGGGCAATCTTTATTCAGAAATTTTAGTATGCTTCACTCGTTTATCCTTTATCAATTTCGAAACACTTGTACTGCACAATAAAGTATAAACCGTACAATGGGGGTATGTATTTAACAATGTTGCTTAAACGATACAGCCCATTGTTCATGGGACTATATCTAACAAGTTGGCAGCTCGCTGTTGTAAAGTGCACACTGGGCGATAAATCTGTTAAAAAAGATACGTAATTATTGAGCCACATTGACGGTAATTGTGATAAAAATGACGCATTATTTGATCGTTATCGATGTAATGGTCGACCGCCACAAATTACTAGCGACTGACTGTGCGAACTGAATTCTTTAGCAATAACCCTTAAACACAGAGTGACTCTGATTCGATTTTCATCATTGGGATTTCGCTTATCTTAAAGTTTCCAAAGCCGGCTAGACTAGAGAAACAGCGTTCTATCTGTATACTCGAAATCTGTAAAGAAAATTGCTTTATAGTTCTTAGTTATTAAAAAGCAATAACTGAAACAGTTGATATGTATCTTTTGTTACGCGTCCGGTTTCATAAAGCACTTCACATCGTATGTACGAGGGGTGTTTTTTATATTTGCGGAACGGGGTGGAAAGAGACGGTAACAGGACAACTACCCCCTGGACAATAACCCCCGGACAATAACCACCGGACAATAACCCCCCGCACAAATAGCCCCCGGGCAAATAACCCCCGGACAAATGTAGCGATTTGGAATGGTAAAACAGTTGTATTTAAAACAATAACTTTCTTTGATAATTACACTATAATAATAATTTAAGAATTGTTCCTATACGTCACGTGTTTACGCATATTTTGATAAACATACAAACTGCTTCTTATAAATTAATATCGCCATATATTTTGGCAGTTCGAGTGCGCCCGATCAAAGATAACACCCGAAGAAGATTATATTGTTATTCTTCTTTAAATTTTTTTTTTAATTGCAACTTTACACTGCGACCATTATTAATTTACCGATATTTCAAGTTAGTCGTTAGGGTTTTTTTTTGTACAGGGGTTAATTGTCTGGGGGGCTTTTCACACGGGGGTTATTTGCACGGGGGTTATTTGTCCGGGGGTTATATGTACGAGAGGTTATTGTCCGGTGGTTATTGTCCAGGGGTCATTGTCCAGGGGGTGCTTGTCCTAGAACCAAAGAGACAAAGGTTCAAGTAGTAATTAGACAATGTAATTCGTTTTTAATTATGCAAATACAGAACCCATTTTAAGAAGGTGACAATTAAAAGGTTTTACTAAATTAGATACAAAATTAATTGAATAGGAACAATAGCAATTTTCTAACCTTTACTTAAATTTTGTTTATTTCGAGAAATTTACACAAAGAGGGGTTGGTTATAAACTATTTTACAGAATTCACTTAGAGCTTAAAAAATAAAAAATAGTTATCTATGTATCAAGGCCAGAAGTACGTTTTGGCCGAGGTGCATATTACATTTTTTGTGCGATCGAATTAAAAACAATTTAAATTTTTAGTAATTTTCAAAATTATAGGTTAGAAACTACGTGACATTCTTGCACTGACAGATGACGGCGTATGTACTGCATTACCGGCCCTCTCCTTAGCAACGGCCGTAAAAGTTACTTTTTCGGCCGTTGCTAAGGATAGGGCCGGTAATGCAGTACTTTATGGTTGCTAACGCGTCCGTCAAACAGCTGTTTCTAGTACGATCGCACAAAAAATGTTTTATTTTATTTTTAAAATAACTAAAAAATGTTACACCAAACATATCTACAGGATCACAATTTTTATTACATTTAACTATAGATGTACAAGGTTACTATCAGTTATAACTTCTTTATACTTAAAAATGCCACTTAAAAAATGTTGAATAACGCCATTTTAATATATTTACAAATTTCGAGTTTATTTTTTAACTGTTTGACTGTTCAACAATATAAGGTTTGTTGGAGTTATTTTAAAAAATAAACAAGATATTAGAGGTGGTAATGATTTTTGGGTCACCCTGTATATTGTTATTTAATTTATGAAATGTTAAAATTTTACCAAGAATGTTCTAAAGCATTTCATCGCAATTTTTAGGGACTATGTTTAACTTTAGAAATCCAATGTTGTAAAAATTAAAAAAAAAAAAATGATGGTTTAGACTAGATAAAACGTCTAATATAAAGTTAAATTAGATCAGCTTAAGGTATATTAATAGTTGTCTTGCAAGTCAATCGGCATCTTCAAAAATAAAGGAAAAAGAACAAAACAAATATTGCACTTCTTTAATTTTTTATGTACCGAGAAGACTTCTTTTATTTGTTTTGTAGACATTAATTTTGCAGAAGAGTGAGAACATTTTACCTATTTAATAGATTTAGCAGTTTTTGAGACAGGCGAAAACCCGATTGTTTATCTTCAAACTTAATCACTCTGCATACGATGGGAAACATTATGCAGGCTATTTTAATCTTTGTTTCAAGATCCGGTTGTGGTTCTCAAAATTTGATTTAAACAATTATTACAACGAAGTTTATGTTTTACGTTGCTCCGCCAGACCCTATTAAATTTGCTGGCAAGTTTTCTTGAAACTAATAAAATGTTGATATAGCTGAACAAATTAAATTGCCTAATTGGTCGGTTTATGGCGGTCTTATTATTAGGATTTGCTTGTTTATTACGACTTTAGTTTTTGATATTTCTTTTGGAGGAGTTAAAAACTGGTAAAAGAGTATTAAATATTGGCAAGAAAAAGTTGAAAATTATTTTATGGTAGATTGTAAATGTTAGTCTTTAAAAATGTTTGTCGAGTACTAATAATGTTTGTAAGTTATATTAAATTATGACCTGTTGTTTTGTTTTAAGATAATAGTAAAATTTTAGTAGTGAAGAATGTTTAAAATGTGAATCTGTAAACTCAAGAAATATTAATTTTAGACATAATTGACCTTTAATAGTTTTTAAAGATAATTAAAGAAACGATAAGAAAACGTAAAAATATATAGAGCGTTCCACTTAAAAATATTTACTTATTCGTGTTTGTAGTTTAGGCAAATGGACCGGGCATAAGAAACACCATGTATATTTTAAAACTTTAACTAGTGAACAGCCATTATGACACTATTATCAACTAAAGTGTTAAAGGAATTCTATTAATATTTATTCCTGTTCCTGTCAATATTTTCGTATAAACTAAAATAACTCTAAAACGATTAATGTTAAGTACAAAAGACTCCATTACATTTTTGAAAGACAATTTAATTTTGCACCTAGAAAATATAAAATATACAGGGTGATTGATTGGGACCGGTCATTAAAAATATATTAAGAATGAAAAAGGGTATTGATCTAAAATTTTGATTATGATTATAATGGCATATGATCTGTTTAATAAAAATATTTTCAAGATGGCAACACTTCCGGAAATACCGGAAGCTGACGTCTACTTTCTTATTTCAAATACAATTGTCTATTTTTTTATTGCATTTTTGGAGTTATCACGTTATTTTAGAGGGACTTTTGGTTCATTCCCTATACCTAAGTGCAGTCGTTTTCTAGATTTTTTGACATTTTTTTTTTTTTTTAAATTTTCATCGTGATGCTTAATATTATCTACCTACCTGTTTTTGAAGAGAAAGTGCTTAAATTGAGACTATGCATAGAAGAAACCTTGGAGTTCATCCTGAAATTTTTGCAATCGATGCATTACTTATAGGGTGTCCAAAATTTAATTTTCTTATAGTACAACTTCAGACTAGTAAAATTTGTTTTTTTTTTTCAAATAAAATGCCAAACTTTTTTTTCATTTTCTAACGCAAAATTAGATTCTGCATGAATCTGTTTTAGCGTTTCCTATACCTACCTATCTGCAATAATTTTTGATTTATTAAGAATTTTTGATAAAATAAGAGAAACTGTAACATTTTTAAATAGTAAGCATTCGAAATGACAACAAATACCAATATTAATAACTGTCAAGAACTTTTATCGCGTTTTTCTGAAGTATCCATGGAAATGTAAAATCAAGAGTATTTAAACACTGTACGTTTGAAAACTATTTAAGATTTTAAAGTAAATAACCACAAAACACTTTTATTCCATTTTTTTTTGTAAAGTTACCGCAGGACAAGATATTGACCTGTTAAGTTACGTTTTGTACGCTATGTATTTACCTTTTCTGGATCAATTTATTACAAACATTTAAAACTTTATTTATAATTCACTTTTTATTTTAAAAACTTGGGATATTTCGCAATTCCTATCAATTCAGTGTTAAAAATATCAGAAGAAAAAATGCATTCATTATAAACCATTCATAATATTTTGAACTCTGTAGATTTAACAATCTTAACATAAGAAGTAAAGAATAACAGTAATAATTTTGAAGGGATATTCTTGATCGACTTTGAAGAGTAAAGAATTACTCGTGCAACGCATAATTTAATCCTGGTACTTATTATTTTAATAATAAAATTTGCTTGGATTATTTTTACCAGGAACTCAATTCTGATGGTCAATTATTACGACTTTATTTTTGTCTACAGGTTAACGTAAGTTTGTTTATATTCTAAATGTTCTTTTGGCATTTTTTTTTTAGTATTACTGGAGATTTGACAATTCCTATGCTCGAAATTCTTTAAACTATTGCAATTCAAATATGTATTTAAATTTTATCCACTGTTAAATTAAAAATTGTTGGCATTATATTAGGTTTTGATAGTGGCACCGCTAAACATGATTATAATTAAGACCTTTTATAGGGTGGAAACTTTTAATGTGAAAATAATTTACTGTGTAATTACTTTTGCAGCTTAATTAGTTTACTTGGAGGTGTGCACGAAATTAATATTCAATCGTTTCCTCATGATCTTTCTTTGGTGGTTCTAACGCATCGCACTCAGCATACATCATGAAATGTTCAAAACTCTGTGACGAATAGATAATTTTAATTCGCTATTAATTTTTAGATTTTATAGTAAATTAAAATGTTATACAGGGTGATTGATTGAGACCGGGCATTAAAAATATATGAAGAATGAAAACGGGTATGGATCTGAAATTTTGGTTATGACCATAATTGCATCTGATCTGTTTATTAAAAATATTTTCAAGATGGCGACACTTCCGGAAATACCGGAAGTTGACGTCTACTTTCTTATTTCAAATACAATGGTCTATTTTTTATTGCGTATTTGGATTAAGCACGTTATTTAAGAGGGACTTTTATTAGCATTTCCTATACCTAAGTGCAGCCATTTTTGAGATTTTTAGACTTTTTTGAAAAGTTTTAGATTTTCATCGTGATGCTTAATATTATCTACCGCCGCCATTTTTGAAGCGAAAACGCTTAAATTTAGACTATGCATAGAAGAAACCTTGGAGTTCATGCTGGAATTTTTGCAATCGATGCATTACTTACAGGGTGTCCAAAATTTAATTTTCTTTTAATACAACTTCAGACCACTATAACTACTTTTTTTTAAATACAATGCCCAATATTTTTTTTTATTTTCTAATGCAAAATTCAATTCTGCAGCAATCCTTATAAGCATTCTCTATACCTATCTGCAATAATTTTCGAGTTATTAAGAATTTTTGATAAAGTTAAGAGAAATTGCAACATTTTTAAATAGTAAGCCTTGGAAATGACAACAAATGCCAATATTAATAACTGTAAACCACTTTTAGGGTACCCGCACACTGGCAACTTTTCAATCTCGGTGATTAAATAATCTAGTTGCCTAAAAGTTGTCCGCTGCTCTGCCAAACGCCCACTGGCAACTAGATAGTTGCTTTTCGCTGGGTTTCTAAAATGGATTTCATCGAAACTGCATGTGTTTGTGCCTTGGTTTTAATAAGGAAAAAAAAGTACAGAAAATGTTGGGTCCATCCATTGATTAGCAGAAGACTTATAGAAAGACAATTTTATAAATTGTGTGATAGTTTGAAATTTTTATTTATAAATCTTTCGTTTCCACTGTGCTCTTAGCCATATCAGATGCCAATTAGGTACAATATAATTTATGTAGAAGTCTGAGCATATGGCTAGTCAAGTGATTCTAACATTTTCAAAGGATCGGCATTTTCACGTTTGCTGGAGAAAAATGAACTAAACATGCCAGAAAAAAAACGTCTTCCTAACGATAAAAATGGCATGGCAAGCCATTTACATTTGTGGGGGATGAGGCATTTGCTCTCTCAAAATTTGTTTTGCGCCCATATCCGAGCAGAAAGCAACGTATCTTTAATAACAGACTATTGAGAGAACGCAAAATGATAGAATGTACATTTGGAATTTTAGCTAACAAATGGCGAAACCTCCACAGATCGCTCGATACCAATATTGAATTTAGTGATTCCATTATAAAAGCATGTTGCATTCTACACAATTATGTTAGAAAACATAAACAACTACATTTTGAAGAAATGCTTTATGAATGCCCTTGGATGATATTCTCGATATTCCATTTTTATCGATACTTCAGACAAACGCAATAAAAGTGGTTTACAGTTATTAATATTGGCATTTGTTGTCATTTCCAAAGCTTACTATTTAAAAATGTTGCAATATCTCTTAACTTTATCATAAATTCTTAATAACTCGAAAATTGTTGCAGATAGGTATAGGAAACGCTGATACAGATTGATGCAGAATGTAATTTTGCATTAGAAAATGAAAAAAAAAATTGGGCATTGTATTTGAAAAAAATTAGTTATAGTGGTCTGAAGTTGTATTAAAAGAAAATTAAATTTTGGACACCCTGTAAGTAATGCATCGATTGCAAAAATTCCAGCATGAACTCCAAGGTTTCTTCTATGCATAGTTTAAATTTGAGCGTTTTCGCTTCAAAAATGGCGGCGGTAGATAATATTAAGCATCACAATAAAAATCGAAAAATTTTCAAAAAAGTCCAAAAATCTCAAAAATGGCTGCACTTGGGTATAGGGAATGCTAATAAAAGTCCCTCTAAAATAACGTGTTTAATTCAAAAATGCAACAAAAAATAGACCATTGTATTTGAAATAAGAAAGTAGACGTCAATTTCCGGTATTTCCGGAAGTGTCGCCATCTTTAAAATATTTTCATTAAACAGATCAGATGCCATTATGGTCAAAACCAAAATTTCAGATCCATACTTGTTTTCATTCTTCATATGTTTTTAATGCCCGGTCTCAATCAATCACCCTGTATAACTTTCATTTTATGATTGACTTGAATTTATCGAAGTGAGTGTAACGTATAGATTAATTGATTGTAAATTTATTAATTATTCCATTTGAGGCTTAAAACATATCGAAAACAAATATATAAAAATATTAAAAGAACTCAAAATACTTTCAGAAAAAATTGCGTTATACCCACAAATGAATTAATTGTTCAAAAAATTAAAGACCTGGGCACTTCTCATTGTCACATGGTTTACCTCAGTTTTCTTTGAAGATATGTCTGAAAAAATATAAACATTTATTCTCGGATTTTAACTTTAAACCATATTAGTTAGTACAATACGAAAAAAATCGAAACTCCATTGCTCAATACATTAAAGCTACAAGAATATTTTTATGCTATTATTTGTGCCCTCTTTCACCTTTTGTAATAAAAAAACAGTGCTAATAGAGGACGGAACTTTACTTGAAATATCCATGATTTTTTTAGTGTCGTCATTCAATAGTATGTTTCTAAAATTTTATAAAGCTGTCAAGTAGTGTAAAAGACAAAACTGAAAAAATACTTCCATCAGGGGTTTATATCCAACCAAAATAAAAGCCGAGTTAAATTTTACCTTAGGGGAGACTTCTTCATCGTTTTTAAAAGTTGCGGGCTTTTAAACTTGTTAGTACGAGCACTGAGGATGCAATTTAAAAACGGCTACTTTTAAGAAAATTATTATAAGGACTTTTGGTCATAAAAAAATGATCCTTGCGATGGTGCAGTGATTGCTCACAGTCAATCGTCTGAGTGTTTTCAAGCAGAATTTGACGTTCTTCAAGAGTAATCCAATAGACTTCTAACAGCTGCCTCATGCACCCTACTCGCCAGACTTGGCCCCGTCCGATTTCAGTTTGTGTCTGAACAAAAACAAGTGTCGCGCTGGTAAGTTTAAGGGGTATTTTTTAAGTGAGGTCCGCTTTGAAAAAAAAAATGTACTGGCAAATATTTGTTTATGACAACGTGGCTACAAATGGTGTCTTCTTGTGTGCAAAGGAAGCCGGGAGTCGGATTTAAAAAAAATATTGGCAAAGGGACCTTACTTAGAAAATACCCCTCGTAGTATGCGTCGGATTTCGAAACGATTGCTGCCACAAACGCCTATTTTGAGGAATTGGCCGAATAGGTCTATAAGATTGGCATAAAAGTGTAATTAGCTAGAAAGAGACTATTTGAAATAATTCTTTCCTAGGTCGGAACCTATTGATTCCTACCTATATTTGTTTGTTAGTATTTAAAACATACGACACCATCAAGGTGATAATGATCTTTGAGACACCCCGTTTACATCTAAGTGTGTTTCAGTGATTCATATTAGGGGTATGTAATTTTGTGTTTAATTAAAATATCACTCATAGGTAATATTAGGTTTTATTCAGTTCTGATTGTTAAACAATTTCGTAGCTCCGCCTCGCTTCGTCAGTAGCAATCGTTTTTTATTTGCCATTACAAAATAAATAGAAACAGAAGGTTTTTTTACTAGCGAAGCAGTACGAATAAAGAAGATGCGATTTTTTTAAATGAAAGCTCATAAATTGCAATTTAAAGTGCCAAAGGCGATTTTTTAAGTATCGCCTCTGTAATAAATGCTATTTCTTCGCAATGAACGTTAATTTAGATGTGATAGCCTTCGATTTAATATTATCAGCAAATCCAATAAAGATGGTGTTTTAGTAAAAATGTTATAACACCAGGTAGTCTGTTATGCATCGGTGGTATACGCCACACAGTAATTAGTGGATTAGGTTGGTCGGCAGTTCGCGGCCTTGCGCTCATCCAAGGTCGAAGACCATCATTATACTTATTATATCTACAGCTACAAATAGAAACCGCCATCAGAGATAATTGCTGAAGAATACCTGGACATTGTGATTATTTATATATGTTATTATTATTGTCGATTGCGATTCGTACGGGATTTAAACACAGGGACGTATTTAGAAATTCACAAACTTTTTTTTAAACAGTGGTTTAACGGACAATAGTTAATAAAAAGCACTACTCTTAAGTTCTCATTCCTGATTTTAAAAACTCAAGAGTATAACACACCGGAAATAATATCCTTAATGTTTTATAAATTTTATTTCACTGATTAACGCCAAAAAAAAGTGTCATTCGTCGCGCTAAATAAAATTAGAGGCAATAACTCAATAAATGTTTAGATGGAAATATCTTGTTAATTATTTTTTTCTAATTTTAAACTTTGTTATTATTTTTAATCGTAAGATTAGAAAAACAAACAATTTTACTCCGAAATTGTAGGTTTCACGAGAAAAGTTAAAGAATAAAAAAAGTTTCTAAATAAATCAAGCTTTAAAAAAATAAATTTTAAATTGCAAAATTTTAACCCACCAAAAAGTTCTGATAAAAGCCAACAGGGGTTGCACTTGTGAAGGTGGGAGATGATTAAAAATATTAGGTACTATGGGAAACCTTTTAATAAGTTAGTATAAAACCTCTATTAAATATAATTTTTCTACATTTATTCAAATTTGAGAAATAATATTAACACATAATTTTACCGCGCCCCTTTAGGAAGTGTAACTCCGAAAGGTGACATCTAAGGAAAAAAAAATTATATAAAAGACCCCCCTTAATTTTCGATTTTTTTCTGCATTTTTTTACGAAACACCCAGTACATTAAAAAAAACAAATGACTTAAGACAGGGTGTTTGAAATCCGAGTCTAAACATGGGGATCTCCCCTATTATAATAGCTACACTATAGGTTTGCAAAACTCTGTGCTCATTAATTATCCGAGAAAAAATTGAAAATATCTAAGACGGTATCCGAGAAAATTAAGAAATATTTTTTTTTTACAATAAAATATTTTAAATGAGTATGGCTATCACTAATTTTTTCTAGGTCGATTCGCTTTTGTTTTGTGAAAACCAACTTTATTTTATCTTATAAGCGCAATTTTGCTATTTACATAATACAGTTTGTTCAAAAGTTATTCAGAAGAAATTTAAATATTAAAATCGTTTTTTGTACCTATGGTATGTTATAATGTTTTCTATTTTGGGCCATTATAAACTTTATTATTTTGTTGTGCACCATATTGGACTTTTGTATTATAAGAATGAAACATATAAAATTAAGTTAAAAATTAAAAAATAACGAGTTTCATTAAATAAATCAACATTGCCTACAAAAAAAAACTATCTTTTAACAAGGCTATAGCAGTAATTCTTAAAATTTAGTGCCAAATTAGCCTAAATATAATCGCCTCGAGCTTTTTGAATAAGCAAGATCTTTATGTTGGGCCTCGAAGTAAGGATACCCTGTAAATTTTTATTGATTATTTTGAACATCGTTTATTTTTTATTTTTTATGAGTTTTAATAGGCATTGATTGTGTCCTCCACTGGTAATAGATTATTGGCTTATTAAAAAGAAGACATATTTTATTCTCATGAATAACTCCTGATAACATTCTACTTGGTGGAGGAAAAATTGTTGGTAACAAACAAGAGTTAATGACAATTTCTGTGACGATTCCAGTAATGAACCTATTTGCATACGCATTTAATTCCTTTATTATTTTCGTACACTTCAAAAGCAATGAGGTTCTTCTTGCATAAATATTTCTGATAAATCAGGATTTTTTATCTACTTTGAATTTTACAAAAAATGATGTGTTTACTAATTCTTAAGAAATCTACTGGCCTCTGTAATAATGTCTGTTTAATGGGCTCAAATAAAGTAAATCTTAATCATTAACTAATTCTTGTATTTAGTACCTATTTTTAGATACGTGTCCAATCTTAAATACTCTGTTATTAGTAAAAATTACAACAAAATCTTAAGTGAAACCAGTTTGTAATTAACTTCTTAACTAAAAATTATTTCGTAAATCTAAATTTTATTTATTAGGCCAATATAAAATATTCAACTGCCAAGAACACAGATGTATCAAAATGTTCCTTTTATTTTATGCTTTTTTAAAACTTTTACTGTTAAAAGAGCTATTGAATAATTTGTCTTTGCTAGGTCACTCTGTTCTAATGTACTCGTTTTTGCGTTCTCCTTGAAAAACACACACACAGTTAAACTGACACTTTAATATAAATTAAGTAAAAAGGCGCAGATAAAAGTTAAAAATCTATCTGCGTTTGCTCTGCTTGCAAAAGTTTAGACTTAAGTAATTATATTTTACTGTCTTTTTTGAGTAGCTTAATACAAGTAATTGATTATCTTCTAAAATATCACAATAAATTTTGTTGTGATTGTTACTCAGGAATTATTGTTTGCTCTTCCTATTTTTCCTACAGTGAAAGTTCAGCATGGACAACATTAATTATTTTAATTTGCAACATTTTTTAAACATAAATCTCTTCGATATCAAACAGCATTTTTTCACAGTTGTCAAGTTACTTTTACAATAGCTTTCTAAATCAATAACACAGTTTTTGCAAGAAATGTTACACCGATTTAAGAAAGGGAATTATATATATTTTTTTAAACTTTTAAATCTTTTTTTAACTTTCTGATTTACAAAACAGAACCTCTCGCCCAATTATAATAATTGCACAAGGGTGTGTCTCAAAATTCCTAAACGTATGCACCCAATTACAATTTAATCAATTGTTTATAACATTCGACTGTTGTTAACACTCGACTGTTATTTCAACTGTTTGAGCTTCTCGTATGTTTTAAAATTATTGCTAGCTAACTCCATTTAAAATCTTTTACAAGCAAGTACAAAACATTAAGCTTAATACACAAAATCTCGCTTAAATAAGCACTGACAAATGTTTGATTTAAACGTATTTGAATATCATAATGAGTTTGGGTAACCATTTATCATTTACTAAACGCATCTGACAGGTAGATCACGATGATTGTAATGGATTACATTTGTTGGAACAGTAAAAACGTCGGTGATGTATAGATATTTGCTGATCATCTGATTGTGTGAAATAAAATAAAATAGTCGCTATTTAATCTTCGTTATATCAGGATAAAAATCCAATATCAGTGGTACATTGTGCGATTGTTTTTCGGCATTTTTTGCGCCAGTACTAACAATAAATACAATCATCATAATGGCTGAAATGAGAAGATATTTAGATGTATAAATAATTGTGTGACTTTAACAAAAGCATTGTGTTTCATATTTGGTATTAGGCATTTTAAAATGCTATAACGATTTTAAAACATCTTATGTAAAAACTTTGTCTACTGGAAACTAAGAGCTTCATGAATTTTTGTAACTTGTAAACTTTTAAGCTAACTGTACTGAGATGCTAAGCAATTAAAGAAAGTAATTTAAAAATAAACTATTGAAAATCGCTTGATATAAGAAAAATTAAGGTTTTTTAACGATTGAAGTGCATAACATTAATTAAAACTAAGTCGTTTAAATTTACAAATCATTCGTTTACTCTTTACGTCGCTTTAAAATTTAATTTTGGAAGCTTTTAATTGTATTGTTATAGTCAAGAATAAAATTATTCCTTAAGTTAAACTAGCATTTTTTTTTTCAATTTTCATATGTCAGTGTATTTTTTGTTTTTTATTAAACCCTATTGTGTTATTTTTATGCAAATTGATGTTTTAAGTTTAAAAAAATTTCATCGTTGAAATACATTATCAACATTTTTTGTTTTAATCATGAAATATGATTTTACATATCTACTTTTCAAGAACTACTGTAATTTATTTCGTTTAATTTTTCTGTGACTTGCAACAACTACTGTAATTTATTTCGTTTAATTTTTCTGTGACTTGCAACAACTTATTTGACGCGAATTTAATTTGGAATTTAAAAAAAATGAAAAGTATACTTTTATTTATATTGCTTTTAAAGTAAAAAAGTTACATATCGGTTCGCGAAAAGAAAACACTCGGTTTAGCTAAAAACAGTTTTAGGTTAACCAACTCATGATCCCCAACAAATTTTCTCTTAAAACTTTTTTTAAATTTTGAATATAAATCAGATATGAAGGAAATACGCACTTGTTGGACACCCTGTATACAAAGCGTTCCAGCTAAGAAAAGTTATTCGAATATTCCACTCATAACATAAGTAACCAATCAAAACATACTATTCAGCCAATAAGACACGACTCTAGCTGAAGACACCGCAAGTTGAGGTGTCAGCGAAAACACCATGACTTGGTCTATTTTTCACAGTAGACCTCCTTAGTTACGCTTAGTTACACATAAACATGTCAATTAAATTTGTCAAAATGACTACTAGCGGTCGTTTTTCTTCGTTTAATTAAAAAATTTTTTGTTAAAATAAATATAATACCTAACTTATTTACCTATAATATCTGTGATTTAATAAATTAATTAACAAATATATATATTTTTTTAATTCGCGGAATATTCATTCGAATACCACTCGTGGTAAAGATTTTTTTAAGAAAATACTTCCGTTTTCCATGTAAATTTGTTCCAAAATATCACTCGAGCAAATTTCATCTAAAAATATTTTTGATGCAATTTGCTTTCGTGATATTTCAACTGGAACAAGTTTTCATGGAAACCCAAAAGTATTTTCAAAAAAATCTTCAATACTAGTGGTATTACATACGAAAATCTTATAACGAGTAAGAATTTATATTAAAGTCTTAAATCAAGATTATTTGTTAATATAACCTAAAAGTATTTATAACTCTAGAGGGTTTTTGTGCACCAAATTTTTGTTTTTTGTTTTTTTTAATACCACACTGTATATTTTGTATTTTTTATCATTTGTGATATTTCTTAACAAGTGTCACAGTGGTTTTTAAATAGTTAAAATTTTAAAATTGTACACAGGTTGTTCCTTATGCACGATCCATCTGCCAAAACTTAAATACGAATATGTAATTTTTGTTAAATAGAATACCTTTTTTTCATTATAGCAACCGATCAAAAACAATTAGTTTATATTTCAGTGTGTTGTGTAAACATATTGTTTTATGAAAAATGGGTTATAAACCGCATTTAGTGCGAAACTCCATCAAAATTTGTTAATAATCACCCCGATTAATACTGTTCAGTGTTCACTCACAAAACTACGTCTTGCTAAAACAAACAATAAAACTCGACCAATTTATATACATTAATTAATGCGTTTTAGGTAATTTCATTTCATTTTTAGTCCGTAGGCTATGTTTATCGTAAAATAGTATTTTTAAATACCACTCAAGATAAAATTATTTTTGGAGAATTGCTAGTCTTTTCTATGGAAAAATTTCAATGACGTTTGATGTCGTAAAATTGTTAAAAGTTACCACGTTTAGATAAAATTTCGCCTCTTGACAACTCTTATGCCCGGTTTCTCCGACACATCTTAAGATCTAGCTGAATCTTAAGTTCGCCTTAACGTTATAAAGTGTTGCACCAAGCAATTTTAAGAACATATTCGACTTGAGCTGAGCTCACATCTTGAGTCGCTGTTTACTAGAACTTGAGCTGGAGTACCTAACGTAAAATTATCTTGTATTTGCTTTGTTTGTAGAAAGAAGGAAGATCATTAGTTTCCGCGCTTATATTATGAATTACTGGGGTTATTACGGAATTATTTTGCATAAGGGATGTTGGATATAGCGCCAATTATCCATTGAAAGTGTGTTCCCAGATTTGAAAAAAAATGTACAAGTGTTGTTTATTCAATGAACGCCTTAATTTGTCGTTGCATATAATAATTTAAATTTTCCTCGCAAAACAGTTCCTCCAGAAGCAGTAAAATATTTGGTGTTAACGTTTTTTTAAAATTAAAAAAAAAATTGTGTTTTTTTTTTGAGAAAAAAGATATATGTAGGTACTTCCTACTTATATATTTCATTTTGTTATGTTACTGTTTTCTTATGAATTAACTTTTTTTTATAAAACAAAAGACTAGTTATTCAACAAATACCCGCAAAAATTACACTCACTGTCAAAAATTATATTTAAAAAATGTATTTTATGTATAAGTATTATATATCATTAAATATAAAGGGCGGCAAAAATAATATTTGCCCAGAGCGGCGGAAAAGCTAGATCGGGCCCTGAACAGCATTGGTAGATTTGTTCTCTAAAACACACTTATTTTCTTCCACCAAGCTAATTAATAATTGTTTTTACTCCATGGTATAATTTATTCTTTTTTTGTCCGCCATTTCAACACAAAATAAAATAATAAACACCAAACTGTAACTTTATGTGCGACTAACAGCTGATAGCAACAACAGGATGTCACAGGGAGCCGTTTTAACAGCTATGATGTGAATGGCCAATGAAAATTTGCCATTCAAATCTGCCGTTATAATGTGCCAACTTCTTGCAACGTTGCCAAACCGAGTTCTAACTTAGCTGAGATGTCTAACAGATTCCGGAATATGTTTTCTGTGCAACGCATTGTCATCTTGAGACGATCTTAAATATAAGGCGGTCTTATATAAGTTCGATCTTGAGATGTGTCGGAGAAACCGGGCATTAATAGTCCAAGAGCGATGGATTTATTAAACAACTAACTGTTGCATTTTAATTTTAGTTTTGCTAAATGGCTCTACTATTAAGTTCTTAATACAATCTTGTTTCTTTAATTTGTTCTTTAAGGATATTGTTTGTGTAACGCGTGACAAACTTTGCTGTAAGACATAACCAATAGTAAATAATTTCTTAAAACGTTTGCTCATTTTCTAAACCGAGAAGAAAATTATAATAATTTAAGTATTCTAAAATTGCGTGTAATGGCAACAGTCTTCTTTTGACTTAAATGTACCTACGTTGTGTTATCATTTTATGTAATTCGTTATTTATAACAAATCTTAACCGAATTAAATAGATAGATTTTCTGAACCGCTTAAATAACTTGCAAATCGCAACGAAACCTAAACCGGTGAAATGTTGCAAAACCGAACTGTACCTAACTGCCATTTTTTAGCGACTTTTCACGTTATGAAAAAGTATAATTTAGCTAATTTAATCTGTTTTATTTTTCGTAAACTAGTCGTTTACAGCAAAAACTTTATGTGGCATGCTTCTAAATTTCTTTCTCATAACAACTTCATAAGTTTCTTAAGAAAGTGTTGCAACAAACGTCTTTGTTTTATAACCTATAAATTATGGCTTAACCTTGAAACTTACCTAAAAGAACTTAATAATTTTTAATTAAGCGTAGGTGTTTAACCAATTTGTAATCACACTGTGTCACAGAGCGACGCTCTTTTAATAACTGTTAATTTTTTTGACACGAGTCTTAATGGACATCGTAAAATTAAGGACCCATGTTTCTTCGCCTTTTGTCAGATTTATATCGGACTAATACGTTAAGTTATGAAATAGTTGAAGTGAGAATGAATAAATTATTTAATATGAAGAATGATATACAGAATTAATATGCAGTTTATATTTATTTATGCATTAAACTTACCTCGACTCTTGACCCGTGACTAATTCAAGTCGATGAATGAGATTTATTATTGGAGCATAAATTAAGGATACATCTTCATTTACAGTAAATAATATTTGCATGTATATCAAATAATAAAATAATAATAAGCAAAATTGCCTAAGTTTATTTTCGTTTTTCATTCAATTTATCAATACAGCAGACTCTTGGTTTATCGGGTTGGATAGTTAATTAAATCTAAATCGCAGAAAATCAATTTCTCAATTAATCCACAATCGTATTGATAAAACAACATGATTGTTTTGACAAAATTTTGCATGCCCGCAATGTCGATGTTTTTTGGGGGGGCGTCAAGCATTTGTTAATCGTATAATTAAAACGCTTTTATGTAATTTTTTAAAGAAATATTTTGAAATGTACCGTTTAATCCTATTCCGGCGTACATCGATCCCAGTAAATCAAGAGGCTGCTAAATTCTGGGTGTATTTTTCAGCACAAAGATATCGAAAACCGTTTGTGATGGTAGAAATCATCTATTAATTTTCGTAAAAAGAGCTAGAAAAAGCTAAGCTTAGCCAAATTTAACTCGTAAGAAAATATTACTTACAATGAAATGAAATAAGATTCCACCTTTGAAAATACGAAAATAAATAATTTGAACAATGTATCAAACTTAATGTATTGTCATATACAGGGTGGACCAAATTCGAATGTTTTACGGGGTATCTGGGTTATCGTAATGGTTAGCAAAAATCTGATATCGGTCTCTCGGGCAATTTTTTTGCGAAAAGAACGCCTATATAATCAGATTTTGTATATCGCTTTCCATTTTGGCACTACAAACAAAAAATAAAATTTCATAATTTTTAAAAATTTACTAAACTTCTTTATTTTACGAAGGTTTTTTATACAGATTTTTATACTTAATTTAAAAACAAAATTAATAAATCTTAGTGATCTTGACTTTTGAGATATGAGATATGAAGTAAACTTGTTTTTTTTTTTAATGAAAGTCCTAGTTGGCCATGACTTAAAATGAAAGATAACTTTCTTGGCTTTTCAAAAATATATAGTTTTATATATTTGTTGCTAAAAATAACGGAGAAATGATTAATTTGTAAAAGTTTCCTCATCAAAGTTTGCCATGATTTCGTAAACCAGTGATGTTTGCAATTATTAAACAACTAAACGTCGTTTCCAAGTAAACTTTTCATCTTTCAAGCAAATCCGTGCATTCTTTTGTATTTTATAATTTATTGTTGTATTGTGAACATCGCTAAATTTGAACACTTTGAAAAGTGGTTTAATATGTTAGAAGTTTACATTGTAAGTGATAAAAACCTAACGGCTGCTGCAGAATAACAGAATTTACTTGGAAATGACAGTTTCTTGTGTTTTAATTTCAAACATCATTTGTTTACGAAATTATGGCAAACTTTGATAAAAAAAATTACAAAATTAGGCATATCTTGGTTATTTTTAGCAACAAATATACAGGGTGAGTCACGACGGACGCGTCGGAGTTTTATGGCAAAACGCTTTATATTTTCCGATTTCTGTCGCTGTTAGATTATGTAAGTCAATAAGGGCTACATTTTAAAAATATTTTCAAACATACAGGGTGCTCCAAAAAAGAGTGGCATATCAAAGTTATACTTTTTCTTATGGAACACCCTGTATATTTTTGATTTTTGGATTCCTCTTTAAATTTAATTAAAAAAATGTATAAGGTCATACGGGTTTAAAGTTAACCGTTCTCGTAAAAATCGCATTTTCATGAAAATACAGTATTTTCAAAAATTTTCAACATTTAAAAACTTTGAGAAGTCTGAAGAAATTCGCTTGGAGTTAAGATTGACAATAGATTATGTAACACTTTGCACCACCTACATTTTTAAAATATTATACAGGGCGTTTTTTACGCTTGGTCAAACTTGTGAATCTTTAAACATCGATAACTCATTTTTTTTAAATACAACCCCTTATATTTTTTTACACCGTCTTATAGAAAATTTAATTCTCTTTCGAAAACATTAATACTGTTTTATACCTAAAATTGATATTTTCCGAGATATCGCGATTTTATTGTTAATTATTAGGGCAATGTAATATTTTCGAGTAGGCTACGAAGGTAGACAGCGGTAATTTGAAACAATTGAACGAAAACACAAGAAAGGTTTAGTTTTATCTTTTGCCTACGCATTTTTAACATTTTTTTATAGTGAAGAGGAATCTCACGTTTAAATCGAGATTTCTTACAATTATTTATGCATTTATTTATTGGACCAGTATGATAAGATGATTAGTAAATCATATAAACTATTTTTTTTGTATGATACGACTCTCGGTTCTACCAAAATGTCTTTGCTTAACTTCTGGTTCCACGCATTTTGCAAACATTGTGTTTTATACAATGTGCACAAAGTTTAATGAAGGTAAGTGTTTATGGTGTGTTAACTAAAATATAAATACACAGAAAATATTTCAAATTGGGACCGTAGTAACTTTAATTGTACATTTATAAAAATATTTCCAGTGATAACTAAAATGTATGTAATAATAATTCAAAAACTTTTGAGACAATCACTCCTAATATATTGCGTAATGCAAGGCGTTCACTTAAAAAGAGGATCACAATGTGTATTCAAGAGGATCGTCATGTTGAACATTTATTGTAATCGGCTGTTAAATTTTGTTTTTGAATTATTATTACATTTTAGTTATCACTAGAAATATTTTTATAAATGTTCAATTAAAGTTACTACGTTCCCAATTTGAAATATTTTCTGTATTTATATTTTAGTTAACACACCATAAACACTTACTTATATTAAACATTGTGCACACTGTATAAAACACAATGTTTGCAAAATGCGTGGAACCAGAATTTAAGCAAAGACATTTTGGTAGAACAGAGTGTCGTATTATAAACATACAAAAAAATGGTTTATAGGATTTAGTAATCATCTTATCATACTGGTCCAATAAATAAATGCATAAATAATTTTAAGAAATCTCGATTTAAACGTGAGATTGCTCTTCATTATAAAAAAATTTCAAAAATGAGTAGGCAAAAGATAAAACTAAACCTTTCTTGTTCTTTTTTTCAATTGTTTCAAATTACCGCTGTCTACCTTCATAGCCTACTCGAAAATACTACTTTGACCTAATAATTAACAATAAAATCGCGATATCTCGGAAAATATCAATTTTAGGTATAAAACAGTATTAATGTTTTCGAAAGAGAATTAAATTTTCTATAAGATGGTGTAAAAAAATATAAGGGGTTGTATTTAAAAAAAATGAGTTATCGATGTTTAAAGTTTCACAAGTTTGACCAAGCGTAAAAAACGCCCTGTATAATATTTTAAAAATGTAGGTGGTGCAAAGTGTTACATAATCTATTGTCAATCTTAACTCCAAGCGAATTTCTTCAGACTTCTCAAAGTTTTTAAATGTTGAAAATTTTTGAAAATACTAAATTTTCATGAAAATGCGATTTTCACGAGAACGGTTGACTTTAGACCCATATGACCTTATACATTTTTTAAATTAAATTTAAAGAGGAATCCAAAAATGTAAAAATATACAGGGTGTTCCATAAGAAAAAGTATAACTTTGATATGCCACACTTTTTTGGAGCACCCTGTATGTTTGAAAATATTTTTAAAATGTAGCCCTTATTGACTTACATAATCTAATAGCGACAGAAATTGGAAAATATAAAGCGTTTTGCCATAAAACTCCGACGCGTCCGTCGTGACTCACCCTGTATAAAACTATATAATTTTTAAAAACTAAAAATGACAAACTAAGGTTTCTATTTAAAAAAAAATTAAGTTTACATCTTGAAAGTCAAGGTTGCTAAACATTTTTTTTCAAATTAAGCATAAAAATCTGTATAAAAACATTTATAGCATTTTGTTCTATTTTAATTTATAAACAAGTTATAGTGAATTTTTAAAAATGATAAAATTTCATTTTTCGTCTGTAGTTCCAAAATGGAAAGCGATATAAAAATCTAATTACATAGGCGCAAAAGACCGATATCATATTTTCGCTATTACGGTAACCGAGATACCCCCCCGTAAAATATTCGAATTTGATCCAACCTTTATAATATTTTTGCGTTATTCAATTGTGATATTTTCATACCCGAGCATGGAAGCATGCCAAGCCTTGTGTGAGGCACGTGCTATAAGGTTTCAGCTTAAAGGTATTTAAATTGGAGAAAAATTAGTTAATTATATGTTTGTTAATTGTTAAAGGCCGCAAAGCGACCGGGACAGACCGCGTTCTCAGGTAGAATTTGGCGCGATCTCACGCAGGGTTGGTATTACACAGAGAGAAGAGGTATTGGCAATGATTGAACGGAATTTTGACCGTATTTAACCCACTCTTGTCTGTAATATATCTGAGCCTGGGCCCTGGGCCTGTACTATGTCTAAAGAAACCGTGTTCGACGAATTCAAAAAAATAAATTATACAATGATTATTTCAAAAAAAAAAAACGTTAAAATCTGATAAAGTAATGTTTGTATTTTATGAAGGAGAATTTTATAAGTTATTATATGACATAAATATACGATACCAAGAAATTAAACTTTGAAGAATGTTAAAAGACGTTATATTTACCTTTTTTTCCAATTACTTTAATATGGGTTTAGAATCTATCTATACCCATACTAAAGTCATCTATACTATAGATCAAAATATATTAATTATTTAAAATCATTTTGTACCTACGTAATGTATAAGTAGTAAGCAATTTAATACTTTCCATGATATTATAACGAATAAAATGTCAAAAACAAATAAAGTATCAGTATGCTCTTATTATGTACCTATTAAGAGATGGAAGCAAATTTCAATGGATTTTGAATTTGATTATAATAAATAGCTTTAAAGACTAAAAATGTCACTAAAAACTGTCCTTTGTGCATAGAAGCTTTTTTTACTGGCAGCGATAAATTCTGAAATGAGTCCCGAAATAAAATGTTTATATGGATTCATGTAGATGTAGAGTAACTGAAAACATGAGCATTGAAAAAATTAGAAAGAAACTTGGAAGTGGCATATGTAAATAAAAAGCAGAAATAGGATGAAAAATTCAGATTAAAGCAGGGCTAGAAACCGAAAAAAATTTTGGTTAACGGTTAACCGAATTCAAGAACTTTATTTTTATAACGGTTTTTATTGAAAAACCGGTTTTTTCCGTAAAAAACCGGTTTTGAAAAAACCGGTTAATTTAACCGGTTTTTAACATTATTCAGATTTGGAATGCAAAGTATAAAAAGATATTATCTATTTATAATTTTATAGTATATGTACAATCAAGCATTCAGTAATTACTTTAGGTAAACTAATCACATTTAATACAGATTTTGTATTTTTTCAAAATAATTTTTATTAAAAAGAGTTGTTTAAAAAACCGGTTTTTTATTATTTTGGTTAAAGGTTACCGTTTTTTTTGCCTTTAAAAATAACGGTTTCGGTTTCGGTTAAAAATCACAATTTTGGACAAAAAATAAAGGTTACCCGGTTTTTTAAACCGGTTTAAAAAAACGGTTTCATGCCCTGGATTAAAGGGAAAAAAATATTATAAGACTGAGATAAACGTGAAAGAATTAAATGAAGCAGTGACTAAAAAAAAAAGGAGTCAGTTAAAATGAGGTAGGTACCATAGTGAAGAAGAATGGAAGAAAATAACGGAGGCAGCCAGAACTAATGAGCTTGAAAATTAGAGGAGAGGACTGATCCACCTCATTAAATGGATCTACAACAACGTCTCGGCGTTAGCCATAATCCCTAGGATTATACGGCTCAATGAATGAGGTACCATAGTTAGCCAACTATAGAAAAAGTAGCCTAGCGTAATCAATAACTAGGAAGATATGTATCTACACTAAATGAACTAGATTAATAAGGAAAGAATACAATCAAAGAAATACTATGGGATTTTAACTAAAAATCATACATATCCCTACTTCGGTTTGATAGGTGATCACATATTCAGGAGAAATGATTTTTTATTAGTCGCGTTTTGGCTGTAATACCTATATCAGAAACTTGTAATCGGTTTGTTCTAGCAGCGCTATTTACTATCCCATGAACTATCAGGATTCTGCGCAGTATTGATACACCGGACAGTTAGTCTGTTGTTCCTGCAATACTTTAGCTACTTTTGGACTAGTTTGCGGACGGTCAAAACAGTACATGGATTAGGACAAGAACTAGCGCTGGGATTATTACATGCATGCACTGTTTACAACTAACGTGGCATCTGCTAGAGCTATGCATCGCCCTCTCAGCCCCATGTTGTACTGGGTTCTTGAGATGTTGACGCTTGCGGTGCGCAAATTTCTATGAACCCAATACGTACAAATGTTATTAACAGTCAGGGATGTCGTTAAAGCGTTCCAGCAGCGACTAATACATTTATTAGTCCATAGTTGACGCATGTGCATAAACCAATTCATGTATTAGTTCGTGAACTAGTAAATTTTGGTCTGCTGGAACAAACCTATAAACATAAAAAATTTACTAACAAAAATACGTCTGAAGGCAATTTATGACATTTTACCAAAGATACCAACGCGAACAATTGATACATTAAAACGTTAAATAAAATGTTGACGGATTAATGTTTTAATATAAAGGTGCAGACTGTAGAGGTAAAAATGGATAACAGCAAACGAGGAAACGACATATCATTTGCTGCTAATTGAGTTTTATGAGGTTAGATAAATACACCATTGTAGGTTAGTGTAATAATAACAGTTTGAGTAATAATTTCTAACTGGATATTTTTTTTTAGGGAATTGCTGGTAATTTTCATGCAAATTTCTAATAATTTTAATGTACAAAACGCTACAGATAATTCCACTCGACTTTGATGACGTTTTGTGATATAAATCTTGGAAGTTCTTATGGAAACAAGAAACAATTTTTAATAAATGTTCAGTTTTGTTGTATTACCTTGATTATTATCACATTTGTATAATTATTTACTTAGACTTAGGGTACTTCAGTAATCAGTTGGAAAAATCGTTATAAATCATAAGCCCCAGTCTTTAGTACAATATTAAGCTTAATATTCAATATACAAGTGAACCATTTTATGTACATATGTTGAAACAAGTAACTATCGATTAATACAAATTCTTGTTGTACAAATTTACAGAATCTGTATTTGGTAAATCACGTCACGTTGATGATAATTTCAAACCACAGGTCCGGTTGTCCGCGTTAGCTTCATCTTGTTATTCAAGTGCACCTACGCAACATTTTTCTTACATCACCATTTTAACGTCATAATATATCAGTCAACGTTTATTTATGTTCGTAATAACTAATAAACCATATATAAGGAATAAACGAAAATAACTAAAAATTATCGAAGATTACGCGGCAAACGTATGTGTTAAAAAAAGTAGTCACGACGCGTTAAGTAATAACAATGATTAATTATTGATTGTAATTGTTTCCCTATACTATACAATTAAATCGAGATAAAATTAAATAATTATCTTTATTGTTGTAGTAGGATTTAATACTAAATAGTAATAGTAAATACTACACATTATGGGTTTATAAAAAAAGTGGTCAATTTTTTTTTTTGTTAATAATTTGATCATTGTAGTGGTAACACTTGGACACACAAACAAAAATAGTAGCCATGTGAAAGCAGAAGAAATGCGATTTCTAAGAAAAATCCAAGGAAGAACAAAAAAAGATAGGATCAGAAATGAAACATAGAGAACAATTAAAGATAAAATCAGTTGAAACAAAAATACAAGAAACAGAGTTGGGTTGTACAATCTTGGTTTCCGGGTTTGGAACCGCGTCTTCTATATTTAGAAGTAGTTGACGTTTCGACCATTGTGTCTTGGTCTTTTTCAAAACGACTAATTTGTGAGGGATGTTGCTGGGTTTATATATCCAGCTTGTGGAGGCGTGGCGTTCCGCTTGATGGGTTTGTTCTGCCTCAGTGATTTTGTGATGACTGGTTTCCAGATGTTTGGGAGCTGTATGCCTGTGTCTCTGTTGTTGAAAACATCAAAGAAGAACTGAACATGGTCACGAGAGCCCTGCAAGAAAACGGTTACCAGCGTAAACAAATACTTCGTACCATACAAAAACATGCCACGCCAAAAGAAGGAAAAGAAAAGAAAGAATACATTGATACGACTTACTTGCCCTACATCGGCGGAGTGACTAACAAAATATCAAAGCTTCTACAAAAACATAAAATCAAAACCGTTTTCAACGCTCCTTTGAAGCTCTCGAATAAATTAAGAAGAACACACGACACAGGACTACACCACGCGGGAATATATAGCATACCTTGCTCCTGTGGAAAAGTATACATAGGACAAACTGGCAGGAGTATACAAACGCGTCTCAAAGAACACGAAGGACAAACAACAAGAAAACAAGTCGATAAATCAGCGGTAGCAGAACACGCCCAGGGTACGGGACACAACATCCTCTTCAGAGAAACAAAACTACTGGCCCGCGCAAACCATTTCTGGCCAAGATTATATCGAGAATCATTGGAAATCATCAAGAACCCAAACAACTACAACAGAGACACAGGCATACAGCACCCAAACATCTGGAAACCAGTCATCACAAAATCACTGAGGCAGAACAAACCCATCAAGCAGAACGCCACGCCTCCACAAGCTGGATATATAAACCCAGCAACATCCCTCACAAATTAGTCGTTTTGAAAAAGACCAAGACACTATGGTCGAAACGTCAACTACTTCTAAATATAGAAGACGCGGTTCCAAACCTGGAAACCAAGATTGTATTATGGATAACGGCCGCGAAAGCCTCAAGAATAAAATAGAGTTGGGTTGGTTGAATCACCTTTATAGGATGAAAGAAGAAAGGCTAACCAGAAAAGCTTTTGAAGCAAAATCACAGGGAAAAAAAGAGGTAGACCAAGTAAAATTCGACGAAGTGAAAATAGCAGCAACGGATAAAGACATCAAATAGAAAGACATATAAAATCTATCACAAGACAGAGACACATGGAAAAAAGTCTGCACAACACAATTCAACAGTCCTACATCTAACAGTAGGACTTATGACTAAATAAAAAATAAATATAGTGGTGAAATGATTCAAACGTTTTTTCTGTACTGGATTTTCCACTTGTAAAATAATTGTACATATTACCATTAAAAAAACAAATAACAGTCTATTTGATGTCCAGTGAGCTATTTATTACATCACAAGAAGTAAGCGACTCATCATTGTTATAAAAATACTATGATCAACTTATTGTTTTAACTTAACTCTATCGGCTACAACTACGTATTAATTTGAGTTGAGGTTACTTATAATGATAGTCAATTATTATTATATTTAATTGTAATTTCTTAAAAATAGTGTATGTCACAAGATTATGATATAAAATCTATACATTTTTACCAATAGGTACCTAATAGCCGTGATGCTGTTATTATACAGGGTATTCCAAAACGCTATTACATTTTGTTTTTATGTACCTTATTTTATCTCAATTTTAAAAAAATTTAATACTCGTTGAAATAAAGAATAAAAACCAAATATTTTAGTTTAATATAATATATTTAATTATATTTAATAATAATCGTACTATTTAACATTGCATTAAGGTTTAAATATTTGCCTCTGCTCCCAAATACTGGAAAAGATCCAGAATTGGTGGAATCCTATCGTCCAAAAAGTCTGTTGCCTGTTTTATCTTAGATTCTGGAGAAACTATTACTAAAGAGGATTAAACCCACAATGCACGAAGGACAACCAATACCAGATAATCGATTTGGATTCAGGGAGCGGCGCGCAACTATTGAGCAGGTGCACAGAGTGGTGCAAAAAAATCAACGAAAATATAGAAAATCAAATATACTGTACGGCAGTATTTCTAAACGTAACGCAGGCTTTCGATAAGGTGTGACACCCTGGGCTGCTGTAAAAATCAGACAAAATCTTCCACATAACATATTTCGGATTCTGAAATCCTATATACACCAAAGACATTTTCTAATTAGACACACGGACGAATATACAGAACTAAATCAAATTAATTCTGGCGTTTCGCAGGGTAGCGCGTTGGGGCCCCTATTATATATTTTATTCACTTCAGATTTTCCAACGTCAAACAACACAACTATCACCACATTTGCAGACGACACAACACTAATGGCGTCACACAGGGATCCAAGGATGGCTTCTACTGTTATCCAAAACCAGCTTTATGAAACGCAGATCTGGCTTATAGACGTTGAAAGATAAAAGCAAACCAATGAAAATCCGTACAGGTGACATTTACGACAAAAAAGGAAACATGCCCACCAGTAACACTTAACGACAGACAGATACCACAAGAGAACTCGACCAAATATCTTGGCATACATCTAGATCTAGAGTGTTAAACACCACCCAATAACACAGATGTATTGAAAAAGAAGCTTAAAACGAAAAGGAATTAACTCTAACTGTCTAACCTCGTACGCAGACAAAATTACATATGATCAGAAATCTTTGAAAGGCGTGTTATTGGTTTAGCTAAGGGCAGTCAAAACTCTCAATACTGCAAAGTTTATAATTAAATTGCACTTACTGGTCAAAAAGGTGAAAACATTATTTTACACAAAAAAATGATAGGAGTAAATGTTCAAACTTCTTCAGTTTTCATTAAATTGGTTGCAGATAATTGAAATTACTTTTGATATAATTAACCAGCATGGCATTTAGAAGTTGTCAAATGTACATATATGCTTTATATCCAATAATAAGCAAGATTCTAATGGTCGCTTCCAAATTTGAATCAGCCTGTATGCATGTAATCAGTTTTAATAATATAAAACGTTGTAGGTGAATTTGTTTTTCCAATTTCAACGGATTAACATTTGAATCATTCTTTTAAGTAAAAATCTTGCTTCGCTCTTTATTTGGGACTTAAGCACAATACTTACTGCTAGATTTTCTATTTAAACTGGTTTTCAAATTCTCATAAAAAGTTACGAGCATAACAAAGTAGCATTCAAATTTTGTATATCGATCAATCTTCACTTAATTTTACTTTCAAAAGATTTCGTTAATACATTTTTCAATTCCAGTGGGCAGACGGCATATTCAAATTTTTCTCGATACATAAATAAGCAATTATGCAACGACAGCTAAAGAAAACCGAAATTTTTGGTGTAGGAGTCCACACAATGAGTAATAAACTCCTAAGCGACATTTATTTTCGAACAAACACGTTATAAAATGTAAATTCACTTTCCTATCGATTTAGACGTAAGTATGTCAGCTTTTCGATACACTTTCATTTGCTTTGTTTGTTCTAAGTGGATCGCACTTGGTCTAGACACTACAATGACCAGGTAATAAATTTCAATAAGCAAAACACCACTTTTTATTTACAGTACCTACCTTTAGTTGAAAAATTAAGTTTTTTGACGTTAACGTACAAACATCAGTGTTTTATAACTGGGAAGGTCGTTAACAAATTAATTGAATAATGAATGTAAAAGAAGTTAAAGAGATGTAAAATTATTACTTAGAAAACAAAGAACATGTAAATAAAATAAATGTTTGAATTGTTTGGGATTTATTTTAAATGATTAAATGTAAAATGAAGACTGAACATACAGTTCCTTACAAAAAGACAAGCTCTACTAGCATCCTCTTCTTCGTCCGAAGATGTGACCGCGTGCTTCCGACGACGTTTTTTTTTATTGCTTTGCCTTATTTTTTCTTCGGTGCACGGGTCACTGAAAGGGTGCTAAAAATGGTCGTTTGAGGAACTTTTTTATTACTTGGTTTCCTTTTGTGACTGGGAAGTCTCCAGTTCCTGTTTGTAGGGAAATGGAAGTCAAGATTATAGTGTTTCCCCTTCTGCTGTTGTTTGCATTTTCGGTGAAATAGAAAACTATAATGGCGAAGGTAGGGGCTCAACACCATAAGATATACAGGGTGGTCCAAATTCGATGGGATTGCATGGGTATCTGGGTTAATATTTAAGATAGAGAAACGGTTAAATTACCAAAAATGTGCAGTTTTTTAAGACAAACTCAGAACCGTTTTCAAAAATATTCTATCATTTCCGGTTTTCGAGTTATCGAATAAAAAGTGTTTTTTTGTCATATTAATAATGTGTCATATCTCCGTTATTGTTGTAAATATCAAAAATATTTATTAAGATTATTTTTGGATATTTTTATGTTTAATTTGATTATACTAAAAAAAAAATTTTTACGCTCGCCGTTAAAAAGTTATGACACAAACTTACCTTTTTTTAAATAGAAACGATAGTTGGCTATGACCTATTTAAATTCCTCATTTTTTTCTCATTCCAAATATATAAGGGTCGATGTATTTATTTTTAATAATACGCAAGTTATGAAGGTTTTTTAGGTTTTTTTTTTCTAAGAAAATCATAGTAGGCTATGAAAACAAAAACCAAACAAGGTGTAAAACCTTACAAAACTCATGTGGTACAAGTTACCAAGGTTTTTTAATTTGTTGTGGAGATAAACATTGTAAATATTTGAAAATAAGAAAACAACGATATAGTCGGTATCAGCAGTAATGTAGGATATTGTTGTTTATATTATGTTCAAAAAATTTCGTATTTATCTCGATAACAAATTAAAAAACCTTGGTAACTTGTACCACATGAGTTTTGTAAGGTTTTACATCTTGTTTATTTTTTGTTTTCACAGCCTACTATGATTTTCTTTAAAAAAAAAAACTAAAAAACCTTCATAACTTGCGTATTGTTGAAAATAAATACATCAACCCTTATATATTTGAAATGAGAAAAAAATGAGGAATTTAAATAGGTCATAGCCAACTATCGTTTTTATTTAAAAAAAGGTAAGTTTGTGTCATAACTTTTTAACGGCGGGCGTAAATTTTTTTTTTTAAGTATAATCAAATTAAACATAAAAATATCCAAAAATTGTCTTAAAGAATATTTTTGATATTTACAACAATACCGGAGATATGACACATTATTAATATGACAAAAAAACACTTTTTATTCGATAACTCGAAAACCGGAAATGATAGAATATTTTTGAAAACGGTTCTGAGTTTGTCTCAAAAAACTGCACATTTTTGGTAATTTAACCGTTTCTCTATCTTAAATATTAACCGAGATACCCATGCAATCTCATCGAATTTGGACCACCCTGTAGATGGTCGGGTCTCGTTGCCATTCTATTTTAAAAAGGGAACTTTATTAATATTAGATGTGATTACATTACACATAGGTACCCAGTTTTACCCTCAAAAAGATAATGTAAACAACACGAATGCAATCCACTCCGCTGTGAGGTAAAATATGCACAGGGTGGAAAGTTTTACGAGGTATCTTGATTACCGCAAAAATCTGATATCGGTCTCGTGGGCTATTTATTTAACATGAGAACGCCTGTGTCATCAGATTTTTATATCGTTTTCCATTTTGGCTTAGACGAAAAACGAAATTTCATCAATTTTGAAAATTTCTATAACTTCTTTATTTATTATAATAGAACAAAATTTTGTAAAGCTTTTTTATACAGATTTTTATGCTTAATTTTAAAACAAAATTAAAGTTCATTTAGAGACCTTGACTTTCGAGTTATGAAGGAAACTTATTTTTTTTTTTTTTAAGAGAAACCCCAATTCGCCATGTCTTAATATGAAAGAGAATTTTTCTAGCTTTTTAAAAATATATAGTTTTATATATTTGTTGCAAAAAAGAACCGAATTGTGAGTAATTTCATGAATTTTTTTTTATCTTAGTTTGCCATGATTTCGTAAACAAGTGTTGTTTGCAATTATTAAACAACTAAAAGTCATTTTCAAGTAAATTCTGCAGCAGCCGCTACGTTTTTACCACTAACAATGTCAACCTCTAACATTTATTAAACTTTTCAAATTTAGTCATGTTCACAATACCAGAATAAACAGTTATAAAATACAAAAGAATACACTGTTTTGCTTAAAAGTTGAAAAATTTACATGGATATGACGTTGTTTTAAAATTGCAAACCTCATTTGTTTACGAATTCATGGCAAACTTTAATAAGGAAATTTTTACAAAAGTAGCCATATTTTGGTTATTTATTGCAAAAAAAATACAAAACTATATGTTTTGCAATGCTCAATAAGTTCTCTTTCATATAAAGTCATAGCCAACTAGGGTTTCTATTTGAAAAAGTATCTCGATAGACAAGATCCCTAAAAAATATTTTATTTTGTTTTTAATTAAGCATAAAAATCTGTATAAAAAACCTTTATAACATTTGGTTTTATTTTAATAAATAAAGAAGTTACTGTAAACTTTCAAAAACTATGAAATTTCATTTTTCGTCTGTAGTGCCAAAATGGAAAGCAATATAAAAAATACGATTACATAGGCGTTCTTTTCTGAAAAAATTGACCAAGAGACCGGCATCAGATTTTCGCTAACTATTACGGTAACCGAGATACCCCGTAAAACATTCGAGTTTGGTTCACCCTGTACTTAACAGTCAAAATATCTTTAATTGATAAATAGTGCAATATCGAAATCTGTTCTTCAGATATTAGTTGTAAAACGGTTTAAGGGCAACCAAACATTAATCTTTTGTAAAAAAAACTTTACCAATAACCAAGTAGCAACCTTTTGCCTGTACTAATAAAATTCAATTGTGTTGGACATTGTGTCAGGGAAAATACCACATGTTTTCCATATTAAGATAAACAAGCATACCGAGTTTGACCACCCTACCCGGTTTTATCTTACTCTATCTTATAAATAGAAAAAAAAATCGGATTAGATTGGGCGTTTTCGTAATTAAATTTCATTCTACTAAATCAATACAGTTTTAGGTGAACGTTGTTGCAAATGATTATTGTTACTACGACAGCAGAATGCAAATAATAATCAATAAGTAAGAAAGCTACTAATAAAGTGAAGGGATACTTAATCAAAACTTGTTTAGCTTTAATACCAAAGAGACTCGTCGTATATATAAAAGAAGAACTTTCAACCAAACTTATTTAAATTACATTTAAAAAAAATATCACGTTACCGTTAAGTTATACATGTAATGCAAACTATGAACAAGGTGCTTCGTGGGGGAACCTGTCACTATTTATTTTAATTTGGAAAATATTATTTGGAGCGCTCTGAATATTCAACTATTGTTCGAATAGGTTAAGATTATATCTACATCCAAATCACCCAACAACAAAAAACGAACGTAGAATTATTTTTAACAGTTACAAAGCAGTTAATTAATTAATTAAAAGATATAATATTTGGCGGTCGTTTGCCCACATATGCAAGCAAAACAACGCGCTAACGAGCAATTAGATTTCGTCAGATAAATTAGGAAACTTGAATGAAATTTGAGTGTAAAACAGTAAGAATAACTTATGTTTTGTTGTATTGGTAATTAGCTTCACACAAGGATTAATAATTTAACTTGAAACTTTGAAAATTACTTGCTTTGTTAAGTTGCTGTTTAATATAAAGAAATGGAAACACATTTTAAAGCCTACCCATATTAATAATTGGGTATTATGTAAATTTGGCAGCAAAATATTAACAAATTATAATAAATAAACACTAATTATTTTATGTTACAAAAGTAGCTTCTATTTAGGTCAGTCTAAATACTTTACATGTAAATAAAAATAAAAATTTAAATAAGACGTACACATTGTCTGTAATCAAGAAGGCTCTGAAATTATTCTGCTTGTTTATTTTATTTTATTAAGAAACTTGATTTTAATACCATCCAATTATGAAACATTGAAATGTCAAAAGAGTCGTAAAAGGCAGACTGATATGAAAATTGGAGTAAATTCGATGCACATAACATGTTGTATAATTTGTATCAATAAACTAGTTAATACATGTTATTAGCGTCATATAAATGTAAATTTATTTAATATAGAGAATTATGTTGCGACATAATTAAATTTTACGGGAACTAAAAAATTAACAATATCGTTTTTCTTAATAAGGTTGCTTGTGGATGAAAATTAATTTTTTATAGGTTTCAAAAAAATTGACTACAAAACAAATAATATTTGCGTTTTTAACTAGCTTATGCAAATAATCTTCATGAAATTTGCGACTTTGACTGTAAATATGTTTTATTTCTCTTTCCACTAAAATAAAAACGCTTTAAACGACCAGTGCGCTGTGAAAATAATTCAGTATTGCAGTTTTTACTTGATAATATTTACTGAAGGAATTGCTTAAAATGTACAGAAATAACAACTGATTTATTATTAATTTACAGAATCATATTTACCTTTTCTCTTCTGATATATTATTTTCTGTTCCTCAGAGTTCGTGTTCAATAAATTAGTTGTCTTTATGTGAAAGGTTTTGGAATCATTAGGACATTTTGTTTATATAAAATAATATATAAGAAATCAGTTTGCTTGATTGCGTTGCATTCGGAACAAATTAACAATAAGGCAAGCAAGTCTACGGGATTGTTCAAACTATTCCAAGAACATTTTAATAGGGTGTGAAAATTATAAAATATGCGAGATGCACAGGTATGGGAATGGAAATGAAGAATGCAAGAATGACTGACCGACGTTACTATTAATATTATTATGAGAACGGAATAATTTCAAGCTGGCACACGTCTACAAAAATGAATATCAACATAATCTGTTCCGAGCAAATTAAAAGTGAAATGAAGTTTAAGATCGTCATAATAACATGTGAATAATATTTGTGCTTTATTTTTGTTGGATGTTAAATTGCATTTTGTCGAATCTGCTTGCGGTTTCGATGGAATTTTTCATTTGCCACGGTACTTATTTTTTGCTTGGTTCGTCCATGATGTCACTGTCAATAATAATGAATTTGTAATGGTTTTTTAATGTAATTACTGACAAATATTTTGCAAGGTTACTTAGAAAAAGTGAATTTTGCAATGACAATATCAATGCCAAGTAATAAGAAATTTTTAACTAAAGTTAATTTAAAAAACCAAATTATTTGCACTATCGAAAAATACGATTGCTGTATGTTACTACTCCAAACGATAGATTATCTAAGTATAATGTTTTATATTATTCGCAGTAGTATCTAATATAACAAGTGCATTGAAAATTAACGATAATTTTTGGTAAATATGCCCCAATGCAAGTTGAGCTGGAAAAACACGAGTGCACAAAGTGCACGAGGGATTTTTTCTGATTCAACTTACATGAGTGAAGATTTGTCAGAAATTATAGATTATTTGCAATGCACGAGTTATATTTTGTCAGAAAATTTGCTTCACCTAACCTACCTGTCAAATTAAATATACGTTGTGTCAAATTTTACAAATACTGTCAGAGTGGTGGGTTAGGGGTGTGGTTTAATCTATATTAAAGTAACGCTACTGGTCGCCGAAATTCGTCAAAAAATTGTCAAGACCAAAATATTTAATATATACCTATAAACGCATGAAAATCTATTAATTGCGGAAAGAATATTATCAGTGTATGATGATGTTTATTGGTCTTTTCTAGGAAATCTGAGTGTGCTATTGGTCGAAAACGCAAATTTGACAGGTGAAGGAAATTTTCTATATAACAGGTCTGCCAACCAATATCCCCCCCCCCCCAATTCAAACAATTTCAAAGTAGCTCTACTCTATCTTAGTAACCATAATAGTCAACAAAATCTAAGGTAGTCTTTAGAGCTACTTTTAAAGAGACAAGCATACATCACATAGGTACAGCATCAATTTGGTCAAAATGTCATATTTTTTTAATTGGTACTCATAAATTATATCCATTGTAGGTCCAATGTCATGAAAAGAAAATGTTCTCAACTTTCTAAAGGTCTATCCCTATCGGATAGACTCTATCCACATATTTGCAAAATGGATTTTTTTTTCAATTTTTAAATTAGGTTTAAACTGTATATATTTATAAAT
Organism: Elmis aenea; assembly: GCA_947652605.1. Classification (NCBI taxonomy): domain Eukaryota; kingdom Metazoa; phylum Arthropoda; class Insecta; order Coleoptera; family Elmidae; genus Elmis; species Elmis aenea. The sequence continues at coordinate 14,181,602 of OX393579.1, forward strand.
ATAATCAAATTCCCTTCTACCCGTAGGTGTAGGGAGGTGTGCACATCTATGTATTGTACATGAATTTTCGCCACTGTTTTTTGTTCTGTGCCATTTCTTTCGCTTCGCACCACGATTTTCCCTTCTTCTCCAAGGTTTTTGCTACTGCCTTTTCCCATGTTTCTCTCGGTCTTCCTCTTTTCCTCCTTGTTTGTATTCTTGCTTCCCACACTCTCTTTACCTGTCTTCTTGTGTCCATTCTTTGTAGATGCCCCCACCAGCTCAGTTGCCTAGTTTCGATGAATTCCAGAATAGATTCTACTTCCAGTTCATTTCTAATCTGTTCATTTCGTATTTTGTCTTTTCTTGTTACGCCTCTTACTCTTCTTAAAAATTTCATTTCAGTCGCTTGTATTTTACTTTTTTGGCTCGATGTTAATGCCCATGACTCGCACCCAAATGTCAAAATTGGTCTATATATCGCACGGTACACGCTCATTTTTGTTTTTTTGGTGACTTCTTGTTTATTAATTTATTATATATATATTATATTTAAACAGTACTGACTTATAATCAGTCTTTTTTTTTGAAAAGTAGTAGTTTTGAATGTTAAAATTACCAAAATAAAAAAAAGTTGGTATTAAAGTTTTTACATATTTTTAAATTATAACATTTTTTTCAATTAGATTATATTTCTTAAAAAACGGGCGCTTTACTCATGTAAAAATTTATAACATTACTAAAATCCAGTGTCATATGATTTTTATTGTTCTTAAAATTAGTTTTATAGACCATGCACCAACTTTTGCCCAAGGTTTTAGTTTTTAAGAAATTTATTATGAAAAACTTTTTCATTTGTTGCACGCTTTTTAATGACCTGTACTAAAATTTTAAGACTTTAATTCCATGATTTACTTAATAAATTCGTTATTAATTGATCATAATGGAATATAATTTGTCATAAAACTTTAAAAAAGACACTAATTTATTTTAAGAAGTCATAACTATATTATAAACTTAAAAATATTTTACTTAAATTTTCAATAAGAAATATTTGAATTTTTCATTTTGCCACTAACTGCTGATAGTTATGTTTTTCAAATAAAATTTGATTTAAGTACCGTGTACGTTGTGTGGCAGTTAAACAAAAATAAACTAATAAACGCAATGAGTAGCGCTTTAAGCGCCTTCATAATTACATCCTATTGAATAAAAGCTATCCATTTAAATATCACTTAAAACAAAAAGACTAAAAAGAATGTGCAAGCCGCAGGGTAAAAAAATAACGTTTAAAAATTAAGTAGATGCCAGAATGGTAATTTGCAGCAAAGTATCTTTACGTCTAATTACATACCATAGCAATGAGGGTATTAAAAGCTCAAACTAATTTATAAATTTAAAATCCATCACGCAGTTTAATATTTAATTTAGTTGAATTGTACTTCAATCGCTCATAAAATTTTTAAACGTGTGCAGTCAACGTTGCCGGAAAAGACACGTCAGGTAGATTTCTAAAATCCAACAAAAAGAAAATCAAAAAAGGAGTCCCGCAAGGATCAATCTTGGGCCCCCTCTTATACATACTGTACACAAATGATCTTCCAGATTTTGTCAAAACTTCCCTTATACAATTTGCCGATGACACATCTGCCATTATTAGTGACTCAGATTCCAAAAACTCTGAACAAAAACTCTTTGACTGTTTAGGCCAACTCCAACATTGGTTTACGTTAAATAATCTAACCTTAAACGTCAATAAAACGCAAGTTATAAAATTTTCACAAAGTAAAATAATCTCCGACTTAAAATTTCAAAATAATTCCACAAGTATAAATGTTGTTAATAAAATATCTTTTCTTGGTTTATGTATTGACTCTAGACTGGACTGGTCATACCATATCGAACGCCTGTCACAAAGCCTGTCACGGTACCCTTTTGCACTAAAAAACCTAAAAAAATTGGTCAATGCAAACGCGGCCAAAACTGCATATCATGCATATGTCGAATCTAGGTTACGCTATGCTGTAATTTTTTAGGGTAACGCTAGTGACTCAGAACGCCTCTTCATTATACAAAAGCGATGTATAAGAAATATATTTGGCCTGAACTACCGAGATCACTGCAAAGAAACTTTTCGTGACAACGAAATATTAACCTTTTACGGTCAATTTATCCTCGAAGCCATCATGTTCGTAAAAAATAATGTAGATCTGTTCGAAGAGAATATAAGAAATCATGCAGCCAATACGCGACATAAAAAAAACCTAAAACCCGATTGTTTCAAATATACCTATCTTCAAAAAAATGTAGCCTCCACAATTATTGCTATATATAATAAATTTAACACATCACCTGAGAGTATAATAAATCTTCCCACCCGCGAATTGAAGAAGAAATTAAGAAAAGTTCTGATTTCTAAAGCTTACTATGGAGTAAGCGAATATTTAAATGATGCTGACTTTGTAAAACGTTATATTTAAATATAATTTTTCTGTGTTTTTTCTTTTTTATTAACTATGTATATTATTTGTAATGTACGTAAATTATTATTGTGACAAGTTCTACACCTTTTTTGGGATATTCAGAACAAATAAAGATTATTATTATTATTAATAATATTAGTTTTAGAAGTATAAAATTTATTTTATTTAATGAACTGTTTTTTAAATTATCAACAAGGTAGATTGACGATTGCTGTAAGCATTTTGAATTGTGCCTGAATAACGCCAAACTCTGTTTGGGAACGATTATCACATAATTGAGATAATGTAGATCGTTATGAAAAAACCTATCAACATAATTTTCATACTGATAAGTCGATTTTCCGCAAAATGATGTATGAACAAAATAACTTTTAGACGAAGATTTGTTGCACTTTTTGAATCATCTTCTAAAAAGTAGCTGATTTTGACCTGCCCGAACCTTGCGCTTTCTCAGTTCTTGTGCAACTACGTTTAAAGTCCGCATCCCATGTTTTTTTAACTCTTACAAACGATGAAGAAGACTCACCTAAACTACAATCCAGCTAAGCTTTAATTTCGGTCGGACATAAACGCTTAATATAGAAGTATTTTCTCAATGAACATACTTCGGTTTACAAAACGCAGAATTCGTTCACTTAGGTGTACTGTCATAAGCAAACTACTTGACATAACCTTATGAAACTTAACAACAAAACTAATAAAAGATGACACTGGATGAAACCATAAACAATTCATGAAAATTAGCGCTCTCCAGAGGTCATGCCAGAAACCATTCATCTCATTTTTGTATTACGGATCTTTCTGTATATTCGCCTTTTTTGTGCATAAAAAGAGTAACTCCTTACTTCTCCGATACTTAAGATACATTAATTATGGCTCGTCATCGTCTTCATTAGGTAGGTGGACACTTGCACGTTGCATTATATGGTAGAAAAGTCGTCTAGATTAGTTTGTTAATATCATGAAAAAATAAAACAACTAAGTCGAACGTCTTTATTTCGCTGACGCTTATACATTCTTCAACGTTTACTAACTAATTAAGTCAAAAGTTATCCAGGATTTTACCCTGTAATAACACAAATTTTTCAACAAGTATACGTAACAGCAAACATGTTGCTCGCTTTGAATAGCACATGTGAAGTGGTTTAAACAATAAATTTGATGTGAAAAATTACCAAGTAAAGTAAAAACTTAAAATAGAAACATTTAACTGTATTTTACAGCCTAAGAAATTATGACTTAAAAAAAGCAGGCGCCATTGTTTATAAATTTATTTGGTTATTCTATTCAAACACTTGGAGAATATAATTTTATTAAAAACGTAACCTTTTTTAAAGGATTGGTTGAAACAAGACCAATCTAATAAGTAAAATAAGTTTCATGTATTAATGTAAGAGTACTAAAACGTGATACCTCTTTCTACAAATCTGGGTAGAGTTATTTAAAAAGAACCAAAACAGATGTTTTTAATAAACATTATACATCTTATCTACCGGGTGTCCCAGATTACATTTCCAGCAAGGAGATCTCGCTTATTATAAGAGATACAGATTTGCTTAAATTAGATGAATTATTCCCAAGTAAGAGAGGAGGTACAATCAATTTTTAAAAGTACAAAATTCCTCGTACCTCAGAAGTTATAGCAAAAAATATGAAAATGTTAAGTTTCTTTTTTCTCTCATAACTTTCTTGTCCTAATCATAAGATCAATTTTATTAGTACTTTCTTGAGGTACATTTTAATGGAGAATGTAACTGATATTTTACATTTTTTTCTCACTTACCATTTTCGAGATATTACCCCTAATTTCATTTTTTTTACAGACCGCGAAGTTAGCTATGGAATAGGTAAATGTGAGTTTTTCCCCCTCTTTTAAATGAGATATTACTTGCTATAAAGATCCCCATGCTGGAAATGTAGTCTGGAACAGCCTGTATACAGGGTGATTTAAGTTTGATGAGATTACATGAGTATCTCGCTTATTATTTAATATAAAAAACTGTTTACTAAAATTTGCCACCACATTTGTTTTCCAGTGATGGTTAAAAAAGTATTTTTTTTCGTAAATTTTATTAATGTTACCTATATATCCGTTATTATTACCTATAGACATCAAAATTAATGTACCTATCAAAGTTTTTGATTTACCTTTTCACACAAAAGCTTATTAGGTACTTCAATACATTTCTTTTCTTTGCCAGTTTTCAAGTTATTATGCAAACTTGTGCAGTTCTCGATTTTTTTAGAATTTCCAATTATTTTGCCATTTCAATAAAAGTTTGATTCAAAAAAATAGTTAAAATTTATCTTGCGAAAACTAGAAATTACTGGTAGTTTAAATTTTCTCTAGCGTTAATAGTAAGCCAGACATTCTAGCGAATTGGCACCACCCTGTACACTTGTTTACGAAACAATTGCCATACACAGTTTCACCAACCTTAAACAAGTTTTGTGTGTCAATCGTAATATAGGTAATACTTAATAAGGGAGTTCACCTCTTAACCTCTGTATTGACTCAACAGTCCGCTTGGGAGTATGCTGTCAAATATCTGTCAATTGTTTTGGAAACAGAGATGAAGGTGTCAGATCATGAAGGATTACGCAAGACTGAAACCACGGCTTCGAATGTATTCAGATCATTTTACGCTGGGCTAAGGTTTCTTCTTATAAGCGTGCAAAAAAGAGAAAGATCTTAAGACACAAAGGTGGAGATTGAAAGAGTTGTAGAGAGACATACACACAGGGTCCTCATACAAACAAAAGTCTTACAGTAAAGAGATGAAAGATTTAGAAAAAGAACATAAGCTTGCTAAATTTTGGTGGAAAAAAACATATTTGTGTTGCATTTTTATGAGCAAAATGCAAAACTCCATAATGATAAAAGCTTAAAATTGGGTTCAACACAACACAATGATTCGAATGCAGTTCAGTTTATCCGATCCGCCCATGTGTGTATCAGCGGCGTGCGGTCCATGGATGCGTTGGATGCGGCGCATCCCCTAAAATTCACGTCAAGAATTTTTTTTTTCCGTATCATATTTGAATTTCGTGTAGCTTTATTTCGCTTTGATTTTATTTTTTGTTACGTGATAATTTTATTTATTATATACGATGTTTTGCCTGCTCGAAAATTTGCGTTATATAATCTACATCCAGCGAGCGGCTGACAAAATGTGTGCGATGCACAGCGCTAGCGATTGTGAGCCCGACTGAGGGATGCGTTTCTGATTGTGGATTCGAAATTTGCGTTCTTGGCGCATGCGCACTGCGATGCAGTCCCAAGTCTATTGCCCGCATCGTTGCTTTGCTTAACAGCTACGGAAAGCGATTACTCTCATGGTTCCTCTGTGTGGGGCAACTGTTATATGGTAGGGCAGCCGCACTCGATTGATATTACCGCACGCTACAAAATAATCATTTCCGTTGTAAATTGATTTTTGTTTACTTTCTTTAAATCAAGCTTCTTCTATTTAAATAAGCTTAACTCTATTTTTAGTGCACTGTTTCGCTACTTAAAATTTTGATTATTATTTAAAACGACTCCATAATATGGATGAAACTGTGGTTAATAATAATTGCAATTTTTGATTGAAAATTTAAAGAATATGATTTTCTATTTCAATCACTTCAGCCAACTTATGGAAAATACTTTGATTTTATGAAGTTAAAAAGTCAATTAGTTTACGTGCACTCGACTCCCGACTTTCATTTATAATCTATAAATTGCATAAAAGAATTAATTGTGACAGATGAGCTAAAAGATGTTTATTAATACAATTAATTTGCACTATACCTCCCACGAGCGCATCGGCTGAACGATCGTTTTCGACAATAAAAAGAATAAAAACATTCACCAGAAGCAGCCAAAATGACGATAGACTGTCTGCTCTCGCTTTAATATCAATTGAAAAAAAATTTTTGCTAAATATGAAAAATGAAAAAAGATTGTATGATGTTGCTATAGACGAATTTTGTAATAAAGATCGTAGAATAAAATTAATTAAAAAAAAAAAAAATTGTACGTTTTTTTGGACAGCATCCCCTGGTTGAAAAGTCACCGCACGCCACTGGTGTGTATCTCTTAAGTAAAAAAATTGAGGAATATCTTTTCAGAACATCCACGTTCTTGGCTTCATGTACTAATATAAACCGGATTTGCAAAGTTGCACATTTTTTTTATCCTTACGACACATCTCTCTTCCAAACAAATCTTATTGAAGTGGATGATCGAATATATAAAAATAGAACAACTAGTAACCAATTGTTTATGACATATCGTATGACGTTTTCGATTCCAAAATAAATAAATAAACACGGTACGACCTTCATAGTAAATAAATAACGTGCAATAGATCCCGCAAGTATTGCAAATAAAAAATAATCAATTCAAGTACGTTTGATGGATTGCGATGATTCAACATCGTAACAGTAAAGTAGCAGTTGCAATTTTATGCAGATTTCTCTTATTAATTGTTTAAATTGGTATAGCAATTGCATAATCTCCGTTGTACTCTTGCTATCAACTAATTTACATCGTTTCGTAAATAAATATACAATGCAGTGATTAAGAAAAATTATTTTTATTGGATGCCTTGCCTTTGTTGTTATAGATGATGTAATTATGTGTGTCTAATACATAATTACAAGGCATTGTAGTTTGTGAGGTGATAAATATAGCAGAACCAAATATATTTATACGGTTATCACAATAAAAATGTATTTAAAAAATTACAAATTATATGACTAGTAATAAGAAAATGAACAAGCCGTAAAATAATGACTCTTTTAAAGTCTTATGCAATACAACATATTTATACAATTTTAATTATAGCATAAAAAGATACATATTTAAATTAAAATCGAAGTTATGTTTTATTAGCCAAATTAATTGTGTATAAATAAGTGTAAAGATTTTACAGCATTTGTAAAGTAAACTTCCTGACACCATTGTTCTGTAACCGCCTACTATATAATTTACATAGGTAAGTTATTTCACACTAATAATTGTAATATATTTTCAACAATTTATGAGAAGGTTACAGGAAAAAGTATCGGGTAATTATTCATAGAGAGTGGTTATGGCCTTACAAATATTTCAAAAAGGAATGCTCGAAAAAATATTCTATTCAAATTTTGGTATCATTTTTCGAAGTGATCATATTATATTAATATGAATTTAGGTTTTAACTGTCTGTTAGAAAATATTAATGGACTGTTTTTCGAAACACTTTCGTCAGATAATAATTTTGGTAATGCAAACTCTACCAAACATATTTATTTACTAAAAAAAAATCAGATAATGTTCAAATAAATCTAAATAGCTTCTGTAAATGATTCCAAAGAAAGCAGCGTAGTACAGGAATAAAAGAAATAAATTAAAAGCCGCACTCACCTGACTTGGCACAGTGCCTTTTGATTATTTTTTTGACTTAAAAAATATTTGCAGTGTGAAAAGTTTATTTGAAAAGGAGATTGATATTGCAGTATACAATTAATTTAAAAGTACATATTTCGAAAGAAGATTGGTTGGGATCTTTTGAGAAGTAAATAAAATTTAGAAAAAAAACAATGGTTTTTAATCTCAATAAATTTAGCTTAACCCACATTTTTTATAAGGCAAATCTTTTATTACTAAGTCAAGTCTCCTTCACATTATTCAAGTTACTTGAATTCAAGTAACTTGAAAGCACTTTACTAATGTGAAACTGTTTTTTACTTGACTTAAAACCTGAAACGATATTTCAAGTCAACTAAATAACTATTGAGTCAGCTTAGTTAGGTCTAGCGTTCACGTTACTTGAATTCGAGCTACTGGAATTCAAGTAACTTGAATAATGTGAACGAGGCTTTACTAGTCACAGTGTTAAGGTAAAATAGTAAATAATTATTATTTTAATGAATCCAAAAGTAATTTTTTTGTTCAATATTTTATTTATTATAAGCAGTATTTTAATTTATGTTCAGTAAATAAAAATTAAGAAAAACCGTCAGCTACATAATAAAAAGGTCTCAGTAATTGATTTTAATACGTTTAGTAAAATTCCTTTTTTTGGTCAGTAAAATTATTCTTTTTGTCAGTATCACAACGGTTGGTATCAATATGACTAACATTAGTTGACATGATATCGTATAACAGGTCTTACATTATACCCAATGCAAACACTTTGTAATAAAAACTAGCAAAAAAATAACTTTGATGACTATAACTCATTTTACAGAAACCTTTAATTAAATATTGACCAAACGTAATATTACTGGCAAAAGAAATGTTTCTACTGACCAAAAAATATTTCTACTGGCATATTGTATTAAATACTAACAAAAACTGTAATTTTACAGTAACAAAAATAATTTTACCGACAAAATGCCGCATTTAATGCTGACAGTGGTGAATTTTATACTGATAATAATTATACAAGTCTGCTAAGAAATTTTTAAATAATGTAGATAGGGGAAGTATAGATAAAACGGCATACCTAAAGCCGCGTCCACATTTGCGAGCAAAAGTGAGAGTCGAACCTAGCGCAATCCATCATTTCAGCGAGCCTGCCTCTTAACAGTTTAATACGCCCAGTGTTGGTATTTAGCAGGCTCGCTAAAATGATGAATTGCGCTAGGCTCGGCTCTCACTTTTGCTCGCAAATGTGGACCCGGCTTAACGTTTTGAGCCATTATTTTAAGGTGTAGGTATGTGAAATATTTTAACTCAACTTTCGGTTAGGGCAGGTTTATTATTCTATAAAATAAAAAAGGAATTCTTAATTAACAATTAAAAGTAAACTGAAAAAAAAAATTCATTTTATATCAAAATTTCCCATTTTACATCCACGTGCCGGTAAAATGGGATACACTTACTCTGTGTAAGTAAAATGGGATAGACGATACACTGTATAGGTAAAATGGGAAGTTAGCAACACATTTTATCTGCAAACATGTCACAAATGAAATTATCGTCTTCCTCATCAGCTAATAAATTTGTTTCCCATCCTCTGCTGCTTTAAAACAAAACTAAACAAAATAATAATAACTTCTAAAATGCGCAATAAAAAATCCTATCCCATTTTACCGTGTACACTCAATCCCGTTTTACCCGCACCAACAAATTTCAAAAAAAACTAAAATCAAGCTAAACGTTGAAAGTATTGCGAATTCGCTGACAGTGCATGACTTGTCTATACATGAGGTTATGTAAAATAAAAAGTATTTACGATCAATCAATAAACACGGGCACAGTACTAAACTTTTTGGGTCTTAATTTTTACAGAAATAATTAAGAAAATTTACTTTATAGGTTATGACTGTTTATAAAATCGGGAGGCGTGGGTTCGAATTCCGCGGCCGTCTGTCATGGTAGGGATTTCAGGTGGTTTTCCCTACCTACTATAGGCAAATGCTGTGACAGTACTTCCACCTACCCTTACCTTACCCACCCTTTCCTTGTTCCCCGCCCCCTCCACCCGGACGCTAGTGACCTCAGTTGTCGAAGCGTCCCTAAACTCTGAATTAAAAAAAAAAAAAAACTTTACCGCTAAATCAGGGCAACTTATTAGATGTCACACATACATACATACATAAATAAGTTTTAAATAGATGGAATTTATGAAAGGAAGAATAGTTCAAGTATACCATTTTAGCCACAGGTCCCCTATATTGTATGATTCTTTATGCCAGTGACTCTCCACCTGTGGAACGCGAAATATTTAAAGGGGTGCGCGAAAAAAATTGGAACTGCAAAAGTTTTTACTTAAAAAAAAACTGCATTTTACTGTATTTTTAGGTTAACATTACCAAAAAAAAAGTACTAACAAAAATACATATTTAAATAATAATTCACCCAGTCAGAGGAGTGTTTTGGCAGGTAAAGAGTACTGAAAGGGGGCGCAATATAAATTGATATGGAAAAGGGGGACGCAATCAAATTTGATATGGAAAAAAGGGGCGCAAATACGAGAAGGTTGAAAAATGCTGCTTTACGTAAAAAATCGGCCAGGATAAACCTTTTGTATCCCAACTTCTTTGCCACGTACCTTATTGAAAAGTACCTTCTCTTTTAAGATTTCCTTTTAGTATAAAATCTCTATAAACTTTCGTTTGTAAAGAACATATACTTAAGCACTTTAATTGAGTATGCATTTACGTTTAAACGTTAAAATCGCCAATAAAACATAAATCGATGAGCATCTTATGCTCTTAGCATTTACTACAGAAGCAAAGTAAACACCAAACAAGGTTGCACTAACAGTATTTAAATACATAATATTAACATACAATAGACATAGGCCTTACTAACTCGCAGTTATTAATACCAGCGATTACTTAATCAATAAAAATCATAAACTGTTGAAGTACTATTACGGGAATCCTTAATGATTTGCAAAACTAATAAACACGAAATTACTACCATCAGCTACGCATCCTACTAACTGTTCATCTCTATTTCTGCTTAATTACATTCGTAACGAAATGTTTATTATCGCAGCGTATTTTTTCAAGTTAGCCGTGTATTACCCTTGTACATCCATTAGATTAATTGTGAAATTAATTATCTCTATTTAAGGCTGCAATTATTAAGCTATTTCCGTATTATCATCGATAAAACGTGCCGTTCTCGCTACAAATCATTTGAAAACACTTGCAAAAACTGACGTGATGCCTATTATCAGCAAATTAATAACGATTTAAGTGATATCATTGTATTTTATTACTGCTGTTTGATGGCATGTACTGAAGAATGCAGTGTCTGAACGCGTTTTCACAAAAAAAGTTATATGTACTAGGCGAGATAGATAACGGCGCCCTTTAATTAACAAAGCCTGAAAATGTTATGATCGGATTAACGAGCTAAAATTGCATGACTTTAGGCATTAAAAACTATTTTAATTATGATTGAAGTTGGCCAGAGAGGCAGCAACCCGTTACCTTGTAGTATTTTTACAAAATCCGAGCTACTGAAACGTTATGTGATTGCTGTTATAGAAATGAATCATACAGTGAAAAAATGATGAAAGTACAGAAAGCTAGATTTTTTCTCCATATGTAGAACGAAGACGGTACACTACACTCATACTACGCTGTACAGCCGCTTTAACGGCTTTTCTCTATAACGGCCTTTTCTAGTTATGGGTAAGTTTCGATTTACGGCCTAAAGTTTTTCGATATTATTACGATTATTATTTTTATTTGGCCATAAGTCTTTTTACTGTTAGGTGTAGGACTGTTGAGTTTTGTTGTGCTGACTTTTTTCTTGTGTTAGCTTTTTTTTATTTCTTCCCATTTGATGTTTCTATCCGTTGCTGCTCTTTTAGCTTCGTTTTGCCAAGTTTTTCTCAGTCTACCCTTTTGTTTTTTTTTTCCTGCGACCCTGATTCATAGGCTTTCCTGGTTAACCTTTCTTCTTTCATTATATAAAGGTGACCCAACCATCTCAGCTGTCTTTTTTGAACTTTTCTTGCAACTGATTTCATCTTTTTTTTTTCTATATCATTTCTGATTCGAACTTATTCGATTTTTCCTAGATATCTCATTTTTGCTGCATTCACACGGCTACTATTTTGGTTTGTGTGTGTCCACGTTTCACTTCCGTGCTGGAGTTACTATCTTTTTTGCCACTTTCATTTTTGTTCGTTTAGAGACTTCACTGTTTCCAAAAAATGTTGTTCTTAAACTGCAAAATATTTTTCCCACATTTTCTGTTCTTTCACTTATTTTCTTGTCCATTCCTCCATTTTTCTCTATGATCATTCCTAAACATTTAATGCAATCTACCTATTTCAACCTAAGCCCGTGATGTTATGCCCTTTGTTCGTTGTTGTGACGATCATAGTTTAACGGTATTTTCTAATTTGAGAAGTTTCGATTTACAGTATAAAGTTTTTCAATATACCGCAAAAAATAGGCGGCTAAAATACTTCTGTGGATAATATAAGTAAACCGTGAAAAGAATTAAAATCAAGCACAATGAACCAAATATGTAAAAAAAATGTGGCCAAAAGTTATATATCAATAGATTTTAACGATTTTAAAAATATTCGCAAAAGTAAAGTGTCCCTATTTCAAGACTTACAAAACATACCTATAGTGGGAAAAAATTGTTTAATAATTAAAAATACGACAATACGAAATTTGACATTAAAACTTCATTTTTGAATTTTATAGTAGATAGTGTCAACCTGTCAACATTTAAAAAGTTTGCAACTACCTAATGTAAACATTTTTTATTATCGATTTTTCGGAAAATTTTATTCCTGAGAAATAAAAGAAAACTAATTTTAATTTAAAAAAAGTTCGATAAAAATTCATACGACACTGGCTTTAAGCGATTTTAGAAATATGCGCAAGAATAAAGTGCTCTTATTTTAAGAGTTTAAAAAAAAATTCAAGAGAAAACAATATTTTACATTAAGTAAAATGTTTTTTAACGTTTTTAAAATTCTTAAAATAAGGGCACTCTTAGGATGTTAAAATTACCTCAAAAATTCGTGATTTTGTTGATTTTTCCAATTTAAATCAATGATTTTTAATTTTTTTAATAAAAATCAAATTTTGCTCAACCCTGCGTTGGTATCAAATAAGAATAAGCATTTTCCACATAAATATTTGGTTGTTAATAGGCAAACGTAATTGATTTAGCATAAATTCCTCATTTAATAGGTTTTCGGGTTTTTGCCAGCCTTTGTAATTTTATGCACAATGTAAGTCTGCGCAAAACACGATAATAGTTGTTTTCTTCTTCTTCGCTTGTTTTTCTGCACATCGCCTTTAACTATGTTTCATCTTAAAAAAAACTGGCAGTGCTCTCTCCATCTCTTCATTGGCCAATGCGTTATCCTGGCCCTTTAAAATTAAATCACGTTCGATTTTTGTTAGTTTGCTACTGCGTTCTCAACTGAAGCTGCGCTGCTATTTCATTCCAACCTTCTTCTTTTAATAAATTTTGGGATGGCCGTTATTTGGTATTCGTCACTAACGATTTGGTTTCTTATTCTGCTTAGGCGTGTTTTTCTAATAACCAATAAACTAAATCTATACTGCAGTGATTCCCAACCTGTGAGCCGCAACCTCTAAGGGGGCACAAAATATCTTAAAAAGGGACGCGAAGCAAAATAGAAATCGAAGACAAAACTATTTATTGAAATAACGACAAAACAATAACATAAAACACATACCGAAAGTACATGCGATAGTGAGCCTTATAACTAGTGTTCCGGATTTCAAGGTATTTTTAAGTTTACATTAGCAAAAAGCGTACTAAAAACACATATTTTAAAAAGAATACAATTAGTCAAAGGACGATTAAGAAAAAAATAGTTCCTAAAAGAAGAACTTGAATAGAGGGGCAGTAAAAATTGATATGAAAAAGGGACCTAAAAAAATTAAATTATTATATTTTCAATGATGTTTTCTATAACAAACGCTGTTAAGCAGTGTCCAATTAAGTTTTTAGGCTCCGATTTAATTCAATGAATTTAAAATTTAAACTGAATATTAAACAGTCCCTCCTATTTCTTGTATTAAACAATGCTTCTGAAATTTTTAACAAGCATTTATAATTGCTACATTTAATAATAAGGTAGCAGTGACCGATTATTGTATTATATAAATAATGAAAAACCATTGAAAAAAATGGCAATGCAAAATTAAATAAGATTTATGTGAAAGTTGGTTACTTAGAATATAAAAGAATAATTTAAGGAAACTTTAGCAGCTAAATTTTAAGAGTATACTAATGAAAATAATGTGCTTATAGTGTGGCACTATAAATATTACAATTTTTTTATAAGACGCGTTGGTGCGTGGATATTTAGCAACATTATTAGTCATTCTGTTCAAACAGCGAAACCCCAGTCACACAAACAATTGTGCTCACTTCCTTTAAAAATAGCGAAGATGTTTTCAAGTTAACGTTAATAAATCACAGAGCTGCGTACAATTCTTCGGTTGATGTCATCAAACCTGTGAGAAACACGGCAAGGCTGTTGGATGTCCTTGCGATGACCTGTGGTGGCTCTGTGGTCATCGAATTCGGGAGGAGTGGTTCAATTAAGTTCAGTTTTTTGATCCACATAGATTATATTCCCCAGCAGCAGGTATTAATTTTTTATTAGTGTAAATCAGGCACGATAACAATCTCCACAAGATTCAGTTACACGTGTTGCAGTTTTCACGCTGGGTGAGAATTATTCGAAACGTGCAACTTGCAACTGTTTAAGCTCAACGAATTGTTTAATTGCATTTCAGCTTTTTTAGTAAATCTGAAATAAGATCGTATTCACCGATCGGATTCGTAATTGTGTGTTTAATATGTTTTTTATTATACCTACAGGAAGCTATTCAAAATGATTAACATGTTCTGCGTATCAGAAACTAGTAATCAACAACTATAAGCTAAATAAATATAAAAAAAAGTAAATTAGTTTAAACCAACGAAACTTATTTTGTAAAGGATAAATTTGTGCTTTATAAGTTGTAATTATATTCTAATAGCTTTGCTGAAGTCGTTCGTAATAGAAAAATAAACAACATAAAAATGAAGTACCTATCAAAAAACACCATTAGAATTCATGTTTTCGTGTTTTTTTTTAGTAGAAAATTTTAGTTTCTTAAGGCTATGTTGCTATAATCAATTTACTACTAATTTGAGATCTGCATTATTTTCATTTTGTCTTTCAAATGCACTTAAAATGCAAAAATAACGCAGGGGTGGCTTGTCCAAGGGGGCTGCATGGTTGCAGCTAGGGTTTCTTTCCCGGGATCCCGGGATCCCGGGTTCCCGGGATCCCGGCCCATTTTAAGCTATTTTACATTTCCCGGGAAATGCTTTTTGTCCCGGGAATTCCCGGGATTTGAAAAAATTGTTATTTTCGTTTATTTTGAGCTAAGATCTTTGTAATATTATCATAACATCAGAATTTATTATAAATTTAATATCTTTACTAAATTATGGAAAAACTTTATTTTTATTTCAAAATAATTTTTCTCTTTTATATTTTTTGCTTTTAGTTTGGCGTATGACAAATTTAATATCTTCAAAATACTTTAACAGTTTTAATTTTGTGTACCCTGGTAATGCGAAGCAAAATAGCTTATAATGAAATGTTATTGATAAAAACGATGTTTCTTTGCTGTCGAGACAATTTCACCTACAGCAATAGAGACAGACATTTTATACAGCAGGACTTTTTGTTAATAAATCAAGAAAAATACTAAGTGATCGAAGCACAGATCACCTTTGTTTTCTTAAATTACATTACAAAAGTACATTGTAAAAATTATATTATTGTGTTCATTAAGATGAAATTGCAATAGAAAGGTTACAATTCCCAAATGTATGTTTCTCTCGCCAATATTATTTAATTATTTGTAATAATCATGAAGTAAAATGTATTACATATATGAATTGGAGTTGTTTTTAAGTAATAAACCGCTCCCTTCGTTTTTTGGATTATTTATTTAAAAACATTGACATAATTTATTACATCCCGGGATCCCGGTAAATCCCGGGACAAAGGTCGATTTCTTCCCTGAATCCCGGGACAAGCAAAATGGTCAAATATGAGAAACCCTAGTTGCAGCCCCTTCCAGATTTAATAATACTTATATTACATAATAAAAGCTGTAAGAAGCATATTACGCACGAGTGGAAAAGTGGCAGACGGAGCCGCGTATTTCCACGAGTGCGTAATTGCTTTGCAACTCGTTTTATGCAGCTTACTTTTTCTACGATCACAAAATACACACGATTTTATAGGTTTTTTGGCTAATAGTAAACACTTTTGTATGTACGCTGTTAATTATTGTCAATAACTGCAGCTCGAGCTAATGTACAAGGTATTCATTTAGTCATTTAGTGCGTATTTTCTTCATATAAGTTTATTTTTCAAAATAAAAAAATATACAACAAAATTTGTTGGTGATCAGGAGTTACATCATCTAAAACTATTTTTGGCTACGCCGAGTTTTTTGTTTCTGCTCACCGGTATTTCACATTTTTACTTAAAACACGACGCTCAGTATATTTTTTATCTATTAGATTTCAAATTCAGTTTTCTTTTAAAAACGTAGAGTTCCTAGTGCCTAAATCAATCGTTTTTGAGTTATTAATGTTTTTTGGAAAATAAATATGGATACAGATATTTAACAAAATATTACTCCTAATATTTAGCGATTTAAGAATGCCAGTGTAAAACGTCTTGAAACTTTTATTATCAATACTTTTATAGTAGCTTTTAAATATTTAAACTTCTAAAATAAAAGACTGAGTGTTTCTTTTGTTCTGTGTGTTTAGCTAAATTTTGAACATGAATAGGTCATTTTACTAAATTAGATTTCATTTTAGATAATTTGATTGTCTATATAAGAAACATTAGCAATGTTCTCTGTCTAAAAGTAATATTTCTTGAGTTATAGCTGTTTTAATGATAATTTATAGATAAACGTGCAATATATAATAGAATTAAAAAGTAGGCTTTGAAAAATAAAGTCATTGATAAATTTGTAAACTAGAAATAGTGAAGAATAGAATTTTAATATCTATAAGTAATATGAAAACGTAGGTACTAGTTTTATAAATAAATAATGTGATTGATTAAACTATTACTGGTAATGTGAATTTTTAAACCCCGCCATTGAAAATATTGGTCACATTTATCGCTACAGCTGCTCCATTGCAAATTTTTGCGAACCGCCACTGCCCAAGAGATATTCGATTTTCCCTAACTATTATGCCTATTATGGTAACCTAGATACCTCGAAAAACAATCGAATTTGGTCCACATTGTTCTAAAAAATTGAAAATTGTGAAATGGGCATTAGATATAATAGAAGAAAATATACCTATTCCGTTTTTAATGTAAAAACTATTTTGCATGTTAATTTGTAAAAACTTATTATTTTTGTGGTATTTTATTGTAGCAAGAATAAAAGTATTTCTTTTTATCACTTGGCAAAATTAATACTTTAAAGATATTTTGCGCCTTATAAAATCCCGAATGTATAAATTTCTTTTTAGTGCATAAAAAAAAACATTACTACTCCTACTAACAAAAGGGAAAATCTGACGACAGGCTTGTTTATCTCAAGAAAATAACCCAAGAGACCGATATTCGATTTTCGCTAACTATTATGGTAATTGAGATACTCTGTAAAACATTCGAATTTGGTCCTTCCTGTACTAAAAAACAAGATAATTTGTTTTGTTGCTAAAGTTAGTTTTAACTTTGGTGGATTCATTAGAAAATGCTGGTTTTTAATAACCGCATGAGCCACCATCGTCCCATTAAACAAACAAAAATATTTTTTGAAATCAAAAAAACTAAATTCGATGAAATGTTTGAAAATTTGTGTTATTTTTTCTAAATTAAAATACAGATCACAAGTATTTTAGAAATCTTAAACGTAGTTTTTAATTTTTAAATCCCTTATCAGATAGCGGTTTCCTAAAGTTTCTAATTTTTATTACCTACAAATTCCTCGCCACTTGAGTAACAGTGCATTATTGGCCTAATCTATAAAAATAAACTATACACACAAAATGAAATTTGCACTAGTTTTACGGCAATCTAACGATTGAATAACAAATTCTGCTGTTAATAGCTGTGAAAAACAACAAATGCTCTTTTAACTTTCTCGTTACCTCATACGTACGTTTAAAATAAGACATATTTGTTACATGTAAATCTGCTTGAAGCTATTTATTCATAAAATTATATGTTAGCTTAGTTTATGTTCTTTTAAACAACTTTATGAAGACTCAATTACAGAGAACTTACGATCTGAAATAATTTAAAAGTAAATTAACAATATTGAAGATACATATGGTGAACATGAAGTTATAAATAGGTCTGACTAAGATTTAAATAAAAATATAAAATTAACACAAAACCAGTTCTGTGAATAGCAGAAGGGAAATAAAAAAGTTTGCGTTTTGTTCGATGGTCGCATCTAAAAGGGAGGTGAACCATAATTTGTGAATCCTGCAGACAAAGGACTGAAGAATTTAGACGTTCTTTGAATGCGGTTGGTACAAAAGTTGCCAAGAGCGTTTATAATTTAATATGCAGGTCTGGATTCTTAAATTTCATAGGGCTGCAGAGAGGAACGTATTACAGAAACGTTAGTGTGATTAATGTACCTTGTAGCTGAGTCATTACAAACAAAATTATAGATATTCACCAGGCAAGTACTGTGTCAAAACTATTTGTCATGTTATTCACTGCGTGTGGGATAATTTAATTTCATTTAAAACGAACAAATAGTTAACTTACTGGAAGTCAGTTCATGTCAAGTAAAGTATGCACCTACAATAAACAATATTTTACAATGAAGAATGAGTGAATTATTAATATAGTTATACAAAAAGGGAAAATAGTAAAGTATTAAAAATCGCTTGTGACAAAAGTTGTATAGGAGATGACTAAAACTCACAAATATTGGCACAATATATTCGTTATGTTTAAGAAAATTGCTAAAAGTCGCCACACGGGCTGATTTAATTAGACCAGTGTTCCTCAAAGTATGGTACGCGTACCTCCGAAGGTACGTGAAAACTCTTCACGAGGTAAGAGGCAATTTTTAGCACTGCTAACGCATGAAATAATTCTTAAGAAAAAAATTACTTTAAACGTATATATTTTTCAATAAATAAGGTATTATGATGTCTACAGACAGGATAAAGCTGTTAAAATCATAAATTGTGTTAGTCCGTGCTCTAAATGATAGATTTTTGTAATTTTCGATTAAATGTGTTTTGTCGCAGCTTATAATTTATTTTGTTGATAAAGATATATCATAAGTATGAACTTCTCCCATTGGTACGGTTACCCACTGAAATAAACTAGTTAAAAAATGGTTCAATGACAATACTTGACATTTGGCAAGGTCATACACAACAACATGGCACCAATAATAGTTATGTAAAGCATTTGAAAACTTTCCAATCCCACTATTGATTTAAATAAGACATTTTGGCCATTTTAGATTTTCATATGGCGCAGTATCAGCAATATTACATTTCTGTAAGATCTACCATATCATATTTAATTCAGCGTTTTTTTTTTTTAATACTTGGTGGCAAATAAATCATTTGTTCAGTGTAGGCGCATTGATGAAATTTTGTAATTGGAGCTTGTGAATGACTTTGAATATGATCATTCTAGTAAATGCAATCCTAATTTAAAAAAAAAAAAAAACATTGAGAGAGTTAATACGTCACAATAAATGAATATAATACACTAATACCTTTTTAAATTGCGTTATAGTTTACACCAAAAAAATAAACTACATGTTTAACCATTAATATAATTAATATTATACATAAAATTAACACTAAATATTAAAAATATTTAAATGATATAGACGCAAATATCGCTTTACATGGGCAATTTCTTTTCTATAAGAGCTATAGACGCAGTTTTAACCATAAAAATCGAGCAGATTTACTAAAATATCGTTTAAAAATGTTTTTAATGTTGTCAGTTATCAAAAGACCTTTTAAAAACTAAATAAAGGGTAGTTCATATGGTGACAGTAGCGTCGCGACATCATATGTCACGACATCGCTTGACATTCGGCGTCGCGGCATTGGGTGTTCACACGTAAAATGATATATTTGAGTATCGCGACATCAAAATAAAAGTGGCCGTTCTTGTAACTGCAGCAACGAGTGTTGTAGAGCAACTATAATTATTTTGAAGTCGCTATACTCGGGAATAAATTTGTCCCATAAACAAGGATATTGTTGATAATTCTCTAAAATCGCTGGAAAATGTATTGAGGAAATGACAAATTGGAAATCGATGACAAACAAATGTATATTATACAAGGTGTTTCATTATTAAATGCTGATCCCTAAGGGTGTTATTCCTTGGATGATTTTAAGAAAAAAAGTTCATATCAATGTAGGTCCGCAACCGCCTTATTTTTGAAATACAGGGTGTTTTTTGAAGTTTAGTAGGTACCTAGGTAAGTACCTACTAACTAGGTATAAAAACACATTTTTTTCAGAAATAAAAATTGTTCTGTTTCTAGCAATGTCGTCCGTACTAACTTGTACTTGAATGTATTTACTTGATTATTAAAAATTAATACTAATGTGAAATGTACTCTTTTACTCTTCAAGAGTACCTTATAGTCTTTTATTTTTTTACTCGAAAACCGTTCGTCGGACAAAAAAAATTCAAGAGGCCATTTTTACTAAGAGATAAAGCAAAATTGTAAAAATAACATTTATTTTGAAAAAAAAACAGTGGCATATCATTTTTTTCATAAAAATATTCAAGGACATGTTAGTACGGACGCCATTGGTAGAAATAGAACAATTTTTTTTACTGAAAAAATGTGTTTTTATGCCTAGTTAGTTACCTAGTAAAATTTAAAAAAATATTTAAAGTTGCATCAAAAATATTACGAAAAAACCGATATTTTTTTCAACTTTTAACACCCTGTATCTCAAAAATACGGCGGTTGCGGACCTACATTGATATGAACTTTTTTTCTTAAAATCAGCCAAGGAATAATACCCTTAAGGATCAGCATTCAATTATGAAACACCCTATACAGGGTGAGTCATTAGTGGCGGATCGGTCGATTGTGGCTAAACAGTTTGAGATAGAAAGTTGATTCAAACGGTATTCCATAGTTTTTTTTTTCCAAACACGAAAAAAATATTTTGAAATATACAGGGTGAGTCACCTCTCTGGAACCAATAGCAAATTTTATATTTCAAATACAACACCCCATTTTTTATTTAATATTCTTGACCGCCTCCATTTTAGCTTTACATCGATATGAAATAGTACAGGTTTGTATGCGGCCTTGTCACTAAAAAAAAAAAAATTTCAAAATTTTTCAAGGTTTTAAGTCTTTATTTAAAAAATTCTCCTGAAGTCATTTTTCGAAGCACAGAGTTGTAATTTGGTAAGAACGTGCAGAAAACATTGCTCTATTAGCAAAAAGTTTGAATCACGCATACAGGGTGTTCATAAATAGGTGGCAACTTTCCTGATTTTCAAAAGCTCGTAATTCAATTTTTTCAAATGCAAACCCCTTCATTTTTTGTTACGTATGTCCTATACCCAAATCTCATACTTTTCGAGATATTCGACATTTTTTTTTTCTAATCGTTATTAAAACAAATAGGATGCCGTGGAAATCGAAAAAGCTGACTGTCCACTTCACTAACGTCAACAACGTCATTTATTTTTTGAATAATAGCATTACCACAATTAATTTCACTTTACAAGAGCAAATTGATATGGTTTATTGCTTGAGAAAAGGCGAAAGAAATCCATTGCTGGCGGCAAGGATTTACGCACATTTTGATTAATATGCACTTATAGGCATAGAAATGCTATAATTCAAGAAATAAATGACTCACCCTGTAT
This sequence comes from Elmis aenea, assembly GCA_947652605.1. Classification (NCBI taxonomy): domain Eukaryota; kingdom Metazoa; phylum Arthropoda; class Insecta; order Coleoptera; family Elmidae; genus Elmis; species Elmis aenea. The sequence goes on from OX393579.1 coordinate 14,203,443, forward strand.
AAGTTTTATAACTAAATAAGCGCTAAGTCCAGAAGAAAGGCAAAATTTCGTCGTTTTAAAAGTTGAAATTTTAGCTTTTTCAAAAACTGTAGTAAACATATTTTTTTAATTATTGTATTTAAAAATTAGTTTAAGTGGCCTTCTAAGCCTATGTACTAACTGAGAACTCGTCTATATCTTCTTGGAGAAACATTATTTTTGCAAAAAAAGTTTTCGCTTTATAATTTCAACTGCTTAAATATTTAACATTAATTGGATTTTAGTTATATTTTTGAACTGTTCTTGCATCATTATTTTTATTTTCATAACCTGTACCTCGCGTTAAGCGCAGCCCGACGCGTGTAATTGAGAGAAATATTAAGTGTCTTGCACATTTGCATAAAAACCGTAGGTGAATCCCAAATAATAAAAAAATGTTGGCTGTCCGAAACCTATAAATCATTATTCAAATAAAGTTATTTATCTGACGCCCATTTCAAATACGCGCCATGAAGATTTTGCGTAGATAGCACATTTCGTAATCTGTTACAATGTCGCCCGTGGGTTCTTGAGGGATAAGGATAACAAAACCCTTTCTATTACATTGTTGTCTCATATGTTAAATTTCAAGAGCTTTGGGTCCTTATTCGATAGATTACAGGTCCTGACTGCATAATTTTTACGGGAAAGAATGATTTTTTCCAGTGGTTGAGCGCGGCCTCTATCCACACGATTATTGTAGGGTAACTATTACTTCCACCAAGAATGGTAATTACTTTGCGTATAAATAACATATTTTATTGCAATGTTCATCGAACAAGAAGATTATAAGTTGGAAACTTGAAAATATTACAAATTAATGCACAACTGTTGTATTTAAAATATCAAATCAACTACTGGAATTACTTCGCATTTATACTTGTTAATACTGTTTATTAATTAGTTTTATCCAGTCTTTGTTGATACACTGCTTAAAAAATCGATAATTGGACCCTTTATTATGAAAAGGTTTAAGTTCTTTTTTTTTGAAATTTAAAGTAAAACAAATAATGCACTTACAATTTAGTGTTAACTTGTTATTTGTAGAGAATTTACAGTTCATATTATACAATATCCACATGTTTTGATCAATTGAAAATTTGTTATTAAATATCATTGGGTAATCATTTGTAATAAATAGCTTTAAGTTCCTTTCTCATAGGCTAATTAAACTCTGAATAAGCTAAGGAGTAAGACCATGCCATTTTACAATTAATTAAAGTCACCATGTAATACGAAAATAAACGACTTAATAAAAAAATATATATATAAGCATAATATAACTTTCAAAAAGTAAAGAAGCGTTTGTTTTCGTTTATTTTGGTGAATAGTATTGCAACGGAGCGTCCTGTACATCGGCTAGCACTGTTGGAAATGAGTAGGGTTGGCCTGATTTAAATCAATTGATTTAAATCAATTGATTTAAATCGTGATTTAAATCATGTTTTAAATCAGCTGATTTTTTAAAATGAAAATCATGATTTAAATCAAACTTTTTTTCTTTCACGATTCAACGTCACAAATAAGTTAAATGCACATTTTACTTACACTCGCTGAAACAAACGCCGGAAATATTGCCTATTGGCTTCTTATAGGTCAGGGATAGGGATTGGAAAACCGGTTAACCGATAACCGGTTATCCGGAGCCCTTTTTCGATAACCGATAACCGGTTATTACGTCTCGGTTAACCGGTTTATCGAGTTTTTTGCTATTTTCATTTAAATTTGGCACCAAGTTTTAATCTTTGAAGATTAGTTACCCAGTAAGCATAAATACTTCGAATTTGACTTTAGTAACTTATATTTTTTAGTATTTCTTTGTACATTTTGCACAAACAGGTTGGTACAACTGCTACAGCAGTGAAGTGTGCATCTAATAATTAAAAGTGCAAATCCTTTTAACCAACTTATACCAGAACAAAAGCAGCTTGGTAACCGAAATGTCAACGTGTTAAATTTATTTTGATTAAAATAAATGATATTTTTTTAAAAATAAAATATCTGACTTTTTTTTTGAGGGTATGTGCACCAAAAATATATAATTTTTAAGCATATCTACTGTTTTACCATGTTTAAAAAAATAACCGGTTAACCGGTTACTAACCAAATTTTTCACCGATAACCGGTTTTGAGATTATCGTCCGGTTTTCCAATCCCTAGTCAAGGAGAAATAAAGTGCCTACAGGAATTTTCTTGTTAGATACGCATTCCGGTAGATTAACTTTTGTAATTTTTCACAATAATAATTATTTTTAGGGTCAAAAGATCTACAGCCTCATTCAAAAAGTCTGCAACAATAGGAAAAGTTTTTTATTATCGATTTTTCAGAAAATTTTATTCCTGATAAGAGCTGATGCATGACCTAAAACTAATTTTAAGATGGAAAACAATTCATATGACACTAGATTTTAGGCATTTTCAAAATATTCGCCACAGGAAAGTGCCCTTATTTTAAAACTTACAAAAAATTTATGGGAAGACATTGTTTAGAAATCAAAAATATGATAATACAAAATTTGACGTTATAATTTCATTCTCGAATTTTATAGTATAGTCAACATTAAAAAAGTTTGCAACTAATAGATATGTTTTTTTATTATCGATTAATCGGAAAACTTTATTCTTGAGAAAAGTTGGTGCATGGTCTAAAACTCATTTTAAGTCTTAAACTTACATTTACATCAAAGATTACCTGACATTTATAATAAACGTCAAAGTGAAACAATTGTAATTATAGTCGCGTTGTTGAAATTCAACTTATTATAATGATGGAATGATGGACTTTTTTAATTTAGGTTAATTTGAATGAGATTTTTTAAGTAATATTAGAAGTATTCGAAAACAAAATGTGGAAGTTAAATAATTATCTACAGCAGTAATCAATAACCTGTGTCCCCCCATGGGGACTCAAAATATCTAGGGTGGGGGGCGGAATATCTGAAGGGAGAGCGCGAAGAAAAGTGAAAATTGAAGCAAAAAACATTACTGAACAACAAAAAAACAATAACAAATTACATTCTTAAAATAAAATAATAAATTTTAAACAAATTATTGCTTTCTAATTGTAAGTAAAAGACATTGCATTAAATAGACTTGTCACGCTTATGGTATGGTTACATATAAATATTGCAAAATTACTGGGCAACTAAATTAAAATTACAAAAGTCCAATGAATTAAAAAAATGTATGGCTGGCTCCCTTGTGCCTGTTTTGTAGAGTGAAGTTTTTTAAAAGATTCACTGACACCTATGGTTCTCTTTTTATATTTAGCTGAGATCTGTTTTTTGTTTTTGAAGTGACTGAGGCATTCACAATGTTTTTTGTAGCATACAGGGTGATTCAAATTCGAGGGCGACCATGGGAATCTCGCTTATTACCTACTGAAGATGGAGGGTAGGTTTAAATTTGGCAAAGCTGCAAAATTTTATTCTCATCAATAAAATCAAAACAGCTTTGAAATATCTTCCAACTGTGTTTGAAAAAATTAAAAAAAAAAAAAAAAAAAACTGAAAAAGGGACTTCGTTTTTTGCTATAACTTTCTTATTAATATTTTTTTTTTAAATCTGTAAAAACTTTTTGCTGTACCGATTCAGTTTTGTTTTATAGGTCCTAACTTTTAAATTTCTTATGGGAGATTTTTATCCAGTTATTAGATATGTTAAATAAATGAAAACCTTTTTTTTCAAATAAATACGTTGTTTATGTAAATAACATAATCATGTAATACATTTTTGAAATTAGAAAAAAAGTTCTAATTATTGATGAGCATAAAATTAAGCAACTTTGCCAAATTTAAGCTAGGTACCCTCTATCTTCAGTAGGTAATAAGCGAAATCCTCATGGTCACCCTCAAATTTGAATTACCCTGTATATACATATTTATATAAGTTCAAAACGACCATCTAGCTCAACACCCTGTTGTAAAAATTTGCCCATCTTCGTTATATTTTAAATGTTTAAATGTTAAACATTTATATTGTTACAAATTACTTTCGATTTTAACCGATCGCAAAAGAAATTGCAAAGTTCCGTCTTAAACATTCACAGATTCTTAATTATTTTAATTCTAAGTTTTATGATCTTTTTTTACCACACTGAAAAATTTCTGATTTTGAATTGTGTCACTTTTCTTGCCGGGTGCGATATGGTCGCTTGCGATATGGTCGCTTGCGATATGGTCGCTTATAAATATTTACACCTTTCGATTTTTTTATCAGATGTATCAATTTATAATGGAGCACGGATATAACAATTTCGTAAGCAAAAAATATAAATATCGAGGTCTTGGCGTATGCTAAAAAATAATTATAATTCTCTGTGAAGGGAGACTAAAATTTTTGGACAAAAACCAATAGCAATTCACAAATAGCAAATTTTGCCACTGTGCTACCCCAGCTTCTTTATAATATAATCGCAATTGTTTACTTTTTATCCTAGGAAACCGACAAAACTAATAAATCACAAACTCAGTACGCAATATGAATTTTATTTAGAACATAACCTTGTGTTTTAAATAAATTAGATCACTGTCTGACTTCCTTGGTGATTTAGAGATCGTTAGCTTGCACTTTTAACGTACATTTGCACTTCTATAAATCTTAACAGGCCTCATAAACGCCCACTTGGGCGCCACGATTAATTTGTTTTTAGTCGTGATTTTCTCAAGCGTAACACCGTAATAGCGGTCAAAATATTTGAGCAATAAAAATTATAGAAGTTAAGACTGCACTGGTGTGAAACAGCATCATTTATTGATGAAGCCGTTATTAGCTTTTAATGTAGCTCTGTTGTATTAAACACATTAGGTGAATCTCCTCGTAAAAATTATTTTAGTATACCTGCGTTGGCCATTTCGAAGAAGGTTAACAAACTTATCGAAACCAGAAACCTATGATTTTCTAACACCTACTGCCTTTTTTGTTTCTTAAGAACTCAGTGTACCAAGAAAGGTATGATGGGTTAACCCATCCTTATGTTCGCGAAGAGGAAATGTTTTAGTTTAATGTAAAATTGGCCTAACTGTTCCTTTATTTAGTGTATTAATATCGTCTTATTAAATTATCTTAAAAGGACACGTTTTTTAAAACAGGATTATTTACGTCAAGTGTCAGATTGAAACTCTCCACAAATAAGATTACTTAGGCTTAATTGCAATCACAACAGATTAATTAATTTTACTTTTGCAATACGGATAAAAAAAAACATTCCGATCAATAAATGTTCCATTTTGATAGCTCAACCAAATCGCCTGCACATAACCAGGTTGTTCTAACTCCATTTTGATAGCTTTTGTAATAATGGAAGGAGAAGATCATAACGCCATTATAATTTTGTTTAGTCTTATTGTTAGCTCTTTTGATCTGCAGGTCACCTTAATGATTTTTTGTTTCCAAAATAATGTCCTGCATTAGAAACATGCTCTAAATTAATGAAAACGTACTAAATAATAAATCTAGTTGGAGTTAGAACAAGTTAAATTTTTGTTGCGAAAATTGTTCCTGGTCTAACTCACATCAATTCCTACATTATTTTGACCAAAGTTAATATGTTTTTAATGTTGAAAATAAAATTAGTTTTGTTTAATAAATTTTTTAATATGAAAATTAAATAAAAATTGTAAACATGAACAAAAATTGGTGAAATTCTTGCTGTGAAAAACTTAAGGGCTCTAACTTACATCAATTCTTTATTTTTATAGCTTTAATGAAATAATGAATGGTATTAACATGAAAATAAAAAACTGAATCAACTAACGTCGGTTGTTTCAAAACGCTATTCCAAAAAATGATGTCTTCTTCTTTGAAATATTTGTAAAGTTTTTTAATATCCTGGATTTTCGTTTCCGAAATGTTTGGTTTGTCTGTGCTTCGTTTTGCATTGTCTAGTTGATGTGGTGTCTGCAGATTCTTCATTTCTTCTGACTGCTGCACTTTTCGGTTGCTTTTATCCTTCTTTGTGGTGTTTCGTACGTTGTTCACTGTTCTAACACTTCTAGCTTTTTTCAATATATCGACTTCCTTAAACACTTCATCACTGTACGAATTTCTATATTGTAGTTTACCATTTTGCTTCTTATAGACGATGTGTTTAACTTTGGTGAAAGGTAATTAATCCAAGTTTGATGTTTTAGCCACTGCTTTGTAGTTTTTGAAAGATGCTGGACGTAACTGAACCACTTTGTACTGTTTTGCAGACCTCACTCGCAATAATTCTTTTAACATAGCCAATGGACTATGTATTTCTTTTTTTTCTATGTAACGATCGATTGTGCTGTGAACAGCGTCCACTTCCTGTACACAACTGTGTCCTGGTTCTTGGTATTTTTGTTCTATAGTCGTTATGGTGTGGTCGTTTCGTCTTAGAAATTCGATGATTGCACAGCTCATATGTGAATTGCGGTTCTGTGGAACGCACGCATCTGACCAAAGAGTTATCTTTTCCAACGGCTTATTTTGTTCTTTGTGAGTTTTGACCACTTGCTCCAATAATTTAATCGTTGCACTAGCTATTTCATTACCGTCGCGACCGGCCAGTCCTTCATGCCACAAAATATAATAGGCTTGCTGGTCACCCAAATCATAACCTGTAAGGTTATACATGGCAAATTTTGGAGAATAATAAAAGCAGGATACTGAGCTCTGTGGACTTGACAGGACTCTCTGTAAATCAAAACACACCACAGTTTGATTCTGTGTGATATTCTTTTTATCTTCTTTCTTTTCTTTTCTTTTCTAGCCAGATCTTTTTCTCGAACGTGACTTTGATGATTTTCTACTTCTTTGTGACTCAAGACCATGTGTTGTCTTGTAATGTTGTCATATTCACAACAAGTATCACACAGGTCGTTTTTTGGGGAAAAGAACCCAATGTTGAATTCATTGTCAAAAATATTGTTGTATAGCCACTTCTTTTGTGGCACAATCGTTTTCTCCCTGCACCACTCCATATACAGCTCGTATAAACTCGTCATGTTCATACCAAACTCAAAATATTCCCTTTTGGTGTTTTTTCTAGTATAGTGGCTCGACACTTTATTAATAGAATAAATGTCTCTAATATTCTCACGAGCTGCATCAGAGATCCTTTTCTTTGTACTATAGCCTCTTTCGTCTCTCTTAGGTGTTCCCAAATCGTTTTTTTATTGCTGTGGAAGTAGTTGATGCGCTGCTGGCATATTGAGGAGTGAAAGATAAAATGCCTTACAAACTCTGGTTACTTTACCATCAATAACAAAATTGTATTGAAAACTGTTCACCCTTGGTCGATTGGAGTTTTGATTTTCTTTCCTCACACGTTTTTTGGGTTCACTTATGGTTGTTTTATCATAGAAATGGAGCTTTTCACTATCAGCCAAACTCCAAAAGTTATCGAAAATGTTTTGAGCAAGCTGTTCATTGATGAACTGATTGCATTTGTATTTGCATTTACTACAATTTTTATATTTCATGGATTTTGGAGGTTGTTGCTTGCCACTAGTACTCACGTAAGCTTTCCCAGATTGTCGACACTTTTTTCTTATAGTTTTGTCCCAATTCTCTTCGTGTGTTTGTCGCTTTCTTGTTGGAACTAGATTAACATCATATTTGTGTGTTCTTGTTTTTCGAGATTTGAGCGCGATGGAGGTTTCTGGTGTATAAGAAGTTTCATCAGTTTTTTTTATCAAATATTGCGATGTTTTCAAGTGGTAATAAATGAGTTGCAGGACGTAAAATAATATTCTGATGAATGGTAATGTACCTATTGGAACTGTCTTCAGTATCGGTTTTCATGCTACAAGAAAAAGTACTCTATCGGTTTTTTTTGTTGATAGGTGATAGAGAGTGATTTACTCTTTCGATGAATTTTTAAGAAAAAAGAAAATTAGCTCAAGTCACTTACCTGATTATTTATCAATGATTGTCCAAAAATTCAATGCCGCTGAGCACCACATCAAAAACATGAACAGTGAGCAATGCGCCTGCAACACGTGATGAAACGCATTGTTTTTATTGGTCTTGATGGAGTAAGAATACTTCAGTACTGACATTTAGCCTCCACTGGAGATAAAACAGTTTGGTTTGGAACCGACAAGTTTAAAGTGGAGTTAGAACAAATCGTTTTTCTCATTTCTCGAGGCACATATTCTGATATTTATGTTCTAACTCCATAAAAATAGTAGCTTATTGGAGATAGAACAAAATAGAACCAAAATCTCATTTTGGAGGAAAAATGGAGTTAGAACAACCTGGTTATGTGCAAGCGAAATGTAATCGTAGAATTTTTTTTTTTAATACGTTTTGGCCATTTGCCATATGTTTATTGTAAGTACGTAGCAGGATACTAAAAATTTATATTTTGAAATAACCTTTCAACAGAACGTATAAAATAACATTTAATTATGATTTTTAACTGTATTCCTAAATAAAGGCGAAGGGTAATGTACAATTTCCTTGCTTACAAAAAAATATATAGAAAACGGTTTTAGATAAAAAATTAAATATCTGTAAATATTGTATCCTCTTGTGTATATTTTGTTTTAACTTCTTTATTTTCGCTTTCTATTTCAAAAACGATGTTATGGCCTGTACAATTTGAATTGTTTCTGCTCTTTTTATCCACTGTTTTAAACAACTGTTACTTCTCATTAGGTTTTAATTTTTATTTTGAAAGTGTTTTTTTTATTACAACCACTGCACCCACTGCTCCCCCCCCCCCCACTTGATCGGCCCTGGATAGCATAAACAGGACATTGAGAAAACCTTTGGTATAGTAATTCCAACACGGGACAAATGGGAACGTCAAGAAGTAGAGCTAAATGGCCTAATCTGTTAGACGGGTCAAAATCGCAGGAAGGCAAAGGCTGTGGAATATGGGGAGCAGCTCAACTGAGTCAAGGCACATCTGTGAGCCTTGGACAGTTTGTAACCCTATTTTAAGTCGAGGTGTACGCTATATGCTTATGTGCAAAAACCACTATTGGAAAGAGATTTTAATAATAAAAGAATCTTCATAGTGCCCGACAGCCAAGCAGCGTTAAAAGCTCGTGGTCCGTCTTAAATAAACTTAACGTGCTAGGAAGCAGGAAAGATGTTAAACTAGTATAGTGTTCAGGGCACACCAACATACCAGAAAACGAGTAGACGATGAAAGAAATGCTTAGGATGAGCTTGAGCAGAGAAAACATCAAAATAGCCACAGTACCCATAAGAGGACACTGTGGGCTAAACAAACACGTCTTCATAATAGGGCTCTCGGAGATCGATATATGCAGAGGATGTGGTGAAGAAGAAGAAACTCCTCTTTACGTACTATACCAGTGTGAAGGATTTACACACTATCATGGTAGACTTCTAGGGATGAAAACAACCAACAAAGAAGAGTTAAGAAAAATCCCCCTAAAGAAAATCCTGGAGTTTATCAAAAGACAGGACTCCTGTAATGCACTATCACCAGAGGGTACAATAGACCAATAGGTCGCAGTACAGGAACCCGAAAGGGGACCACCTTTCCGGATATAATAATAATAATAATAACCAGTGTGTTTGAATGGATTTTTATATGCGATTTTTTTTTGGTAACCAAATTATTATTATTATTATTTTTGATAAAGAAAAGTGCTAGCTAAGGAAAACTTCGTAATTCTAGATGGTTGAACAGCAGCTTTAAAACGGAAAAAACGTATAAAAATCAAATAAAATGAACACAGTATGGACGAATACTATGAGGGTATTTTAAAATAAAATAATTTGAATATTTATTCGCCAGAATTGATTTTACTAATAATAAATGCTACTAAAATAATTTTTTTAACTTTTGATAATGAATTGTGTTCTAGTTTTATAAGATATTTTTACCACTTATTTTTTTTAAGGTACAGCTCTTAAGATACGAGTAAATAACTTTTGAGCCCCGAATTTGGGACATCCTGTATAATAAGATACAAAGTATGTATTAGCTTATAATTTTTCACCGCATCTAATATTTCATGGACATTTTTGTAAAAACATACCCAAGTTTCTCTATAAATATAAGTAATTTTTTTGGTTATTTCACAGATTTGAGACTTCGTATATCTTCTGATATACTTAGAAGTAACCAATGGACTTACCATTTTGGATACGCGATATAGCAGTATTTTTAAATTTTTATAGCTGAAAATTTTTGCATAAAATATTAATAAACACTATGATACTAAGTTCGCGGTTCGTATACCCAAGTATTTTGCTTCTGTGTGGTAGGTAATCAAAATCATTAATCGACGATTTCGATCGCACACATCTGTTAAATTCAGCATAATGTACCGAAACATCAGAATGAATTATTTATCTGTGTGAATAACAGGTGAGAAAACCATTTAACTATCTTTCTATTTCGCCTTTTGTTGCATAATAACTGTTTAAAGTTTAACACACTGCGTCCAAAGTTAATTATGTTTATTTAAGCGATGAGTCAGTGTCAATGCTCAAATAAGAAAAACATAATAGCTGTATTCTAAATTGTAAAATCTCAACAAACCTTGATACGTCCTACGGCAAATTAGTTTTTATTACGGGGACGATTAAGATAGCCATGAAACCTTGAACTGCACGTCGGGAATTTAAACCCGAACAGTGCAGAGGAAAAAAATTAATGGCAACAGAAAAAAATCTATTATTACTGTATTTATTGTCAGTAGCGGTGTTTTTTGGATTCGTGAGTGTAGCAAATAAAGGGTTAGCGTTGTCAATGCTGAAAGCTTTACTTGTTTCGTAGAAATTAATTTTACATTAAACATTCCTAGTATGCAGATATGAAAACCGTCAGATCGCTTCAAATTTATGAATATACATCTTTCATATCATTAGATATGCTTCAGACAATTATTTGAATGTGTTTATTTCGCAAAAAAAAATCCATAAAAGGCAACGTTAGCATTATTCTACCAACTACCTACAAATTTAAAGTCTGTAGAACGTAGCTTTTGGGTGTGTACGACAGTGATTCTCCACCTGTGCGCAAAATATCTAATGCAGGGTGCGAAGAAAATTGAAAATCGAAACATAACTTTTTACTAAAACACTAAAAAATCAATAACCTAGAAAAACTACTGAAAATGACAGTCACACATTTGATAGGTTCTTAATTAGTCTGATTTTAATATATTTTTAAATTTACATAAACAAAATGAGATACCAAAAAATATAGATTTAACATATAATATACTCAGTCAAGGGACTGTTGAGGAACCAAAAAATATGGAAAAAGGGGGCGCAGCGAAAATTGATATAGAAAAGGGGGATGCATATACAAAACGGTTGAGAAACACTGGTGTACGCTAACATACGGAATGTAAAATTTTCATTATAGGATTCCCAAAGTTTCAGATGGTTTTGAAAATTTAATTGAGCATATATCCAGGTTTCACTTTAACACAACTAGTATGGCCGAGTCATGTGTGTCGAATGAAAGAAGATGGGAGACCCAGTTAAGCTTACAAAGCACAAAATTGAGAAAAATGCCGAAAATGAAAATCAAGGAAAACCTGGAATGATGAGATAAACATATCGTTTATCTCAACTCAGTCTGTTCTAAAAAATGGGCCCAAGAGTTATATGGCGAAACGGCATATATTCTCCATCTTCTGTCGCTGTTAGATTATGTAAGTCAATATGGGCTACATTTTACAAATATTTTCAAACATACAGGGTGCTCCAAAAAAGAGGGGCATATCAAAGTTATACTTTTTCTTATGGAACACCCTGTATATTTTTACATTTTTGGATTCCCCTCTAAATTTACTTTAAAAAATGTATAAGGTTATATGGGTCTAAAGTCAACCGTTTTCGTGAAAATGGCATTTTCATGAAACAGCCTTTATGTTTTCGAAAGAGAATTAAATTTTCTATAAGACGGTGTAAAAAAATATAGGGTGTTGCATTTAAAAAAAATGAGAAAGCGATGTTTAAAGTTTCACAAGTTTGACCAAGCGTAAAAAACGCCCTGTATAATATTTTAAAAATGTAGGTGGTGCAAAGTGTTACATAATCTATTGTCAATCTTATCTCTAAGCGAATTTCTTCAGACATCTCAAAGTTTTTAAATGTTGAAAATTTTTGAAAGTACTGCCTTTTCATGAAAATGCAATTTTGTTGACTCTAGACCCATGTAACCTTACAAATTTTTTGAAGTAAATTTAAAGAGGAATCCAAAAATGTTAAAATATACAGGGTGTTCCATAAGAAAAAGTATAACTTTGATATGTCACTCTTTTTTGGAGCACCCTGTATATTTGAAAATATTTGTAAAATGTAGCCCTTATTGACTTACATAATCTAACAGCGACAGAAGTTGGAGAATATATGCCGTTTGGCCATATAACTCTTGGGCCCATTTTGTAGAACAGACTGTATACTGCCACAAACAGATTGAGTAAAGTAAGATTAGCTAAGGATAGAAAGAACGAATAGAGTCATACAGAGTTCATAAAAATAGAAGGTACAAAAGCTTCACACCTAACGGTAGAGGGGGTAAGAAGAAAGAGAAGAAATTTCAAGTTAAAACCTAGAATTTCTGGATTAGTGTTTTCTAATTTATTTTAACGATGGAACCCTTTTATAGATTTTTACATGCCTAGCACAGTACATCCTAAAATAAAGTTAAAGAAATGCTAACCGTGGACTAAAAACGATAAGCATTTCATTTGTTTTTAATCGAAACGATTAAAACCTATCATTTTCATGCTTTTCATTTTCACCCAGAAAAGTTAAGTTGTCGTTTTCATAATCCAACGTTAAATACGGGCTATACCGGTTATAGTTCCGTTTTCGTTTCCGGTTTGGCTCTTCTTAAAAATTCGATTAATTTTTTTTCGATTATCTTTTCGGTCAATTCTTAGTCTCTGATCATAATGGTTGCTTAATAAATTATAAGGATCGAAATTATTGTACCGTGTATTAATATTAATGTATCAAGTAATTTAAGTCTATTAATTATTTTGCCACTTTTTGACGAAACCTCTTCTATTGCTTCGTACAACTCTAGGGTTCCGTGAAACCCAATTTGGGAAATGCTGCTCTAGATGTAAGCTTAACATCTTCGGGTTGCACCATTTGATGATGATAATAAAATTTTTTTTTTTAAATTTATGGACATTGAAATGCCAAAAATGTTTCTAGAAAAAAATCGATTTAATACTGGAGTGTAAATTTTTCTTTCGCTCTTGATGCATTCAGTAGTACAAATTTACAATTAGTGAACGAATAATGTAGATTTTAGTAAAGTGGCCTTAAGTGGCCAGAATATTTCTAGAAACAGAAACCAACCTGTTATCGCCAATTCTGTGTGGACTATACTCAAAATGTTTTGGTAATAATTAATTGAATTTATAGAAATAGCTAGTAACTCTAAATACACATGAAGTTATATGCCACTCAACCGCTTATATTTTTCACTGAATTTTTCTCATAGGGCGGTCCACATGGAAGCCACTATTGGGATCTCGTAAACGGTAAAAACTACAAAGAAGTTTAAATTAGACAAATTGTTCCCCTTTTTGAGACCTATTCAGTGATGCTTTAATGTTTTAAAAAAGTCCCATGGCACGCTAGACGATAAACAATAATCAATAAGCAGAAGGACTGATGCACTTGGCCGATAATAGCTTTAATATTTCGGATGTAGAAGAAGCGATGGATGGCAGTGGTTCAGGTTCAGACTATTCTCCGTCATATACAGACATTTCCAGTGATGAAAGCACTCGACCGTTAACAAATAGAGAAGCTGGGAATAAAAGAAAAGAAGCAGAAAATGAAGCTAACGGGAAAAAAAGGTAGAAGACAGAAAACAAAATGAAAGTTCGTCAGAAAATTCGTCCTCTAAAGAAAGTGAAATAAAAGAACTACCAACCATAATTGTTGATAAATGGGTGCCAGCAGACGGGAAATTTCAGCTCAGAAAAATATTCAAACAGAACTTCCCTGTACGATACTTGCAAATTTAGATAGAACATAATCAAATCGATGTTTTCTTAAACTGTTCCCTAAAAGTCTGTTTATCTGGATTGCTGATAAAACCAACGAACGTTTAAAGATTTTGAAAGGAAAAGAAAAAATCCGTTTGCTCTACTACAGACCAGCACGAAATTATGATAGTTTTTGGATGCTTTTTTATAATGGTGAAAAAAAGTATTTAACCGTTTACTTATCACACTAGTAAATTCCTGGATTGTATTCCGCGAAATAAAAGGAAGGAAAGAAAAAGAAAAAAAAAGTTTTTGGATTATTTGGTTCTCCTTGCTGAATCGTTAATAAGTTATGGTAGACAGCAGGCGAATGTCGTTCGTAAACGGCAATACGGTAGACCATCTACCGAATCTAAGTTTTTTTTTGTTTAAAATAGGTGATCATCTACCAGTTGAAGGACCTACCAGGAGAAGATGTTACAAAGAACGGCTCAAAAAAAAAAAACGAAGGAAAAAAGAACTACCACGCTCTGTATAACATGTAATGTGCCGTTGTGCAAAAACTGTTGCCTCCTATCATACCTACATAACACTTCTTTGAAATAAATCGTCTTTGTTCATATATTAGTTATTTTATTTCCAGTGGGACATATACATCCCACTCCTATTAATTACCCAATGCGACATATATATCCCACCATCCCTAAATTTCCACCCTTGTGTATTTTTTGCATATATTGTTTTTGACTTCTTTACAACTGTATCTAAAGATATACAAAAAGATTATACCCAAAAAACGTAAAAAAACAAATTGGGACTCAAAGGGTTAACTTCAACATTTTTTCTACAATAAGATAAAAAATTGATATAGAAATCCTTTTTTTAATACTATAATATTTAGCACAGACTTTAACAAATATTGTATTAAAAATGTCATGTTCACATTCTGTTGACATCTATTTGATGAAGAAATGTTTAAAAACACTTACACATAGTAAAAAAGGCTTGCAGCTTAAGAAATATTTGATAGAATTGCTTCGGCTACTTAAACATTTTTATAAAACTAAAATATCAAATCATCAACACTTTTAGAACCTTTTTTATACACTGAATATAGCGAACAATATAATTTTACCCAGTAAATATGGTCTTTATGCACGTGAAACAATTTAATATACGAATTTATTTCAATTGCATGTAATTTAGTGTTCAACAAAATTACAAGGCAAAAACTTATCCAGCTTTTGTACCTGTGATTCTAAATTGTACGAGACGGCTATCGTGTCTAGGTGTTACTATAACATAATTATTATTATCTTAACTCGATTTTGCGTCACGTTTGAGGGCATTTGAAGTAATTTGGAGTGTGCGGATTTCCCATAACAAAAATATCGTAACGAGTTTGAACCTTCAATCACTCGCGGCAAAAAAATAATTACATACACACACAATAGCGTGTGTACAAACCACAGCAATTGTTTTAAATGACTGAAAACATACCTTTTAGTAATAAATCAGTAATTTGTGTTATCGGTTGCCAGGAATTTTGAACTTTAGTAAGAATAGTAGAATAGAATTGAACAGCAGCATTGGTAGCATAAAAGAAAATGGGTGATGAAAAATACTAAAAAGGGAGCCAGCGACAATGAAGTTATGATACAGGGAGAACAATAAAACAATTGTTAAACACCAAAACAATATATCTACTTTTATCGAAGAATTATTTATATTAATAATTGCAATTTATATTTTTCTCCTGTACAGGTTGGACCAAATTCCAATGTTTTAGAGGGTATCTCGGTTACCGTAATAGTTGGCGAATATTAATTTGATATCGGTCTGTTGAGCTACTTATTTGAGAAAAGAACGCTTATGTAATGAGATTTCTTGTTTTTTTTTTGGTACTACAGATAAAAAATTAAATTTCATCGATTTTGAAAATTTACTGTAACTTCTTTATTTATTACTAGTGAAATAGAACAAAAGGTATTTGTTTTGCTTGATTTAAAAAAAAAATTATTTATTTTTTTAGCGAGATATGAAGTTAACTTTTATTTTTTTAAATGAAAACCCTAGTTGGTCATGACTTCAAATGAAAGAGTATAGTTTTCAGCTTTTCAAAAATATGTGGTTTATTATATTTGTTGCAAAAAATAACCGAGATATGGCTAAACTTTTAAAAATTTGCTTACAAAGTTTACCATGATTTCATAAACAATTATTAATAACAATTATTAAACAACAAAACGACTTTTACAAGTAAATTCTGCAGCAACCGCTAGTTTTTTTTTTACTTGTACAATGTAAACTTCTAACATATTAAACTTTACAAAGTGTTTAATTTTAACCATGTTCACAATACCACAATCAACAGTTATAACATACAACAGAATATACGGATTTGCTTAAAAGTTGAAAAATTTACTTGGACATGACGTTTAGTTGTTTAATTTGTTTACGAAATCAGTAATCTTTGATAAGGGAATTTTTAAATAATCAGCCATATCTTGGTTATTGTTTACACACAAACAAATATACAGGGTGTTTCTTAAATATTGCAAAAAAATCAGGTGGTGATTCCTTATCGAAAATTAAAGGGGGTCTTTAATATAAATTTTTTTCCTTAGACTTCTCCTTTTGGAGTTACACCCCCCTAAAAGGAAGGGATAAAATTGGGTTTTTCTTTTATTTCTCAAATTTGGATAAACGTTGGAGAATGATATTTAGTAGATGTATTATCCTTATTAAAAGGTTTTCCATACTAATATTTTCAATCATCTCCCACCTTCACAGGGGGTTGAAAAGGGCGACCCCTGTTGGTTTATTTATCAGCACTTTTTAGTGGGTTGAAATTTTGCAATTGAAAATATTTCGTTTTAAAGCTTGATTCATTTAGAAACTCTAATTATTCTTTAGTTTTTCTCGCAAAACCTACCGTTTTTAAGTAAAAAATAAAATAAGTAAACAAGAACCATCAAATATTCCAATATAAAACGATTCATTTTGGTGGTTGCCATGGTTTGTTTATGTTCATATTGGGTAGAATTGACGGGCGTCTTAGCGTTGTCGCCGCTTAAACGTCCAAATGATTTACACCCGTCAATTCTATCCAATATGAACATAAACAAACCATGGAACCACCAAAATGATTCGTTTTATATTGGAATATTTGATGGTTCATGTTAACTTATTTTATTTTTTACTCAAAAGCTGTAGGTTTTACGAGAAAAACAAAAGATCAAAAACAGTTTCTAAATAATTTAAGCTTTTAAACAGATTATTTTTGTTGCACAATTTTAACCCACCAAAAAGTTCTGACCAACAGGGGTGTTACTTTTCAGTCCCCTGTGAAGGCGAGAGATAATTAAAAATATTACTATGGGAAACGTTTTAATAAGTATGAAACATCTACCTAATATAATTCTCCTACAATTATCCAAATTTGAGAAATAAAATAACAACCTAATTTTACCGCTTCCCTTTAGAGGGGTGTAACTCCGAAAAGAGACGTCTAAGGAAAAAATTTTAGACCCCCTTTATTTCTCAATAAGGAATCATCACCTTAATTTTTTCGCAATATTTAAGAAACGCCCTGTATACAACTATATATTTTTTTTTAACTGAAAAAAATGCTCTTTCATATAAAGTGATGGCCAACTAGGGTTTCCATAAAAAAAATGTTTACTTCATATCTCGAAAGTCAAGTTCGCTAAAAAAAAACGATTGGTTTTTAAATTAAGCATTATAATCTGTATAAAAAACATTGATAACCTTTTGTTCTATTTAAATAAATAAAGAAGTTACAGTAAATTTTAAAAAATGATGGAATTTTTTTTGTCTGTACTGCCAAAATTATAAGCGATATAAAAAATTTGAGTAAATAGGCGTTTTTTACTCAAAAAAAAAGCCCAAGAGACCGATATCAGATTTTCGTTAACTATTACAGTAACCGAGATGACTCGTCGAATTTGGTCCACCCTACAGGACGATTCAAATTCGAGGGCGACCATTGTGATCACGCTTATTAGTGAAGATAGAGGGTAGGTTTAATTTTGGCCAAGTGGCTAAATTTTATGCTCATCAATAATATCAAAATCAATGAATTATCATTAACTGTTTTTTAAAAAATTTAAAAAACTGATAAAATTACTTTTCGTATTTTGCTATAATTTTTTTTTTTCTGTAGAAACTTTTACATGGCCACTTTGTATTTTACTGTTAATGGTGCCATCAATTTTTCTGTGCCGATTATGTTTTGTTTTATAGGTACAAACTTTTTAATTTCCTATGGCCGACAAACTTGATTTTCATCTAGTTAGCTAGAACTTTTTTTCTGGATTCAAAAATGTATAACATGATTATGGTATTTACATAAACAACGTTTTTATTTAAAAAAAAAAAAAAACGTTTTCATTTATTCAACATTATCTAATAACTAGATGAAAATCAAATTTGTCGTATTAGTAGGTATCATAGGTATTCCGTATAGTATGGAACACCAAACAATAGCCTGTTGCTTCCCTCCAACCCCTGTTGAAAAAATAGAAGCTTACCTTGAAACTTGAAACTGCATTTTAGACCAGCGCTGCACTATTTATTATTTAGGAAATATCAGAATGATTGTAAACAAGTTCACTGCTCATCTAACACTTGATTCAACAATAAACTCGATTTTGCACTAACATTGGTACACAATGTTACATAAATACCCGCATGGTGATAACAATTACCAACAAAAATAATCTTTCATTACGAAATTCAAATATTTAGTACACTTTTTTAACACAATAAATTCACGGCATATTGACAGTATAATCCAGCGAGCTCTTTGCGCAATAAATTTCCTGCAATAAGCTGTGGATGAGCAAACAAAACTATTGTCGTAGATGTACTAACGCGCATTCTTCTAGGTAAACTACTAATAAGACGTCGATTGTGTTGCAGTTATCTGGCTAAAAATCATTTTTTGTAAAGACACATGTTACGGTTTTGTGTGTTTCAAACGAGTTCATAGCGACATGAATTGATAATAAATAAGCAAAGGAAATTCCTCAATGGTCGTTAAAAGTATAAAATGTTGCTTTGTGTTAGTAATTAGCATTTTTAAATGTTAGTTTTAATCAGTCAAAAGTAAAGCATTTTGTATAGAGTTTATGTAATACAATTAAATATGCTATCATTTTTATACCATTAATAATGTCGACTTTGTAATTATACGTTTTTTTTTGCGTCCCTTTATATACAAACTGTCGCAGTACGGTAAGAGATACAGAGTTGGTTAAATGGATCAAAATGATCTATTTTTTAAAAACAACTTGACAGTTTTAATAGTTTTTTGTGCTATTGATAAAAAATAAAGCGGAAGGTATTAAAATAACAAAAACAAATTAAGATAGGTAAAATTTATTGACACTTTTTGAATGTACGCAGAAAAGTGCCTAGACAATTTCGAAATATATTTTAAGTGTAATTTTAAACAAGCAAGTTTTTAGCAAAAATTTAAAACCTAATGTTAACCTTAGTTAAAGGGCTGTTAAGAAATAAAAATATACTGTGGTTTTGCAGGATAAAAGTATTGGAAGGGGAGCGCAATAAAAATTGATATGAAAACTGGGGGTGCAATAAATTTTAATAAAAAAAAGGGGGCGTAAATTAGAAAAAAGTTGGTAAAAAATGACTTGAATTATGTTTTTGTATTTTAGTCCATGCTTCTTTTTTCTTCTTTTCTTTTTTACAAATTATGGTTTCCTTAGAGATTTTATATCGATAAAGTATTATTTCACTACGTATACAGTACCTATATCCCAAATTTAAAGCTCAACTTGTAGATCTCGCTTATCTTAAGAGCTACGAAGTCAGTTAAAAAAAGAAAAAAATCGGAAAATTGTATACTGAATTCAGATCTTAAAAAAGAAGTACCCACGGTGGCCTTCTTAGTTTAGGAGTTATAAAAATGTATTTTTTGTGCGATCGTACTAGAAACAGCTGTTTGACGGACGCGTTAGCAGGCATAAAGTACTGCATTACAGGCGTTATTCTTAGCAACGGCCTAAAAAGTAACTTTTCAGGCCGTTACCCTTAGCAACGGCCTGAAAAGTAACTTTTTCGGCCGCTACAGCGTAAATTTGCATTAAAGCTAACAGCATACGCCGTCATCTGTCAGTGACAAAATGTCACGTAGTTTCTAACCTATATTTTTGAAAATTACTAAAAATTTAAATTGTTTTTAATTCGATCGCACAAAAAATGTAATATTCACCTCGGCCAAAACGTGCTTTTTCGTCCTTGCCTGTTTGCTGGCCTCGACTACGTCTCGGCCAGCAAACCAGACGTGGCCGAAAAAGTTACACTTTTTGGCCTTGATACATAAATAACTATTCTTTCATTTTGGTTTATTATCTTTATTTCTAGAAATATTAATCAAATAAAAACAACTCCGTTTTTTTTAAATTTTTAATACATTGCGCTACATGTGTGTGCATGCGTGCGTACGTGTGCGCGCGTGCGTGCATGTTTCATATCTTTCAAAAATCTTTCAACGTTTACAAAATGACAATAAAGAAAAATCGTTTTTCTTCTTGTCATACAAAATGCATTCACGTTTGCTTCGGAATGCTTTTGTAAATAAAGAACACTTTTCACTATAACTTTATTTAGAAAACACCATACTGAACTATTACAATATTATAAGAATATACATGATATAAATCAAATATTACATAGTAGTAAACTTTCATTATTTATTACCTAAAAGTTAAAAAAATTTAAAGATTAGTAATATACAGAAACAATATAAAATGTATGTGTTTAATACTTGTAAGTTGTTGCATTTTTAGAATAGAAACCAACACTCAATAAACAACAAAGTTTTGAATTAACAGCAAAAATTAATACAAATTCAAAGTATCTACTTATTTTATTGTTTATCGTATAGAAAGCTTTCCTTAATTATAATCATTAGTTTTCTACCAAAACAGTTTTCTCCATTACATTAACACCTCCAAAATGTGTATACGAATAACACCACTTATTAGAGCTTTTTCTGCAAAAACCATTTATACAGGGTGACAATACTCTGCATGTGTTGGCTTTGTTATTATAAGAATTCCATAGTCGGTTAAATCATCAAGGTTAAGCAGAATTTCAAGACAAATTAAATACAAATTAACATTTGATCCACACCTTCATCGTTTTTAAATATTTTGCAAAAACTAAAAACCGACGATTCTTTCAATGGAAAATAATTTCATAACTAGCTATGTTAAATCAAAATGTGAAATGATTTCTGCTGTAGATATTTTTGCGAAGGATTAGAAAAAATATCGAAAAAGTCATTGCAAAAATGGTTTCTGAGATATAAGCCACACTTGACTTTTTTTTTAATGGCAACCATAGTTGGTTATGGGTGTATTAAAAATATTTTCTTGTTTCATTGATGTATGGGTTGTAAGGTTTATCTTTAAAATAAGCAAGATGTAACAATATTATTGTATTTATTAAGTTTATTTTAAGTGACCATTAAAAAAACTACATATTAAGCTAGCTTTACTTAATTTTACATAAAAAATTTAAAACTTAAAAATTTAAGATATTTTTTACATTTCATAATAATTTATAATTTTTCACTTACTGCTATACTATATAATATGATTAATAAATAGAGAATGTATCTGTAGCAAGAAAAACAATCGAATTTACTATTTAAAAAAATAAATATGTGCTTGAAAAAACGAATAAGTCAGTTAATAATAAACACTACAACATAATGATAGTAAATATTAAAGTAATTGACATTCAAATGAACCTTTTAAGTGTTTCGTTGAATATTCCGATGAAATTAGTTAAAACTTATTAAACCCCCTAGTGTGCGTGTATTTTGTAGTAGTTATGATAATAAAAAAAACATACCTATATGTATATGAATTTTTAATAATCTCTAATAATTATTGTGAACACATTATTTTCTAAAAGTGATAGTTTAATACAATCTAGAAATGTAAATATGAACATTTACACAGATGAATGATATAACTGCATAAAATATTTTGATATATGGTCACGGTCTACTACACAGGTTGGAAAACTCCCATATAAAAACGACTGAGGCCGGAAACTAGTTCCGTAAATTATCCCTCAGATGGCGATTAGTCTAAGAACCGTTCGCCATAAATTATTGCTAGATGGCGATATGTCTAAGAACCGGTTCGTGTACAAGATTTTGACAAAGTCAGCGATATTTAAAGACTTTCGCTTAAAACATTCGCAAAATTCGAATATAATCAATCAGAGGATGTATATTTAAATGTTTTTATCGAATTTTTAAGTCAGTTTTGTTCAAAATAAGATCCCACCTAGTGCAAGCTCAAGTTCTTATAGCCATCTAACGGATATTTATGGCGAATGGTTCTTAGACGTATCGCCATCTAGCGGAAATTGATGTCGAAAATTTCCTGATTTTTTGACCGGCTTCCTAACCTGTGTAGTAGACCGTGTATAAATGGTCACACTGATCTTGTTAGGTTAGTGTATTATAAAACAAAATCATATCACAAGAAATAAACAACAGTGTCAAAAAGGTTTTTAAGCATAATTTAGTTAACGAATTACTGAATTTTATTTAATGAAAACGTTTATTTCGAAGTAAGTTTTGTGTAAGTAATGCATTTTTATTTATTATCAGTTTGTTAATATTAATACAGATTTTACATTACTAAAGTTTTAAGTTTGTGAGACCGTGCTACCGTGCAGTTGCAGTTAACCAAAATACATTAGGCGGTTACGAAAATTAGCTATACCGGTAGTCGGTAGATACCGGTTGCACCAACAGCATTCGGAAATAAGTATGAAAATAATTTTTTTCACTACTAGTAATATAGCGTAGCATTATGACGTATATTAGAATGCCGTGAAATTCAATTTCTCTACCTATGCATGGTTACAGGTAAACAATTTTTCATTATTAACCACTGGTGAATAATGAACAAATTTATATTTTTTGATAATGCTGTTGTAGTTTTAAAGAAAAAAAAATTATAGGACGATTTAGTATGATGGAGAAATTCTCTTTATTGGTATTTTAGCATTTAAAACGTTGTTTAAATAAATTAATTTAATTTTAAAAACTTTGGTGTATTTAAATAACACGACTTTCGCGCCGAAATAAATGACGGTTGTCAATATCCACACGGTCGATTGACACAACGTAAAAAAGAAAAGTTTTAATAATGTCAGTATTTTAGATGAAACCATCGCTTAAAAACAATGTTTTTTAATAACAATAGTGATTTAGCAAGATGAGTAACACGCAGATTCAATATTTCTATAGAATAGATAGGTACTTAACTTTTTATATTTTAGGTTAGAAAGTGCGTGCATAACATAAATGGGTTTGTCTTACTAGTAGTGAAAAAAATAGTATATACACCACGGTAGAGAAGTCTTATAGCCTTCGGGCCCTTACATCACTCGGCGCTTCGCGCCTCGTGATCTAATCTGAGCCCTCAGGCTATAATAGTTGACTTCTCTACCTTGGTATATAATATACTATATCGGGTTGAAGAAGTCGGTGACTCGGTACAATTTTCGAACTTTCTTACTTTTTAAGATTTTGTTTTGTCGCAATACAATATCAGATTCAAGGCTCTCGACTTTTCATCTCTTAAGCTAATATTAGACGTTGCGATTTTTTTTCCATCTGTAAGAAAAATATTTTACAGCTTGTAAAATAAATACACCACCCCTATTACACTTTGCGATTTTTTTTGCGTACGATTCGAAATCGCCACTGCGCTGCATAATTTATCTGACATTTAAATGACAGCCAATGACAGCCAACCGGCATTTAACCGCATAATAACCAATAATAACCTACATATCTGCATTTTTACTAATGTGATCAGTTTACTACAATCGCAAAATGTGTATCGTGTTAAAAAAATAAGAAAAAAGTATACTTTGTAGGTTATGTGATCCTTTTGACAACATAGTGACACAAAAATTACCAGAAGTTACTAGAAATGTAATAAAATACACATGTTTGACCTTGAAAAATTAGAGCATGTTCAATAGAATAAAATCCTATGACATTTAAAATCCGTTGCGATTTTTTTCCTATGCTCCTATGCACATTTAGACGTTGCGATTTTTTGGATTTGCGTTGTGGAAAAATGATTTGTAAGAAAAATCGCAACGTCTAATATTAGCATTAGGTACAGTCTAATTTATTTAACTTTAGAACACAACGATAAGTGATTTTTAATTAACCTTATTTATAATCATGAATAAATTACATAAATAAACCAAAAACGTGTTGTATAGGTTTATTCCACGTTGCAACGTGGTGGACAAGAATCAAGTTTATTGGCGGCTGTTAGCAATGGGCGCAATATTGTCATCGGTTGTGGAATTTAAACGAAATAAAGAAAAATGACGCCGATTATTTTATCACGGTGTTGTTGAATGGTGAAGGATTTTATTACTTCCGAGCAGGGTTTGAATTTTACAAGAGGAACTGTCACTCACGGAGGTCGGAGGTGAGAACTGAAATTGTTTCACGAACGAGTGCGGCAGTTGCTAGCAGGAAAATGCAATGGCGGAGCGACCTCGTAGCTGTTTACGGATAGTAAGCAATACACACAGGACACAGGGTGTCCCAGATTAGAGATTACATTTCCAGCATGGGGATCTCGCTTATTATCAGAGATGCAGGTTTGTTGAAATGGGATGAATTATTCCTTAGAATGAGAGGAGCCACAATCAGTTTTTAAAAGTACAAAATTGTTCGTACCTCAGATGTTATGGCAAAAAAATATAAAAATATAAAAATTTCGAATTTCTTTTCCATTTGTACCTTCTAAAGGTACTTCTTTATGCAGAATTTAACTATTATCTTAGATTTTTTTTTATCACTCTTCATTTTTAAAATACCTATTACCCCTTCTTTGGTTATTTTTTATGGACCGCCAAGTTGACTTTGGAATAGTTAAATGTGCTTTTTTTCCCTCTTTTTAACGATATATCACATCATATCTATAACTGCACATAACTTACAAGGGAGGGTCACGATACGTTGTCGCTAGAATTTGATTAAGGCTGTGTTTATTGCATCAAGGACATCAAAACTAAATGTTTTCCAAAGTTATACGTGCCACTGGCCATTACCTTCGGCAAAATAGGGGAAAAACTGAAAAATTGGTATAAAAAGGTCATTTTTGCGATCGTGTTGGTCATGAAACGGTCAGAGACAAAATCGAAATTTTTCTATTTACCAATGCGCATCCTTTGCAAGTAAAATGGTGCAATGTTTTTCAAAAAATGTTGAAGGGTTCCGGAGAAAAACTTGAAAGAGAGAAAAAAGCACATCGAACTATTTCAAAGCCAACTTGATGGCCCATAAGAAAAAATGAAAGGGTAATATTTCAAAAATGAACAGTAGTTAAAAAAAATCTAAGATAATAGCTAAATTCTGTTTAAAGAAGTACCTTTAAAAGGTATACAAATGGAAATGAAATTGATTCAATGATTAAGACAAAAAATGTATGAGAGAAGAAAGAAATTCACCATTTTCATATATTTCGTTATAAAATCTAAGGTACGAGCTATTTTGTACTTTTAAAAATTGATTGTGGCTCCTATCAACTAAGGAATAAAGGCCCCCCAGACAGACGCGTTATACCGCTCGGTACGATTCGGGACGATACAATCGGTATGAGGATTACCCTTACAAGATGACCCTTTACAATCAACACACCGTGAAAATTAAACACCTAAAAACACAAAAACAAACAAACTTATTTCGGACAAACAAATTAAACTCCCTTATCATTGCTAAACAGGTATATCGGGCTCATCGGTATACCGAACTTTGGTGTGGGCGCTTTCATATACCGCAATGTTATTAAAATAACGTCCTGAATCGTACCGCCTCTGTCTGGGGGAGCCTTAAATCATTTAATTTTAAGAAACCCGTATCTCTTATAAAAAGCGAGATCCCCAATGCTGGAAATGTAGTCTGGGACACTCTGTATACGAGATTTTAATTAAATAATTAAAATAGTTTTGTAATAGAAACATTTGAATTGGCACATTTTTAGGTACAAAACAAGATCGAGTGATGTTAGATATTGATCCGACAGACAACCGCGGATTAATTATCAAAGAAAAAATGAACATTTTGAACATGCAAATCAATGAAACACAAAAGTCTAAGGATTAAAGTAAAACTGCGAAAAAAGAAGCGATTTAAGTTAATTTATAATAATAATCATGAATGTGAGTGAAATATTAACGAATAAATCAAATAAATTGAATAAATATTTTAAATATTTGAGAGAAAACGAAACTAATTTAACGACAATTTTAATTTATTTTGATTTATTCCTTAATATTTTATTGTTTGTTTATTGTTAAGGTTTTGAGTTGTTGTAAGTAATTAATTTATGTTAATTTTGATGATATTGATGACGCGGGAGCACCGGAAGTTCATGTTTTGACGAGACAATTTATTGTAAACGTCTCAAGACGTTCTAAGATGATTTTCAAAATATTTAGGATGAATTTTCACAATTTATATAACGGATTTAGATAATCACAAACATCTCGATGACTACATTCTTTAGCCACATCTAACGCTGTTTCACCGTATTTATCCTTGATATAAATATCAGCCCCGTGATCTACTAAAAGCTTAACAATGGACAAATCACCATTACGAGCGGCCCAATGTAAAGGTGTTCGATTATTAATATCATCTCTAACAATAATGTCCGCTCCGCAATTCACCAATGAAATCGCTAGATCTAGATGTCCACGAACACTCGCATGATGTAATGCAGTCAGACTGCCAAATCGTTTATTTATAATTCGTTTGAATGTTTCCGAGTTTTTATGATTAACTAAATTATTTAATATAAATGTCGTGAAATTATTGTAATAATAACGACAAGAATAATGTAAATATATCTCTAGATTGTTGATGTCAATAGTTAATGTTATATCGTTAAATTTTGTTGTAATTTTGTCGGCAATTGCAAACGAATTTGTTTTCATTACGTAATCTAAAGGATACAAGTTTAACAAATTGTCTCTAACATGATTTGCGCCTTTGGATAACAAAAGTTCAACAATTTTTTCCATGACTAAGTTAGGATTATCATCTAATGAATGTTTATTCCAATATATTTCTTCCCCCCGTTCTGGCACGGGATGTCTAAGACCCCACGAAGCTGCCAAATGCAAAGGCGACCTCCCGCCCTCATCAACGTCATTAACAATGTCAGGACGTGATTTTAGCATTGATTCAACCACATTTTTTTGTCTATTGACTATGGCAAGGTGTAATTTATTGTTTTTTGCTAAAATTCTGTCAAAAACGTTACGAACGACATTGTAGTTGGGTTTTAATATTTCTTCAATTAACTTGAGGGCGACATTTCGGTACCGACGACATTCCTGATAATTTTGACTAAGCCACTGGGCCGAAAAATACTCCGCAAACGTCCGGTGCACGAAATTTATGTTAAAATCGCTGCTAACAACTACGAGTCCGTCTTTCTGAACTAATTTAGACAAATTTTTAAGGGTGACGTTAAAATGTGATAATTTGGTTTCGACGTCCAGTTCATTTATTAAGTCACTGGGAAATATGATTTTTAGCGCGTAAAAACTTTGATACTCGTTGATTAAATCACCAATTTCTTTATTGTAATGACCAAATTTGGATTTCAATATTTCCAATTTTGCGCGAACAAAATGTTCATACAAATATAACAAATCGAAACTTTCGCTCAAATCTAGTTCTCCCGTTCGTGCATAATTTTTACAATCATCACTAAAAACCTCCGCTAATAGTCTACACTGTAACGGCACGCCAGTAAATTCGTTATCCCAATCGCTTAAATTTTTTTTAGTCAATTCCAACAATTTATCAACAAATATTTGTACTCTACCGCGAGAATCGTCTTGCAAATTATCAACTTCATGTGTGAAATATTTATTCAAAAACGTAATTTGATCATCTTTACTAAACGGATTTAATGCAATACTCAAAGTGTCAAACTTATCCTCTACATACGCCTGCATTACCGGTCTAGTAGTGAGAATCATATTATAATTGTTATCGTACAAAGACCTGATCATAACAGTCACCTCCCTTTCATACGTTGTCGCAATTTCGTCAAACCCATCGAAAATAATAAAAACTCTATTACGAGCCAAGAAACAATTAAATATTAATTTATTAATTTCTGTGCCGCACGAATTCTCGGCCAAGATGGCTATATTAAAATGTTTTAAATGTTGAGATGGGTTTGAATGATTTGCTTTAAATTCTTTACTGTAGTAATAATCTAAGTAAAGTTTTAAATCTACGTTTAATACCCAAATATCTGATGGTATTTTGTAAGCTATGTAATCCATAAGAGTGGACTTTCCTATCCCTGGACCGGCGCTAATAATACAAAGTTTGTTTTGAAGATTATCAACCAAATTAATTGAAAACGTACATACATCAGATTTTAATCTATACTTTTTGATATTGTTGATACCACGTTCTGTCTTAACTAATTCAAAAATGCTTTCATTTTCATGCAAATGCAACGCATGAATGCACTTACGTTGATTTTCTTTGACAATTAATTGAAAACAATCACTTTGTGATAAAATGACATTATAGTTGCTAATTATTTCTTTAATATTACAATTAGCTGAATAGTTAAACAACTTTAATTTACTCATATCAATATTATATTTTTTTACACAATCTTTAAAAATATTTTCATTCTCGACAATAACTACAAATATATCCTCTTCACATTCACTCAGTGCCTCAGGATTAATTATTATTTTAGATAAAGTTTGAGGTACGTAAGAAGGAAGCAACAAATTTAACTCATTTCCTACACAAAATTTATTTCTCAAAATATTAATTATATCTTTAATTAAAAGTTTATCTGTCAATTGTTCAATATTGGGCATATTTTTCAATTGTATTGATTTTCCCTGCAATTTAACATTTTCCTTAAATATATTTGCTTTCAAATCTCCCTTTAAAGCCGATAACTTATAAAATACGTTTGGATTTTTATCTAATTGCATATCAACGACAATCTTATTCATTAAAATTATGACTCCCAACTTACATTCAGTTTTTAGTAACACATGTAATATCGCTTGATATTCTACGATGCTATTGGCCCGTAATACTAAAGGTATTTCACCAACTAACCACATACCTTTAAAAATATCCAACAGTGTAATGTTACCTGTCACATCAAATAATCTACGAATTTGAAAATGTATTCCTGACCCCTCCAAAGTACCCATAATTTTGTTATTATCAACAGACTTAAAGCTTGTAGTCCAAGTGTTGATATAACCAATTTTACGTACGTCTATATTACATCTTTTATTAATTTTATTAAGCACATACGTAACAATAAAATCATGGATGACATTATTATTATCGGTTTCAACTAGAGTGATTTTCTGAGTTTGTACAATGTCATGCCATGATTCTGTATCAACAATTTTTGAATACTTAAACTCTGTTGAATAATATTTGTTTATAAACGGATCTAATGACAATTCAGTTAATTTGTTCAATATCAATGATCTTGTAATTGTGTAAGGTTTAGAGGCTATAACGTAACTATTTATAAAACTTAAATAATTTTTTGTTATTGTTAAGTGATGTGTATTACAACATTTGTTTATTTCATTGCTGACAAGTTGATTCAGTGTAGATTGATCAGATTGACTACAAAATAAAACTAATTTGTCTAAAAATGGGCAAAAGGTTTTATCATTAAAATGTTCAGAATTTGTTTTAATCTCTTTTAATATGTTTGGAAGATTATTTTTATTATTTGATCGTAAATTATTTAAATATTGGTGGTGATAATTTTTTAACTGATTCGTTGGTGAAGCTAATTTTGTATTAAGTTCCTCAATTGTTGATACAGATGAAACAAGATTATAAATATCGTTATATTCTTTAATAAACAGTTTAGAATCTATATTATATATGTCACAATTAGTTGTCCTTAGAGCTAATAATTCAGGATTTTTATTTTTTGTTAAAAATGTAAATGTAGTATCAATAGTTTTGTTAGTAAATAAAATCATGTGAATATTATCGATATTTGCTACGATGTCTCCTATTTTACCTTGCTTATAATTACTTAAGATATTTTTATAACCCTCGAAATATTTAATTAAAGCAAAGTCCCCCTTTTTTGCACAAAATCCATCATATGCAATGGCTTTACCTTTCTCCTGATGTTTTGCTTGAACCATGTAAGTAGTCCAATCTCCACTAAGGTATTTTGTCTTCACCACCAGATCATCAAATGGCAGACAACCTGCCACGTTGACTGCCATTTTATAATCTATTATGAGGTGGTTTTCAAATTGCCGTAGCGCTACGAAAGCCGGTAGTTTGCTTTCGTATAACCGACCTAAATCACTGGTTCCTGATTCTCTGGAGTATTTCTAAAATTTTTTTTAATGTTAGTTTACGGAATTGCCAATATTTTTAAGTGGCGAAAATTCAAAACTAAAACTATATTATGAACAAAAACGTTACCATGTTCAGGTTTTGTTTAATAATTTAGAAACAAATATATTTTCTAGAAATGTTTGGCTATTAAAGGCATGTCATAATGTAATGTGGTAATAATTTCATAACCCATTAACCAATCTTGTATTTTTAATTTTTATTATTGACGGGGATAGCAATGGTCGCTTATTGAAAAGTGAAACACCCTGTATGTATTACCTATACGAGATCCTCGTACAAATAGTGCCCTGTATTAAGTGGTGCACTAGTGCATATTTGTATAAATGATAATAGGAAGATACTTTTTCAAGTTTAGTAAATATTTTACGCTTGCAAACAATAAATTGTTTTCACAACAAGACTGCTACGAAAATTGGGGAGCGACATGACATTTTTTTGGGGACAACAAACATTAAGTTAAAAAGACATCTTCAACATATTTACATGTTAAAAATTTAACAGCTTTAAAATTGCGTCAAATTAATTAATATCTGTTATTATGTACAATACAAATAATGAACGCGTCACAATACTAACTTTTTATCTTCTAGCATATACATGCACAATTGTACTTAAATATCGAGTCAGCATGTAAAATCATTAACTTTAATATGCGATATGCAGCGCTTTACAAGATAAAATGTTAATATGGTTTATTTTCAGGTACTTTAATTTTTTTTTAAATATTTAAATACTAACTGTAGGTTGTAAGATTGATGTTGATGTTCCAGGCCTACGATCAACAACTTCTCTTTCACTATTAGCATTACTACTTCCAGAAAAAGTTTGTTCCATCTCACGAACTTCCTTTTGTATCTCGTCGATTTTTATTTCAATTTTTAAGACAGCGTCGAGTATTTTCTTGTTGGACTGTCCTAATGTTCTACCTGCTTCAACGCCTTTCTGCATATATGCAGTCCATTGATCGAAGTTGTCGATATTCGACAGTACAGTTGAGTAACCCTGGCCTTGATTCATGATGAATATAATATATTTTTGACTGAACTTCTTAAAGAAATTTAAATAAAAACTGAAGATTCTTTCAATACGCGAACTACGGAATAATCTTTTAGAAAACTTTCGAATACGTGGAATATGAAAAGTACAAATATATATAGATTATTTTATCTTATCAAATGGGTGCAGCTATGAGTTGGCCAAACCTAAAATTGAATCCTTAATCAATCGTATCTTATCATGAGTTCAAGTGTTTACATCATTTTTCACACGGAAAATACCTAAAAGTCACGTACACAGCGATCGATCATTCATTTTAACAAGTTTGCAATCGATTAAGATAAAAAATACTTTTTAAAAATGTGGCCAAGTATTAGTAAACATTTATTTGCATGGTCGCATAAAGTGTTAATCGAAAATTAAAATACAGATATTTCAGTTATTAAGATGTAACTGGTTTTGTTAAGTAAAAAAAATATATCAAAACAAAGAAATGTCTTGTGCGACCACCAAATAAATTTTTGTAATTTTACAAAAGAGAGATTTATAAAACGACTTTTTACACATTTGAAATATTTCATAATCCAAAGAAGTTACATTCGATTTTCAAAAATCGTATTTTCCGATTTTTTTCCAAATTTTAACAGATACCGTTTGAGATATTTCAAATTTCTCTTAGGATTATTAATTTAGCAATTTTACCCAACTTAAATCTATATCCTAGCTTTTATAATACGCAAGATTCCCATGTTTAAACTCGAACTTCAAACACTCTTTGTGTGTGGGGGCGTGTGTGTGTATGTGCCAGACGTGAATGTAAATTTTTTATAGTAGTTTCCGATAGAACCTTTAAAAGTACCTATTCTAGAAAGCGCGTGCCAATATTTAATTTTTCAAATAATAACTAATATACGGGTGTTTAAGTTAAAACGACATCCCTAAATTACATAAAAACAGTGATAGAAAAAAAAATCTGTTAAGGTAGGATTGTAGTCTGTTGAGGTCTACAAAAAACCCAAATTACTTTTTCTTGATAAAATTGAAAATTAGGAAATTATTATTTAAAAAATAAAAAATAAAAAATCTCGAAAACGGCTCCAACAATTTTTTTCAAATTTATATATGTTAAAGAAATTATTTTTTTTAGTAAAATGCCGTTTGTCTCAATTCTCTTGAATTTCTGTGAAAAAGTTATGATTTTTTTAAATGTTAAAAATATTGTTTTAAGAACGCTGTGGTTGTTCATATTCATATACATTCGCGTGAAACGTCATTTTGACAGACGTCATTTACGTCATGTTGACAGACGTCATTAACCAAAATGAGGTTTAGTAGAGCGCCTAGAGCGGCACTTTTAACATTTTATACCCACTAATACACAAACACACATACGGACATAAATACAATAT
This sequence comes from Elmis aenea, assembly GCA_947652605.1. Taxonomy (NCBI): domain Eukaryota; kingdom Metazoa; phylum Arthropoda; class Insecta; order Coleoptera; family Elmidae; genus Elmis; species Elmis aenea. The sequence continues at coordinate 14,236,301 of OX393579.1, forward strand.
TTATGGCGACAGTCATTTGGTGGCCACACCAGTTTATTCGTCGTTGGGATGATTTTCATTTTCATATTTTTTTGGTAATCTCTCTCATTTATTTTGTTCTAATGTCCATACCAAATTTAGCTGTTTCCTATCTATATATGTATATACATATATAAACCGCTCCCTCTTTTACCCAAAGGGTGTAAGGTTGTAGTTTGTTTTCACATAACTACAATTTTTTCTTAATAAAATTCTTCCATTCTTTTCTGTCCTTCGCTATATTCTTTGCCTCTCCCCACGTTTCCCTGTTTCCTTTAGGATTTTTCCAATTATGTTGTCCAACGTTGCGATTGGTCTACCTCTTTTTCTTTTGACTCGCATTTTACTTTCCCATATTTTTTTGACTGGTATTGAACTGTCGAATCTTTGTAGGTGTCCCCACCATTCAAGTTGTCTTTGTTCTATGAACTCTTCTATGGATTCTATCATTAATTCTTCTCTTATTAGCACATTTTTGATTCCACCTTTTTTTGTTACTCCTTTCATCCTTTTTAAGTATTTCATCTCGGCTGCTCTAATTTTCTCTTGTCTTTGTTTGATAGCACCCATGATTCGCAGCCATATGTGAGTATTGGTCTGTAGACTGTACTTAAATACTATGTTTAATATCTTTATTTGTTCCTCGGTCAAATAGTGTCGCTCTGCAGCACTGCCTCCAGAACATCATTTCTGTTGCCATAATTCTAGTTATTACTCATGGGTTATGTTAACAGTCCATAACAGCGTGCAACTTTCAATAACCATGTAATATAATCTTTTTTTTGTAATGATATCGTTCCACAATAGCGAATGTAAATTTCTGACCGTCAATCTACCTTTTTTATTTTGCTTTGAATGTTTGTTTCGTCTCTTCCGTTTGAGTTAGGATAACTCCCAGGTTTTTGTATATTCCTTAGTCAGTACTATTTTCTTGCTCTCCAACTTGTAAGTCTTGCACTGGTTCACCTATCACCATATTCATATCCGAAACATTAAGCTAACCCTCGGCGCCCCTTATTTTTATACGACCGGGCGATTGGCGTACTCTGTAATGTATTTATTAACAAATAACTCCTCTGTTTGATGATATTATCCGTTTATTTTTTACCAGTATGATATTTTATATTTTACAAATACAACTTGTAATGATATTTATCCATAAAACAAATTAAACTCCAATATAACATAAATTATATTTCCAAAATTATTTTAACAGTTGAACACAGGAAGCTAAATACCAGCTGTAAAATTATTTCTGCATCCGCCAAAAAAATCGGTTGTTTTCGATCAATTTTTAGGCTGGAAACTGGAAAATACATCTTTACTGGCATAGACCAGAAAGTAACTGGTTGCCATGGTAATAATAACTCTTTAGCTGGTTGCCATGGTGAAAAGTTGTTTTGTTGATTTGCGCTTGTCAACCAAGCGTCATTATAATATCATCAAGCGAGTTTTCACCTGTAGTTTGTTAAGTTATTGTTTAATTATGGGTGGCGACGATAATGATTTTGGTGTCAGTGCCAGACGAAGAAAAAATATTGTATGTAACATACCCGTAAAGTGTCTTTGCTGAACTCGTATGCTTTCAGAACTCGCCCACGGCTCGTCCAAAAACTGCCTACTCGTCCAGTAAAGTACCACTTTCCGGTATTGTTACGCAAATAACTATTTTATTTGTATGAATTACATTTTTCAACACTGCATGTTAGACAAAAATACTCGTATATGAAAGTTGTTAGGGGAAAACAAGGAATGTCATTTTTAACCGACTTGGAGATATTGAACTTGTTATTATAGTTTTAATATGAATTATTTTTCACATTCACTGATTAATACTCATTTATAATAATATAATCCATAGTAAAATAAAGCAAAACATTAGACTTTAAAATCTTTAAAATTGAATTTTAAAGCTCAAATAAAAATTGACATTCCTTGTTTTCCCCTAACACCCCTCATATATGGTTTTGACTTGATTTTTGCTAAAGAAGTGATTGTGTCCACATGTTTTTCCTTCAGAATTAGAGTAATAAAGTGTTTTTATCACCCAAAAATGGATCTATAAGTTACGACAACGTACTCAATTGAAGGCAAAATGACACACAAGTTTTTTACGATAAGATAATAGTCACAGTGTTATTGCTTTGAGTTTAATAAAATTGGCTTACTTTATACTCCAGCGGAAAGATAATACATGTTGTTGTTTAAGGCTTAGAAAAAAAAGGAGATTTTCTAAGTATAGAAAGAACAAACGTAAAATAAAAGAATCTGAAGAGACAACAAGAGTCATACGCTGCACTTACTTAACCAATTTACTATGTACAGAACAATTTGGAAGGTTTTTCATAGTTTAGTAAATAGCCCGAAGATAAATGCGTCCCTGATTATGTTTCTTCTAAAGTTTAATAACTCAAAGGCTTTACCAAGTGGAATAATGATATTATTAAACTTAAAACAAGCAATTTTGTTCATTTCCTTAATTATACTCAGATTTCAATCTTTCTTTTGTTGTTATACTTGTAGAGAAACGTATCTCCACCAGTAAGTACAGTTTCGAAACAGAGTAAGTAATCTATGTAAGTACTGAAAACAAAAGCACGAAGAGCGTAAGACCAACTAAATAAATATTCAATGTTCACGTTCATGATGGTAACAATGGCATGTAGAAGTTCAATATCAGATCAAGAGGGCTGCTTTACGAGTACAGAGAGCTCGTTAGGGTCACAGCATAATTTGCAATGAAATGAACTGTACGTAACGCTCAGTGTTTTAGTAAACTCGCCTGTGGAAATTGTTTACGTGTGGTGTATTTTGCAGAAGTGGTATATGACTACAATGTCCAAGCGAAGGCGGTAGAGTTATCGGTGATGCTGGGAACTGATTTGCATGCTTACCTAGGAAAGGTCAAGAGTGGGCTCTAGAAATATATGTTACATTTTCGAAACTGAAAGTGATAAAGTGGTCGCAATATTGGCAGCTTATTTAGATTACGATTATTTTGTATGTAACGATAACACATTTGTAACGAATCAAAACGTGTTTTCCACAGAAAAATAAAACTGATGTGTAAATACCGGTGTAACGTCTTTGGTGTGAACGTGCCGAAAATTTCTTGTTACCGAAAGTTTTGTAAACAAATCATAGCAAAAAATTATATGTTAAAAAATCGCGAGACTAAAATTCCCAAGCTCTCGGGTAATTTTATTGAGTTTAGTCGGGGCGTAGGTAGCTACCATATGTTAGGAATAAACAAAGGGCCCGTGGGTCTAGAAGGCCTGGGTCATGGATCCTGTGGGCTTTGCCACGGCTAGAGAAATTGGTCTATCGTGTGATATGTACGTGAACGGAAATGGCCAAATTTGAACGTAGCATTGAATCCTTGGAATTTTTTAATTTAATGTGACCGTTTAGCTCAAGCAATGCCCGCAAGGAGAACAATTTTGTGATGAAAATAGTCAGTGCGCAAATAATCGAATTTTTAGCAGGTTAACTAGAGCTAGAAATCAAGAAGAAGATGTTAAGCACGTTTATCAATAATATACAGGGTGCACCACGACCCTGAGATTCTTCGATAGCTCCTTTATTAATGAAAATATCAAAAAATGTTTAATACAAATATTGTGCGAACCTATTTTCTACATAACCTAAAATTATTTTCAAATATACAGGGTGTTTCGTTTGACCGGCACATATAAAATTTAATTTTTTTAAACAGAACACCCTGTATATTTTTACATTTTTGGATTCCTCTTAAAATTTACTTAAAAAATGTAAAAAATTTTATGGGTCTTAAGTCAACCGTTTTCGTAAAATTTACATTTTTGTGAAAATTTTGAGCGATACAGCACTTTCAATTTTTTTTACAATAAAGTTATTTAAAAAAGCGGTAAAATTTCGTTTAAAATTTATATTGACAATAGATTAATTAACACTTTGCGCTAGCTACATTTAAAAAATATTATACAGGGTGTTTTTTACGCTTGGTCAAACTTGTGAAACTTTAAACATCGATAAGTCATTTTTCTTAAATGCAACACCCTGTATATTTTTACATTTTCTTGTAGAGAATTTAATTGTCTTTCGAAATTATTAAGCATGTCCTATACCTAAAGTTAATATTTTTCGAGCTATCTCGATTTTTATTAGTATTACTAAGGCAATTAAAATATTTTAAAGTGGGCCATGGACGTAAGTCGTAATTTTTCGAAGAATTTTTAAACAAAAGAATAAAAAGAGCTCCAACTTTAATTTTAGTCCAATAATGTACCCATTTCCCCCGAAATTTATCGTATAAATTGTTTAAAATTATATCCTTGTTCATGTTCTACGCACAGCCGTAGATGTTGTCTCAAAGACTCTAGCACTTTTGATAACATTTCGGGGGTTATACCATTAAAAGCAACACAGGAAGTAATGCAGTTGCCGAACACAGAATATCCTAATAGATGGATAGGGCGAGGTAGACCAATCTCCTGGCCACCTAGGTCACCTGATCTTACCCCTACAGATTTATTTTTGTGGGGACCCATAAAACAGGTGTATCAAGACACCCCAACAACTAACTGCTGAAGATGTGCAGAACAGGATTCGTGTTGCTTTTGATGGTATAACCCCCGAAATGTTATAAAGAGAGCTAGAGTCTTTCAGACAAGGTCTACTGTGCGTAGAACAAGGACATAATCTTGAACAATTTATACGATAATTTTCGGTAAAATGGGGTACATTTTTAGCCTAAAATTAAAGTTGCAGCTCTTTTTATTCTTTTGTTTAAAAATTCTTCGAAAAATTACGACTTACGTCCATGGCCCACTTTAAAATATTTTAATTGCCTTAGTAATACTAATAAAAATCGAGATAGCTCGAAAAATATTAACTTTAGGTATAGGACATGCTTAATAATTTCGAAAGACAATTAAATTCTCTACAAGAAAATGTAAAAATATACAGGGTGTTGCATTTAAGAAAAATGACTTATCGATGTTTAAAGTTTCACAAGTTTGACCAAGCGTAAAAAACACCCTGTATAATATTTTTAAAATGTAGCTAGCGCAAAGTGTTAACTAATCTATTGTCAATATAAATTTTAAGCGAAATTTTACCGCTTTTTTAAATAACTTCAATGTAAAAAAAATGAAAGTGCTGTATCGCTCAAAATTTTCACAAAAATGTAAATTTTACGAAAACGGTTGACTTAAGACCCATATAACCTTATACATTTTTTAAAGTAAATTTTAAGGGGAATCCAAAAATGTAAAAATATACAGGGTGTTCTATTAAAAAAAATTAAATTTTTATATGTGCCGGTCAAACGAAACACCCTGTATATTTGAAAATAATTTTAGGTTATGTAGAAAACAGGTTCGCACAATATTTGTATTAAACATTTTTTGATATTTTCATTAATAAAGGAGCTATCGAAGAATCTCAGGGTCGTGGTGCACCCTGTATGTTCCTTTGAAATTGCTTCCTTACTCCGCATATTCTATTAGTTTACATTTTATTCGTCTGATGATTCAGGCAGGCAATCATAATAGACACACCTAGTTTGGTTTAAGTAGCTACTGCTTGAGCAGCACTAATTCGTATCAGACAAATTTTGAGTTATCCAAAACCGTTCGCCATGTTTTTTTTCTAATCACAAAACTTGATGTAAGTAATTACCTTTAGTAATAATGAAAGAAAATTTGCATAATCTGTTCATATTGTTACACACTCTCTAATCTTTCTGTCCTCAAATAAGGACGTTGTGCATTTGTGACATATTTTCAAATGAGAGCTTAGCATTCTCTTTTGAAAACTTCTACATTGCAATTTAAATTTTAAAATGGCCTGAAACTGCTCATTTTCCAGTGAAAATAATACCATATCCGCAAAAATAGTTATCAATTTACTTTTGATGTTTTCATTCACTGCCAATTTAAAATGATTATATTGTCTAATTATTATAGACGATTTATCGCTTAAAATGGTTTTTTATTTTAAACAAAGATATTTAACTTCTGCAATGCCGTTATTAATATCACATGTGGAAAACGCCCCAACCGCGCGCTTCTTGCGCCTGTGCAATAATCCGCTACTAGGTTTTGTATGATTTTTATTTTTAATTAACAACTTATTGAGTTTTCTTTCAAATGCCATTGATTATTTCATTAATTCTTTATTTTAATGTAATTAAATAAGGCTCTCTAAACATTTTGGCAAGACATAGAAAATATTAGTGACAGCATCGGGCGCAATGTATCAATTTGATACATTGCTCCAAAACCGACTAACGCGAAGGCCGTCTTTTTAGTTGCTGGTAATTCCCTTTTCGGCGATCTGAACCTTTTTAGCGCTTCAGTAGGAGTTATTGGAAGACCCTGTATCTAAATAACCCCCTTTAAAACGACTGTAAAGGAACTGCGTTCGGGCGCGATGTATCAATTTAATACTAGATGCCTTTTTCTAAACACACTGTCAGAATAACAACATGTAAGGCTGGATCCACATCAATAAAAATGTATGTTGTATTTTGTATTTCAAATTCAACACAAACATTTGCGGCGCAAACTTAAATCTGGTTAAGTATTTTACCACGTAAATAGTTATCTTGTGCGTTGAACGGTTGAATCCTATTGTGCACGTTTGTTTATGCAGAACTATGCACTCAAAATCAAGTCCACATTGACAAGACTGTGCGGCGCAAATCTCTTTGAAGTTGGCTAAAAACCGACAGCACAATGGATAGCGTGCGTTGTTCGTCACGAAATTATTTGCGTGCATTTCTATACGGCGCACAGTCCACACCAACAAAAATTTCGACGCACACGAGCAAATTTGTGTCAAATACAACGCACAACGCAAATTTTTATTGGTGTGGATCCAGCTTAACTGTCACTGGAGTGTAGTCAAAAAGGTACTGTACAGGGTGGTCCAAATTCGATGGGATTGCATGAGTATCTCGGTTAATATTTAAGATAGAGAAACGGTTAAATTACCAAAAATGTGCAGTTTTTTAAGACAAACTCAGAAACGTTTTCAAAAATATTTTATCATTTCCGGTTTTCGAGTTATTAAATAAAAAGTATTTTTTTCTCATATTAATAATGTGTCATATCTCCGTTATTGTTGTAAATATCGAAAATATTTATGGAGATTATTTATAGGTATTTTTATGTTTAATTTGATTATACTAAAAGAAATAATTTTTCTAATGGCGAGCTTAAACCTACATACGAATTCACCAAATGCTTAAATAAAAATTTACGCACCTAAGAAAAAAAATATTCAAGAAGGTAATCTAATCGCAAAATTTGCCTATGGACTTAATATTCTAGCTACGTCAATAAGTGTGTTAGGTTAAAATAAATACTGTTTTGCAAGTGTATCGAGTTATAGATCGATAAACATTAGTTTTTCGACAATGCGATTTTGTAACTCCTATTCCAAAACAAACTTCAGCAAGTTCGAGGAATTTAATTATTTAATAAAGTAATCACCACGGGCTGATTATTAATTTTATACAACCTTGGTATAAATACTCTAAAAAAATAATAAGATACGTTAGGATAATTTCATAAACATTTTCCTGAGGCGAAAGTCCTACGCATAACATCAGCATCACATGCGTTGTCTAATCGAACTAACATTGGCCTATTAGTTATCAAAATTTGTCTACACCCCCTCGATAATGTGGCCACGATAATTTTTTTAAGGAATTAACCTTCCCTAAAAGGATGTAACTACCCGTTATGTTTCAATAGTTTAAAATTTCTCCGTGTACATTTTTTGTTCTCACTGTTTGTATTCGAGGTTATGATCAAGGGGTTAATGTAACTGCTCTATTTTTTTCTGTAATTAATGCAAATGGGCGTTTCACGGAACTCGCTACACACAATAATGTTATATGTGAAGGTCCTGCCAAGTCGACTCTACTGTTTGTTTCCAAGGCAATTGACTCCTACGTCCCATATCTTCCCACCTAATTGAAAATATAATCTAACTGCGATTACATTTTGCCAAAACGATGGCCTTTTGTGGGCGTAGCGTGACGACAAAATTTTGGTCGGTTCGTCATCTTGTTACTTGGTTATTCCATAAATATATAAGGAACGTAATTATAATTTATTGATTTTTGTTTCCGTTTTATTACTTAATAAAACGTTGAATAATAATATTACCACACAGGTAGCGACAAAATAATGAAATAAAGTCAATGGGTGGGAGGAAAAGTGGCGAGAAAACAACTCAAAAAGTAACAAAACAATAATTTTTGTTGAATAATGAACAAATAAATTTTATAATACCTAATATACAGGGTGTTCAAGTTGTAATGTTACATTAAATTTACATAAAACGGTAATAAATAAAAAATATTCTGTTTATATAGGATTATAGTCTATGTTGGAGGTCTATAAAAAGTCCTGATAACTGTTTTTGGTAAATTTTAAAATTATGAATGATTTAAAAATTCAAAATATTTAAATTTTTATTCGTAAACGGCTTCAACAATTTTATTTTTAAATTTTAGCATGTCACAGAGTTGAGTTTTTTGTGAAAGACCGTTTGATTTCACTCTGGTGTTTTCGTAAAAAATATTTTTTTAAAATTTAAATTTTAAAAACGTGATTGTATACAGTCTGTTCTACAAACCTCTATTTACGTAAGAATGGTAAACTACATCTTAATTATTAAAAAAATGTCAAAACTGTATAGGCAAAAAATAAAATTATAACTTTCTTGTGTTTTTCTTTCAATTGTTTTAAATTACCGCTGTCTACCTTCATAGCCTACTTGAAAATATTACTTTGCCCTAATAATTGACAATAGAATCGCGATATCTCGAAAAATATCAATGTTTACGAAAGACAATTAAATTTTCTATAACACTGTGTAAAACAAAGGGGTGTTGTATTTAAACAAAATGAGTTATCGAAGTTTGACTAAGCGTAAAAAACGCCTTGTATAATATTTTAAAAATATACGTTGTGCTAAGTGTTAAATAATATATTGTCAATCTAATCTCCAAGCGAATTTCTTCAGACTTTTCAAAGTTTTTAAATGTTGAAAATTTTTGAAAGTTCTGTTTTCATGAAAATGCAATTTTCACGAAAACTGTTGACCTTAGACCCATATAACTTTATACATTTTTTGAAGTAAATTTGAAGAGGAATTTAAAAATATAAAAATATATAGGGTGTTCCATAAGAAAAAGTATAACTTTGATATGCCACTCTTTTTTGGAGCACACTATGTTTGAAAATATTTTTAAAATGTAGACCTTATTGACTTACATAATCTAACTGCAACAGAAGTTGGAGAATATACGCCGTTTCGCCATATAACTCTTGGGCCCATTTTGTAGAACAGACTGTATATCATGTCTAAAACACTCGCATGAAACGTGATTTTGACAGACGTCACTTACGTCATGTTGACAGAATGACAGACGTCAATAACAAAAATGAGGTTAGGTAAAGCGCCTGGAGCGGTACTTAAAATTTTTTATACCCACAAATACCGAATTACACATACGGAGATTCCTACAATATATGGCAAAAGTCATTTGGTGGCCACAAAAGTTTATTGAATACATGCACACAAAATCAGTGACCTTATCTACATTTCGATTCAAAGTGAAATAAAAAATTAAAATATAAATATTAAAAATATGTAATCTTTAATAAAAGATCTTCCTCGTCTTTAGTCGGTTTTGTGTACAAACTTGCTCCACTCTTTTCTGTCCGTTGCCAGTCTGCTATCCTCTTTATTTTCATGTTCCTCCTTAACATCGTATCTGTCACTCCCTTCTCCTTTGTTTTCTTAGAGCTGTAGCTAACCATATGAATTAAACCTGTCTTTCTTTCTTCATTTTGACTAAGTGTTCGAACCATTTAAGTTATTGCCATTCGATGATTTTTGATATGGGTTTTATATCTGTTCTTTTTTCATTTCATCTCTTCTTGTTACTCGTTACTCCTTTCACCCGTCGCAGATATTTCACCTAAATCGTCGACTCTATTTTTCATAATTATTATTGTTTAATATCCAGCTTTTACTTTCATATCCATAGTGTTCGTATTTACATCAAATAACTACAAAATATTGCAACACTAAAAAGTTGTGCTAATATCCTACAATGTACTAACTATAATATAGTTGCCGAGGTCGCCGTCAGAGCTGACACTGTTTACTTTTACTTTACTTGTGAAACGTCGTGTACAATTTTTTGCTTCAAACACTTTTTTAGCAGATATTTAGTAAATATTTCGAATAAAAATATCATTAAAGCTAAAGTAAAACCACCAATTAGGATAAAAAAAACGCTTAGCATTTGGTCAAGTGTTAAAGAACGCGACTGCAAAATTATTCGTTTGCTTTCAGCCGCGCGTTTCGAAGATTTTCGAAAGTTATCCTGCCAATAATTGATAAATCCACAATCCTTAACTCGACCCAGCAAAATATTCACACGCTCGTACATCGGATGTCCTTTGGCAAAAACCATATGAATTTTATTTTCTATAACACAGTTTTTTAACGAATGAACCATCGGTGTACCATCAGGGCGCATAAAAAATTCAGGCATTAGGTAATCTATCGATGCTTTGTTTGTAATCGTTGCAAAATCTCGTTTAAAAGCCGCTCGTATCAGATAAGGATGATGACCATTAATTAGTAATTTATAATTTGTTTTAATAAAATTATGGGTTGGATTAATTGAATCATTGAAAAGCGATTCGAGAGGTTTATTAAATCCAAAATTTATCCCAGATCTGACTAGATCATCTTCCGATTCAATTTGTTTCCCGTAACTTTGTGTTGTTAATATTGAGATAAGTTGGCGTTGAAAAAGTGTGATTATAATCAAGCTAAAAATACTCCAGGTTGCAAATACGAGTCTCACAGCAGAGGTTTTAGGCGTGCGTTTAACTGAAACGCACAGAAAAATTTGAAAGTTGACCAAAAAACAATTGAATTGATTTTGAAATACTTGATATTCTGATACGAAGCGTGATATGCAATATAAAACAATTGACATCATAATAAAAGCGATTGTTAAAACAAGCCAGATCGTAGGTTCGAAAATGAGTTCAAAACTTTTCCAGTTTATTTTGTCTCTTGCAGGAACAATCCACACCAAGCAGTCATGGACGTACGGGTCGGTATAATCCAAGCTCGTGAAATTGCTAAAACTGTGCAACCTACCGACACCTAAATCAGTTTCAAAGTTACTTAAAGATTCCTTTAGATTATAGTACAGAGTTTCATGCGCAATCCCTTTATAAGTTAAATCAGTTTTCAAATATATAATTTTGAAGTTCATAACGCTTTGAATCAGATTTAAAAGAGATGATGCAATACCAAATGTTTTAGTGATTACGAATGGTCTGTATATCAACATGGTTATTCTTACAGGAAATTTTGCCCAATCTTTTGGTATTTTGTTTGGGAATAAGTTTTCCTTGCCTATTAAAGCTCCACTCAAACACTGGCCCATCATAACGGGTGTTGTTTTTATTTTGGGTATTATTTTTCTGTAAGGGAAGTAAGTTGTTACATGTATAACGCCAGGAATAAATTCCTGCAGCACTACTACGTTAATAACAAAATATTTCAGTAGAAGTTTGTATAAATTTTTGAGTTTTCCATCGAATATTATCAGGAATTTTCCTCTTGGATTCCACGACGTAGATTTCACTAAACTCTCTAAAGCAAGCTTGTAATTTGGTTCGTCCAGCAAAATGATATATCCGTCGAAACTTCTAAGCGGATAGAATTTTATATCCACAGAATAATTGGTTAGGACGATCACATTTTTAATATTTAAAATGAAATCTCTGTATTTCGGTAGAAAGTTTGCAGCTACAGTTATGCCATTTTCGTCGAAATTGTTTTGTATAATCGAATGTACACACTGCTCGAGATAAATTATTTCGTACTGGTTATTAGGCAATAGAAGGTTGTTACAGCAAGAAAAAAGCAACGTTAAAACAATACATTTTGATTTTAAAGCCATTTTTTTTTAGTTTTGTCGTTTTCGACGAATCTTTTTGTTGTGAATAAAAATCACTGACAGAGTGTAATATATCACCCCCTAATACATTTTACAAATATTTATTTGCACTTTATAGCTCGCTAATGTATTTGCTGTTCATGAATAAGAAAAAATTTAAGTGAATATAATCGTTTCGTCAATTCTCGACAAGCAACAAAAATAAGGACGATTTGTAAACGATGATTCTTTAATTCTTCATTTATTATTTATAAAAAATCGTTTGATGTAATTTTCTTGTTTCAGAGACCTTTACCTAAGTGCAAGTTTTAATTCTCAGGTCTGTATTTCTAATACTACAGGGTGTACCAAATTTGAATGTTTTACGGGGTGGGTATCTCGGTTACCGTAATAGTTAGCAAAATTCTGATATCTCTTGGGCTATTTTTTTGAGAAAATAATGCCTATGTAACCAAATTTTTTATATCGCTTTTTATTTTGGCGCTATAGACGAAGAATGAAATTTCATCATTTTTGAAAATTTATTGCAGCTTCTTTATTTATTAAAATAGAACAAAATGTTATCAAGGTTTTTTATACCTACCGATTATTATGATTAGTTTACAAATAACAACATTTATTTAGCCACCTTGGCTTTAGAGATATGAAATAAACAAGAACCCTAGTTGGCCATGACTTTATGTGAAAGAGATTTTTGTAGCTTTTAAAAAATATATATATTATAATATATTTGTTCATTATACGTCAATTAAGCGAAAAAGCAATAAGGGAGAACGGTGAGGTGCACCTGTGCTTCATAGACCTAAAAAAAGCATTCGATAAACTAAATAGAAATGATATGTGGAGAATCCTAGAGACACGGGGGATAAGCGAAAAGATTATAAATGGTGTAAAAGCGTTGTACAATCAAACGAAAAATTGAGTGAAGCACGAAAAATCACAGATGTTTGAAACAAAGCCAGGAGTTAGGCAAGGCTGCATATTGAGCCCGTTGCTTTTTGCAGAAGTATTGGATGAGGGAATGAGAGGTGAAAAGAAAAGCCAAAAAATATAAAATAGGTCATTGTAAAATATAAAAATAACCGAACTGGCGTACGCAGATGATTTGGTCTTGATCACAATCAGTGAGAGAGAGCATTAAATAAAAACCTAAGAGAATATAATAGCAGTTTGGAAGCAATCAATATGAAAATAAACGTTAAAAGGTCAAAGACAATGATTATAAACAAAAATTGAAAAGAAACACCAAATACAATTAGGAAATACGGTTTTGGAACAGGTTAGTAATAATTTCAAATCTTGGGAACGAAATGAGAGAATAGATGCAGACAAAAAAGAAATACCAAAACAAACAAAAACTGAACTATTCAAAAGAGTAGCCACGCCAATCTTGATATTCGGTTCTGAAACGTGGGCATTAATACAAAAACAAAAAAGTAAAATTCAAACTACGGAAACGAGATACCTCTGAAAAATTGACGGAAAAACAAGATTAGACAAAATAAGAAGCACCGAAATTAGAGGCAACCTGGAATTGAACCCGTTATTAAACACAATAAAAGGACAGCTGAGATGGCTAGGGCATGTCATGAGAATGGAAGATGACAAGACGGCTAGAAGAGTGTTTGAAGCACGTACCTATAAAAAGAAAGTCAAAGGAAGACCGATGAAATTGTGGAGTGAAGAAGTCAGAAATGCGGCCATGAAGAGGGTCATAGAGTGGAGTGAAGTAAAACAGAGAGCGCAAAATAGAGGGGAGTGGAAGGCGGCGTGTAGGAGGAAGCCAAAGACATGACGCAACGCACGCCGGCCTTACACCCGAAAGGGTAAACAAAAGCTTTAGGATTAGATAGTTAGTTATATATTTGTTGCAAAAAATAACCAAGATATGGCTGATTTTGTAAACTTCTTCTTCTTCTTCTTTTACTAAACCTTCGGCTTTTGGTGGTTCTCCACCCAGCTTTTCCAGATCTTTTTGTCTGCCGTCATCGCTCTCAACTCCCCAACTGTTTTCCCTCTTTCACGGGCTATCCTGTTTTCCATGTTAGGTGTTGGCCTTCCTACCCGCCTTTTCCCACACCTACTTTCTGTTATTTTTTTTGTCATAGATTCTGGCGGCATCCTCTGCACGTGTCCGTACCATTTTAATTGTTATTTTGGGTTATTTGTTTTTGTTGTAGGTTATTCTGGATGTCTTTATTTTTGCACTTATCTCTTTTTGTTTTTCCCGCTATTTTTCTTAAGAATCTCATTTCTGCTGCCGTTATTCTTTTCTCATGTTTAGATGTTAGTGGCCATGTTTCACTACCATATAGCATAGTTGGAATTACGACCGTGTTGTATATTCTGGTTTTTGTTTGTGCACTAATTTATTTTTTCCCAAGGATAGTTTTGTTTAGTTGATAGTAAATTCTCGTGCTTTTTCTGGTTCTGTTTAGGATTTCTGCGTCAATTTTCCCATCTTCGCTAATTTTCGTTCCTAAGTCTCTCTATTGTCGAGACTTGCTCCAGTACGTCGTCTCCGCATTTGATGTTTTGCTGGTCATCATCGTTTATTTTCATTATTTTTGTTTTCCCTGTGTTTATTTCCATTCCCATTTGTTGTATCGTTTCGTTCCACTGGTTCAAGGATTTTTGTATGTCTTCTCTATTTTCCCCCACTATTATTATATCGTATAGTAGGCACCGTATCTGGATGGGCCAAAGATCTTTGAATCCGACTGTTACTTTCGGCGTATTTTTTTTACAGGTCTTCAGTATTTTTTCCATATAAATATTGAATAATAGGGGGCTTAGGCTATCGACCTGTTTGATTCCTCTTTGTAGTGTAAATTTTCTGGAGCTTTTGCCTTTTATTCGTACTTCCGCTATAACTTTTCTGTATACACTTTTTATGGCCTTGGTGAGTTTTTCCGTGACCTTCAGTTCTTCTAAGCAGTTCCACAATCTTTCTCTTGGTACTGTGTCGAATGCTGCTTTCAGGTCCACGAATGCTAAATATAGTTTTTTTCCGTTGTTCGTTTGCTCTTTCAGTTAGTTTTCTAACTACACTTATGTGATCTTGCGTTTATTTTCCTTTCATAAAGGCTGCCTGCTCTACTTCCATTTTCTTCTCCACTTCATTTCTTAGTTTCCTCTCAAGTATTTTAGTGTACATTTTATACAAGGTTGAGGCTAGGCATATCGCTCTATAGTTTTCGCATTTACTTTTGTTTCCTTTTTTGTATAGCGGTATAATTACATTTTTCTCCCAGTCTTCGGGTATCTTATTTTCTGTCCATGCTTTACGGAACAGCCTTGTTAGCCATTTTTCCATTGCTTCCCCTCCCCATTTTATGAATTCTGGCACTATTTCATCACTCCCTGCTGCCTTGCCTGTTTTTAGCAGTCTCTTTATCTGGGCTACTTCTTCTTGTAATATTACATTTTCTGCTCGGTCTTCCTCTTTTTCGTTGTCTGTGTTTGCTATTTCTAGTGCGTTTGGGTGTTGGCTTTTGTTATTTTTAAATTTCTCTTCGTAGTATTTTGTAAACATTTCATTATAAAAGTTTGCTATGATTTCGTAAACAAGTGATATTTGCAATTAATAAACAATTACCTAAAGGTCAATTTTATTTGGGATTTTTACAGGTTCAACAATCCTACATAAACAGAACAATTTTATCTATTACCGTTTAAATGTGAGTTTGGATTAACGTTACAACTTAAACACTCTGTATATTACTTACTATTTGAAAAATGAAATATTGCATGCACTTTGTAATACAATAATTTTAAAGACTCTATTAATAACTGAGGTACAATTTAAACGTCTGGTAAATCACACACTGACGTCATTGCGAAAAAGGCAAAACGGGTTCAGGGAACCTCAAAACGTGTAGTTATATCCGTCGAAATCCTTGAATATCGAAAATTTTCGCGACCACAATACTTTCTTCATACTTCGTTTGACAAAAATAAAGATTGATTTTGTTTTTCCAGAATTTCCCTTGAGGTATAGTTTAAAATTACGTAATTTGCCCTAAATCGCAGCTCTTTTGTACAGCAAGATATTTTGAAAAATATTGTATACAGAGTTTTTACCTAGTGCGTATTTTTAGGTATCTGGTTTATTATTTAAAATAGAATAAAATCCAAACAAAATTATGTGGGGATCATGAGTTACGTAACCTAATATTATTCTTTGTTATAACGAGTGTTTTGTTTCCAAACGAAAAATTTTTTTTTAAAGTTTTACACGTCGACATTTTAATTTTAGCATTAGAGATTTTTGCAAGTTTATAAACAACAGTCACACTTAATACAAAAAATTCATTAATGAAAAATGTTTATTAAAAGTCTGAAATTCTGTAATAGAATTTTCAAATATTAGAAATACAGAACTTAAATTAAAAATTACATTTAAAGGTCCTTAAAACAATAACATTTCGTCGAAAATTTTCTTTAAATAAACAAACCGACACGTTTTAAAGTTCATAGACAATCAGCACATCGATTCTTACTTATTTTCTTGTCGAGAATCGACAAAATGATTATATTCACTTGAATTGTGTCTTATTCATGAACAGCAAATACATTAGCGAGCACAAAGTGCAAATAAATATTTGTAAAATGTATTAGGGGGTGATATATTACATTTTGTGCTTGATTTCTATTTACCCACAGTAATTTTACGTCGAATGCGACAAAAGCTCTTTTAGAAATGACTTTTAAATCAACATATATTGGCTTAATGTGGCTTTTTTGTTACTGCGACAACATTATATTGCAACGATTACTCTTTATGAAAGGCCACAAAGTACCTGAAACGTAAAACACAAGATGCACCCTCAATCAGAAACAAAATTGAAAAGCAATAACGAGTGTTACAAATAAAGGTTTGGCCTGGTAAAATTTTAAACTTGAATGATATTTGTAGCAAAGAATTCCACGACTGAAGTGTGACGTTTAAACCACAGAACATAGTTTAAACCATTTGTAGAAAAGATAACCTCTGATATTTTCCAAAATTTCATTGCGTTGCTATGGTGAAGGTAAACAAAAATTTATCCGATTGCAAATAGTAAGGTTCCTATTTTTTATCCGCTAGCAAACGTGATAAATCGTATGCATTTGCATTGATATTAATAACAGTAGTGGAATTATCATAATTCAATTTTGTGTTATTCATGAATAGAATATACATTAGAGAGAGCCATAAAGTGCGGATAATTATTGTAAAAGGCAGCACGAGGTAACATATTACAGTTTGTCCGTGATTTTTATTTTTGACAAAGAATTTTTCCGTCGTATAGAACAAAACTCTTCTAGAAATGACTTTAAAATCAAAATATATTGGTTTAATGTTGCTTTTTTGTTACTGCAACAACTTTCTATTGCCTAATAATCAGCACGAAGTGAATTACCTCGAGGGATGTGTACATTCGATTATCCGAAACTATTTCGACGTAAAAGGCGTAACTGTAACTGCAAACTTTCTACCGAAATACAGAGATTTAATTATAAATTTCCAAAATGTTATCGTTCAAACCAATTATTCTGTGGATATTAAATTCCATCTGTTTAGAAAATTCGACGGATATATAATTTTGCTGGATGAACATAACTACAAGCTTGTTTTAGAGAGTTTAGTGAAATCTACGTCGTGGAATTCAAGAGGAAAATTTCTGATAGTATTCGATGGAAATCTTAAAAATTTATACAAACTTCTATTGAAATATTTTGTTGTTAACGTAGTAGTGCTGCAGGACATTACTTCTGGTAATATAAATGTCACCACTTACTTTCCTTACAGAAGAATAAAGCCCAAAAAAATTAAAACAACACCCGTTATGATGGGCCAGTGTTTGAATGGCTGTTTAAAAGACACGACAAACTTATTCCCAAACAAAATACCAAATAATTGGAACAATTTTTCTTTAAGGGTAGCCATGGTACCTTTAGATCCATACGTAATTACTAAAACTGTTGGAATTGTCCCATCGGTTTTAAATCTGATCCAGGACGTAAAGATATTCAACACCAAATTAAGTTTTACAAGCTACACCAATTTGACAGTTTCCTTAAGGAACTATGAAGTTGATTTAGGTCTTGGAATGCTGTACCATTACAAAAATTTGAGCCTGGATTATACCGACACGTATCTTTATGATTACATGACTTGGATTGTTCCAGCTAAGGACGAAATAAATTGGAAACATGTTGAACTGATTTTAGAGCCCACCACTTGGCTTGTTTTAATACTCACTTTTGTTTTGATATCGATTGTTTCATTTTCCACAGCACGCGTCATTTCTGAAAGTCAAGTATTTCAAAATCAATTTAATTGTTTTTTAGTAACCTATCAAATATTTCTGTGCGTTTCAGTCAAACGCACGCCTAAAACCTCTGCTGTGAGACTCGTATTTGCAACCTGGAGTATTTTCAGCTTGATTATAATCACACTTTTTCAACGCCAACTTATCTCAATATTAACAACAAAACGTTATGGTAAGCAAATTGAATCAGAAGACGATCTTGTCAAATCTGGAATAAATTTTGGATTTCGTAGCGCTTGTTTAGAATTTTTTAATGATTCGATCAATCCGACCCACACATTTATCAAAATGAATTTTAAATTAATTGCTGATCACAATGAGCAGTTAAATCGAATAGCTTTTAAACGAGATTTTGCAACGATTACAAGCAAAGCGTACATGGATCACGTAATACCTGAACGTTTTTTTCGTTCTGATGGTACACCAATGATTCATTGCTTTAAAAAATATATCATAGAGTGTAAAATCCATATGGTTTTTGCCAAAGGACATCCTATGTACGAGCATGTGAATAATTTGCTGGGTCGGATCAAAGAGAGCGGATTTATCAATCATATGCAGGATAACTTTCGGACCTCCCCAAAACTTGCAATCGAAAGAAAAAGAGTAATTTTACAGTTGAATTCTTTAACTCTTGACCAAATGCTAAGCGTTTTTTCTCTTCTTGCTGGTGGTTTAACTTTGTCCTTAATAATATTTTTACTCGAAATATTTATAAACCATTTATTGAAAAAAGTATAAAACGATAAAAATCCATAACAAATAGTTTAATGTTTATAAGTAAGGTAAATGTGTAAGGATGGCAGACCATCGGCTGCCAAAAGTAACGCTTGACTGGATCCCTCCTGAAGACGTGGAACGAGGGCATTCAGAGAGCCATGAGTGAAAGAAATGTGCAAGAGGACCAGTGGCAGGATAGGAAGGGTTGGAGGAACAGTCTGGGTATCGGACAGCGGCGACAGACGCTATAGAACCGATTTATATATATATAATGTGTCAGCTTTGCACCTTTAAAACTAAAACATTGTTTATTGTAGGTTATCAGCACAAAAAAACTTTTTTCGCTTTATACTATTTTGATAAAGTGACAATATTTTGTAGTTTTTATTATTCAATAAAAAATAATACAGGATAGTAAGTATTTATAACCAATAATTGTTTGTTTTACATAAACGGAAAGTAATCCATTGCATCAAGAGTGCGAGGGCAGCGAATTTCTTTCTGTTTGAGTTGTACCCAATATTTTTACAAGACCTTTAAAAATGATGCAATTGTGACAATTATGTTTAAAATATTAATTCAAAGTCACTTTAATATGTATTTTATAAATTAATCGACGATGACACGTCGTTACCACAGACAAGCAACGAATCAACAAACTTACAAATGTCAGAATTTTTACGCTAATAAATATGTTGTGCGTGCTTTATCACAAACCAAGCTGGATATGTTGAATATAAAAAGCATGGTTTATAAATTATAAGATATTTTATATGTATAGTAATTCCATTAGCAACAATTTTTACTATCCACTCCTTAAAAGATCCTAACCAGTACTTTTTGGGTATACTCGCAAAATAATCGTGAATGGCAGTATCAATCTCCTCCTCAGACAAAAACTTATAGCCCGCAAATTTTCAAAAATAACCAAAAGTCGCATATTACCAAGTCAGGTGAGTGCGGTGAATTCTTTTGCCAGCCTAAACGAGAGTTGAAGCTATCGTAATAAAGTTGCATTATCGTGATGAAGCATAACCTTTTCTAGAACTCCACTTACTTGAAGCAAACATTTTTTGTTGTGTAGGTACCAATTAGATCATTAAATCAGAATAAAGTAAAATTATCTGCTGGGGATGTCCAGTGCATAACACGTTTCGATTTTTAATTTAATTTAACGTGATCTTTGGCGTTTTGCAATACCAAAGGGTGTTTTAACAAGAGGTGTTAGATTTGAATTGCAGAAAATTTTTCAATTGTCAAAAATTTTAAATTTTTATCTGACATCTATCTAAATCCTCGTAAAATTTATTACAAAGCGGTACACAAAAGTAGAATGCATACAAATCGTTTAATTTTATGAAGGAAATTTACGTTCTTTTACGAATACAAAATTTGTGTATCTTTCCGAGATAATCGGTTACCAAGCGAAACCGCTACTCGGAAAAAAATTCAAAGAGACCGGTTTACTACAAGATCCAAAGACACCAAAACCCACTTGGTTTTGCCGTTCAATCAAAAGAAAATAAGGATATAGCGGACCTCTTCTTCCACGTGCCATACAAGTGGCGATACAATCACTTTATTGCGTTCCAAGTTCCCAGGTATTTTGATTTCGATAAATGGCTACATTAATTTGGTTCACCAAGATCATGAGTTTTGAGACCATTGGACTTTTTATTCGGGTGTACAGTAAAGGGAAGGTCTATTCTTTACGAATATCGATATATTACACCTAACTTTCTTATTTTAAATAGCAACCATAAGCAGATTATATATTTTTGAAAAGCGCAAAAAGTAAGCTTTCGATTTATGTCAAAGCCAACTATGGCTGCCATTTAAAATAAGCAAAATGTCTTTAAAGTTTTTCTTTATTTATTCGTTTAAGCGAGATATTTTATTTAACATTTTTGAAAAGCGCCGAAAAACCGTTTTTGGCTATATTTCGAAAATTAAAAACGATATCAAAAATCTGTTTACGGCAATGAATTTCTCCCGAAAAAATTAATCGAGACTACGTACTTAGTATTTTTCTATCTCTGGTAATATCCGAGATACCCTGTATGGGCATCGAAAATAGGCCACCCTGTACAATAAGCTCTCGTCTTCGAATGTTTGACTTATTTTGCTTGTTATGTGGTGTACCGTATGTATGATTGTGTCGTGCTACCGTTTAAATCCGAATCGGTGGTTTGGTATACTTTGTTTTTTTTTTCAAGATTGGTTGAATTGCTTTAAAGAATAATTTCTTAAATAGCTTAGCGAAGATTGGAAGTTTCCTCTAAAAATTAATTTCGTGTTTTAAAAGCGTTGTTTAGCAAAAATTTGTGTTGTAAATTGAATTGCATTCTACTGTGGAGCAATTCCTTACTTATTTAAATTCAAACAACGTTTAAATTAATTAAGTTTTGCTACATCAACCCATCGTTTTTATTTAAATTGCAAAAACAAATTAAACGATTAAACCGTCATGAATTATAGTCGGCGTAGGTGATCATCGCCACCTTAACAGGATCTGTAGATATTAAAGAAAAAGAAAGGAGTATGTACTTTTATTATGATTTTTGTTTCTTGTTGGTACCTGCAATGATTAAATTGGAAAAGTTTTGACACTCACAAAAAAACAAGTAGCGATCCTTTTTGGCGAAATGTTTATTATTAAACATGACAATGTAACACCTTCCTTAATTATAGTAATCTACATAACCGTCGGATAAGCTGGCAACAAAATTAATTAACATTGCAGCACACATTTGTTTGCGTGTAAATCGACAAATAAAATTTCTGACGTTAATTTCGTTAATAAAACACGAAATCAAACAGCCGAGGTAAGTTTTTTCGCGGCCACTACTCCCAGGCTCGGACCAAAAAGTACTCCCACAACATAACTCGCCTTGCTTGGTGAGACCGTGAGATATTGAACTGTTTAAAAGCCTTTTCATATTTATTGGCTAGTCAAGTCGTATAAATACACAGTACAACTGTTATGGTCGGACACCAACCACGATGAGCAGGCTTGGATGCCTGGCTAAAGCGTTTGTATATGTGTAGATTTTATCAAAAACAATTATACTAACACGCTAAACTAATAGTTACTGTGGTTTGATTCTAACTTAATTAGGTTAAAAAAAAATGCCAAGCAAAAACTTTTTACTAACACATTACGGCTTGTGTAAACTAAAGGTCTCAGAAACGTTTCAAATAAACTATATTAATTTGTAGTAATTTACTACAAAACCTAAAAATTACAGTGTTTTGTTTTTGCGCTCCCATACGTAACTTGCTTTTTTACTTAAAATTAAACACTGTAAGTATATTTTTAGATGCAAAATTAAATTCTCTTTCAAAAACGTTTAATGTGTTTGTACAGGGTGGGCAAATTTCGATGTTTTAATAGGGAATCTCGGTAACTATAAGAGTTATCAAAAATCGGACCGCGCATCCTCGATCTCTTGTTTCGAGAAAAAGTTAATGGTGAAAACTAAAATTGGTTATCGTCTTTTGTTTTCGAGTTATAGCCGATAACTCGATTTTTCTACTTTTCGTTTTATGACTATATTTCGCTTGTTTATGAAAATAAAGAAAAATAATTTTTGCATTCTTCAGGCACTTTTTTATTAGGAATGCAGTGGCGTAGACAATTTTTCAAAAAAATAATCGAAATTCGAGTTGTGACATAAAGTTTTATTTTTTAAATAGAACCCATAGTTGGCTATGACTTATATAAATTTCTTATTTTTTTGCCATTCCAAATATATAAGGGTTGATGTAGTTATTTTCAATAATACGCAAGTGACGAAGGTTTTTTAGTTTTTTTTTAAACAAAATTATAGTAGGCTGTGAAAACAAAAACAAAACAAGGTGTAAAACCTTTTAAAACTAATTTGGTCAGGTTACGAAGGTTTCGTAATTTGTTATTGTGATAAACATTTTAAATATATAAACATAAGGAAACAACGATAAAGTCGAAATCTGCAGTATTGTAGTTTATTGTATTTATGTTATGTTCAAATTCAAATATTTGTAATGTTTATCACAACAACAATTTACAAAGCCTTCGTAACTTGTACCAAATGAGTTTTAAGAGGTTTTACACTGTGTGTTGTTTTTGTTTCCACAGCCTGCTATAATTTTATTTTTTAAAAAAACTGAAAAACCTTCGTAACTTGCGTATTATTGAAAATAAATATATCAACCCTTATATATTTGGAATGGCAAAAAAATAAAAAATTTTAATAAGTCATAGCCAACTATGGGTTCTATTGAAAAAAATACAACTTTATGTCACAACTCGAATTTCGTTTTTTTTTTTGAAAAATTGTCTACGCCACTGCATTCTAATCAAAAACGTGCCCATAGAACGTCAACAGTATATTTCTTTATTTTCATTAACAAGCGAAATATAGTCATAAAACGAAAAGTCGAAAAATCGAGTTATCGGCTATAACTCGAAAACAAAAGACGATAACCAATTTTAGTTTTCACCATTAACTTTTTATCGAAAAAAGAGATCGAAGATGCGCGGTTCGTTTTTTGATACCTCTTATAGTTACCGAGATTTCCTATTAAAACATCGAAATTTGGCCACCCTGTACATAAAATCAACATTTTTTCAGTTATTTTAGTTTTTATCAAAATATTGCCAGAATCGGGTCTCCAAAAAAATATTAGTATTAATTTCACAAAGTAGCAATATTAGAACGAATTTCTTTGAAATTTCGTTCAAGAATAGTATCCTAGTGACTGCTGATTAGTTAAAATAAAAAATAAAATACAGAGTGTTTCTTATGCAGAACAAAAATGTCGCAACAAAAAAATTATGACTAGTAAAATAAGTAAAAAAATTTCAAAATAATAAAATTTGTACCGTATTATTGTTCCGTAACAGTTGCTAACTGGAAGGCATACTGCAGTTGGCAAAAATTTCGGGTGGTGTGCGGTTTTCAACAAAATGAAGATGAATTCAACGATTTTAACATAGCGCTATAATGTAGTAATAACTTAAAAATACCGGCAATTCGAAATTTATTATTTTTCATGGAATACTTTTAGCCATCTTTTCAAATACATTGTCAAGGTTATTATTGCAATAGAATACACCGGTATCTTTTAAGTTCCATACTTATTTTTTCCTGGGGCATCTAACCCGTACTAAAAAGAGAGTTGCCCCATTTTATCGAGGTACAGATGTCCCGGTGGAACATCTATTCCTTATACACAATACAACAACTAATTAATTTATTAATTAATACTGTAACACAATCATCCTAGAAAGACTATATTGACATTATTTATGAAAAATAAATTATGTTCAGAGATGCCTATGACGTATAAGAGGAAAACATCTGGTAAAACCAGAAGGCAATGGTCTTCAGAACAATTGAGGGAAGAATTAAGAAGAACAAAATCTTTTTAACATGTGTTCAGGGACAAATCCCTTAGCTAGGATGACCAACCATAGCAAAGGGATAACATTTTTGTAATAGTTAGGTAGTACGTCAAGTTGCAAAATACATTCTAATTCAAGTTCTCATTTGACCACATGCATTAATTCGATACAAATTCTCATTCAATACCAGTCAAGTTGTAACCTTAAACAAACTCCAAAGTTCTGTAAATAAATTATATTACAACAATTTAAAGCGACTCTCATTATTAGTGGGTTCTAACTCCGAGCGCTGACGTCGAGCTCAATATTTTAAGAAGACGAACAAGCAGACTAAGCGTCGAAACGTTCGTCATTATCGTCTTCGTACATAACGACGTCGTAAGTGTATTAAGTTGATGTAATCAATCCAGTGGACGATTCGTAACATATCAATAAAAATATATTTTGGATTAAATATTTTTGGTTTCATTGATCGTTTAAGGCCGGGGCATCACTCCCATTTATATGGGGCATCTCACCCGCACTGTCTGGAGAGATGGCCAAAAACATGGTTTTGCTTAATTTTTTTTGTAAACTCTCGGTCGTAATATTCAAATTTTGAATGTCGTGCGTTATTCTCAATTGAATTGGCTATGCATTTCAATTTTTTCGGAGACTAAAAAGTCAAAAATTATTGAAAGGTGATTTTTTGACTTTAGGTGGGGTAACTGTCCCGGAATTACTTATAGCAAACTTTCAAAAATGTTGAAATTTTATATTGCGTCTGTATTGCAAAAATCGAAAGCGATATAAAAAAAATTGATTCCATAGGCGTTCTTTTCACAATAAAATAGCCCATGAGATCGATATCAGATTTTCGCTAACTATTACAGTAACCGAGTTACCCCGAAAAACATTTGAATTTGGTCCACCCTGTACATGTTGAATGGGAGAAGACAGGTTGCCCAGGAAAGCATATGAGGCGTGTACGGGAGGAAAGAATCGAAGAGGAAGACCAAGAAAGGGGATAAAAGAAGCTACCTTAAACAGAGCGATTGAGTAGGATAGGTTTGGAGAGCTAAAATGGGATAGAAAAAGAAAAAAGGAAACATACAAAACGTGGTCACGTACCTAAAACAGAAGCAAGAGTCTCACACCTGACGGTAGAGAGGCAAAGGGAAAATAATAATTTATTAATAAAAATTATGTACCTACTTTATATCTCTCTTTTTGTTTTCGTGAACGTAAAGATGGCTACTGACGATAGGACGATAGTCTTGGGATGTATCAGTAAAACAAAAGATCATAAATAAAAGTTTAGTAATTTTTATTAAAAATTATATATATCTGAAATCAAAGACTTGAGTAGTTAAAGCAGTGGTTTCCAACCTTTTTGTCCCTCCGACCCTCTTTTTCATAAAAAAAAATGTTTGCGCCCCCCTCACTTTTCGTAACAATCTAATTTCATAAATACTGTCCTGATATAACAATTAGTTAATTAGCTACAAAACAAAATACAATAATATTCTGTATAAATAAAGTTCTTTTTGTTTGTTTATATTCAAAAATGATATTTTGCTAACAGCTGCGCGCCCCCTTGCAATAGTCTCGCGTCCCCCAAGGGGGGCGCGCCCCACAGGTTGGAAACCACTGAGTTAAAGCATCAAAAAATGAGAAAATAAGATTGCTACCGACGAAGGTACAAGAATCTCGAAACTGGTATGGTATTTCTAAAGACTTTTTATAAAAACCAAAAGATGTGATTTTTTATTAAACTATTTATGCCATAATTTATTAAATTTATTAACTAGCCATTAGGTGTGCCCTTTGTATCATGTTGTAACATTTAAGTTTATAAATTATGATGAACTCTGTCAACGCAAGCGTAACTTTATTAAATACTAATAGGATTTTACGATTACTCAAGAATTTAAGCGGTTTCTTCAAAGTTAACAATCTCACGCTAGTTTTATTTATTATATTGCATTATAAATAGTGTGACGATATAATCTCTAAAGTAAAAATAAAAGAATTTTGATATTTACTAGATGAGGAGTCTACAAACAAAAGCTATAATAATTTTAACGTCTTATTTCTTGGAAGACTCTTCTTGCCCCCTGCCATCGTAAAGCAGGAAACAATGGTTGTTACTTATACACACAATTATTATGGCACTGGAGATAGCTAAGTCATGATTAAAATCTACGATGAACAAACACTTTATGATATTATTATACAATAAGTTAGATTCTGCAAATTGACGTCTTATTTCGATTTTTAATCTTCGATGTTATTATATTTACACGAGCCGTTGAACAATAAGTGCATCAGGGGTGGACTAGGATTTTCATCACGGGACACCGGGCAAAACCGACCTCATAAATCATGGGCTTCACACTTTCTCAAAAAAGTGTAATTTTTGATAATTATAGCATGGGTCCTAGTAATCTGAAACAGTGGATATTAACATCATTTGGTTTATACTATAATAAAAAATCTTTTTTTGGGAACAGCACAGGATATGCTTATCAATGGTGGTTTTCCATATTGCTGGCAAAAACTTAAAACAATAGCTCCTTCGAAATTCGCAATATGTAAGATTAAAGTCGCCTATTTCTTTAAGGAACCAAATTTTTGACATGCAGTAGGTATTTAGATCAAATGCAAAAAGTGGAAATCATCATTTTTTCATCGCAGCATTTTATGGATCTAGGATAATTCCCCGACAACAATTTACCGACGGAAGATTCCCCGACAACAATTCGTCGACAAACAATTCACCGACTGGAAAATTCCCCGACAGTAAAATTTCCCGACAAACAATTTATCGAATGGAAAATTCCCCGACAAATACGAAATAATAACTTCCCTTCACACTTTATCTCGGCTTAGGACGAGCAACATTATGCTGGCGTGTTTAAAAGTTGGAAAAGTTCTTTTTTCATATATATTTTTTGTTTTTAATTTTTTTTTGTGTTTATTTTTTTTGTTTATTTTATACGGTTTTCTTAATAAGTTAGGTTGTGGGCTATACCACGTAAATAATCGGAAATAGTTGCTTCCTGGTCATAATTATTTACAAGGGCTGTGATGCGATCAGCACAATCGCGATACTTTTTACGAGCGGGAGGGCCTTCGAGTCCTCCCAAGTATTGTTCGATTTGAAGCTCATGAAGACTTTGTTCACGTTTTATGGCTTGTATGAACTTCCATATATTGGGATGGTCTGCTGAAACTTGGGTCTCGAACGCTCGATGCCATCCTTCTATCGAGTTGTTTGTTCTTGGTAGTCCGTTTATCACAGCCTCGTAGCAATTCCACATATTATGGGAAAACTTTGGAACTCGGCGACGTTGGCGTCTTTGCGGACGTCCAATCCAAGTGTCCTCGAAGTAGTCGACAATTGGTTGTGCGTCCACCGGTAAAACATTCTCTTCGCAAAGAGCTTCGAACGAATCGACTACATTTGCCGTGGGCACAAATGCTAACGCCGGCAGTAGCTTAAGTTTCAGTGCAAAATCTACATCATTTTCATAACCATCAAACAACAACTTTTGCATGCCCTTTTCACTTAACACAAATTCTACAGCCATGTTACGATGATAGAATCGAAATGTTATTTCAGAATGGGGAAGCAAGTATTTATAGTTGTGAGGACTATTAAATTGTTATAATACCGTTAGTCCAAAATTATTCTGAATTATCATCAAGTAAACACTTTCAAGGAGGTAATAGGTACTATTACGTTAATCCAACGTTATTCTAAATTATAAACCATTAACTCTTGATAACTTTTATGTTGCTCGACCAAGATTAATTATGATAGGAACATTATTTTTCAGATTGTCGGGGAATTTTCCATTCGGTAAAATGTTTGTCGGGAAATTTTACTGTCGGGGAATTTTCCAGTCGGTGAATTGTTTGTCGACGAATTGTTGTCGGGGAATCTTCCGTCGGTAAATTGTTGTCGGGGAATTTTCCGGTTCCGGCATTGGATATCTAAATTAGCGACAGGCATCCAACTTGAATTTGGAATCTCTTTTTGTTTGTGAAACCAATACGATCCACTTTGGTGATTGGTCAAATTGTGACAGTAAGAAGCAACCAATATAATGCTTTTACCATACCATTTTGCTACGACAATATTTTTTGTAGTGTTGAAAGATGGCTCACCTCTTGACGTCTTTCTTATATCTTTGTTGTTTGTGACCTTACAATGCTCTAAGCTATTTTTACGCATTGTACCTAGGGTTTGGGAAGATTCGGTCTTTTTGGATTCGACGAATCCGAATCGAATCCACGATTATTTTACGAATCCGAATCCGGATCCGAATCCAGTTCTAAAATTAAATGAATTGTAGTGCCATAAAAATTATTGTATGGTGTTTAAAATTCGCGCAAATTTAAAATTACAGGCGATTTACAATATTTGTCAGCGGTTGTCAGTTTTGTCAGTAGCGCATCAATGGGTTTTACTAACACGGTGTTAAGTTAATTCATGTTTATATTAATAATTCAAACGGCCTTCAATCAGTTAAAATGGCACTGTATTTCATTGTTAAAGTATGAAGTAAAATAACAAGTATATTAGTATACAGGGTGTTTCACTTTTCCATGTGACACTATTGCTATCTCCGTAAATAATGAAAATACAAGGTTGATCAAATGGGACAAAAGTTAGCTATTTAGGGGTGTATTTTAAACCAGATCTTGTTTTGTTTAAAAATTCCATGGCTTGCGTAATATAACGAAAAAACCGAAATTGATCAAAATTTTTAAACTTAAATATCTCGGCTATTATTGCGAATACACAAAAACGCCAAAGGAAAAAAGTTTTGTAGATTTGGTTTGCTATAAGATGGCAACAGTCAGATTTTTTTTTTATGAAATACCGTGCGAGATATTTGACAAAACAACTTTTTTTTAAATGGCAATCGTAGTAGGTGATGACTGATTTAAAGATTATTTTTTTCTCTTTACAATGATATAATATTTTGTATGTCTATTTTCAAAAATAAGCGAAATAACCTAAAAAAATGCAAAATCAAGATAAAAATCAAGGTTATTTTTTTGCTTCAGCTTCAGAGAAGTTCTCTCTGAATTGGTTGACCTTGGTTTAATTTTTATGATTGCTCGATATACTTTTTCTAAATAGTTCGTTCTAATTTTGGCATTTGAAAATAATGCATTTTTTTTAAGTAGGCAAATTTTTCTTGAGACTTTGGTAATATAAGGCATTTTACCGTTTCCAATATATGATTAAGCTCTTCTTCCATCGTTAACAACTGAACGTCATCTGCAATATCCCGCAATCACCCTCTGTTGAATGCTCTGTTTCTTCATTTTTGTCTTCTCCGTCAAACAATCGTTTCGTAATATTTGTTGCAAAATTAAGTATTTTCTCTGAAGTTGTGGTAGCATTAATGAGACCTAATCCGAGATTCGTCGAATCTTAGACCGAATGTCGAATCCGAATATTTGCTGTAGGATTCGGCGAATCCGAATCCGGGTACCCGGATCCGAAAAACCCTAATTGTACCTACCTGCTCTTTCAACATTATTTTTATGAAGGTATTAAAGCAATGGCAATTCAGTGAAAAAATTATCGAAGTAGAAATTATTTGAACTCATTACCTTTGGCAACCTGAACTGTAATTATAAGACAACAGCTGCTTCCAACTCATACTGTGGCTGAAACTTTAGTACAGCACCTTTAGCACGTTGATAAAGTTCACATGATATGAAATATCCTAAACGAGTAACTAGATATCACAATTCATAACCAAAACGAATGGGTTTTCCGTGGATTTGTTGTTTAGTGCCGTGACGCCCATAATATAGAACCAAAGTATCATCAATAGCCTGATGAGTTGAACACATTTTCTCATAATCTTGCAGAAAATTATTGTTCAACATCGTAAAATATTCAACTTTGCCAAACTTATTATTCCCAGGCAAAGTATTATTGTTACAAAGATAAAGGTATTGCTGCATTTCAAAAAATCGATCACGACTAATGCTCTCTGCAACCATATTATTGTGAGAACCTGCATTTTTTTCTCAAAACGTACGCATGTATGTCATGTATCCTGTGAGAAGCAAAATTGAAATGTACACTCAAAATTCATCTTTGGTAACATATAACACGCGATTCCTTTGCCTAGCATGATAATTATTGATTTCTATAATACATTTAACATATTCATTCGTAAACAACAGTTCAAAACACTCAACATGGGACACATTACATTATTGTATCATGGTAAACTGTTCATCTTTATCTCCTCTTTCACCTGGCAAAAACGATGTGGTATTATGGTGCAATTTACTTAACGTATACGATTTCCTTCTTCTTTTCTTTCGGCGACGTTTCGTCATCCATTGTGGCTTCTAATTCTTGGAACTTTTAAAATTTAGATGGATTACCTCAATCTGTTTCCACACAATCAATATCCCCACTAAAGTTGTCTCTCTCCAATTCTTTAATTATTTCATATGATGTCAATTTAAAATAAATTAAAAACGACAAACAATTCCAAATGTTAACACTACGGACTTAAGTTGCCATAGTGCCCAGTGTAACCCTCAGGTGACACATGCACTTCACTTGCATAAATCTCTTATAAAAAAAATTACATGGTTGTAAAAATTTGTTAAAATATAGAATAAAATCTAATTAATGCGATAATATGAAGAAAAAAAATTTACTTACGGTTTATGCATTTTACAACATTTCAAAACAGCACGGGCGGCAACTTTGACTTCAACTAATACGCGGTGATTGTAAAATAAACTTATCTTTGTTAAAACGTCAAACTAACGTTCTCATTAAAATTAGACTAACTTGCAAAAGATCAATGTAGACATTGGTAAAGAAAACCAAACAAGAATTATTTTTAAATATGTTTTAAAAAATCTTAAAATGATGTCTCTGACACTGACACTGGGAAATGAAGAGTTAAACCAGAGATTCCCAAACGGAGTCGATATAGATCTGGAGGTTGATGGGTCGAGGTCGATTCTGGAGCGATAGACAAGTTGGAACCCCTACTTTAATCGATTTTTTTGGTACGAAACGTATAAAGAATTTTCTCTGACGAGGAAGGGTCAAGATATGTTGTCGCTAGAACTGATCAAAACTGTGTCTATTGCATCAACAACATCAAAAATAAATGTTTTGCAGAGTTATTATACTTGCCAATAATGATTTACAGACAGAAAGATTAAACACAGAAAACACACTAAAAGATTAAAAAACAAAGATAATTTTTCCAATCGCTGGTATTAAAACCGTCAGAGATAAAAATGAAACTACTCTATGTACCATTGCGCGCATCCTGTGCAAGTGAAGTGGTGAAAATTTTTTGAAAAAATCTTAAACGATTCCGGAGAAAAGTGAAAAACGAGACCCCTGTACCAATAAAACATCACTTCGATAAGCAGAGCATTTTAAACATGTACGTTGTAGCTGGGATAAAACGTCCCCTAAGTAAATAAGAAAGAAGATGGTTTCAATAAAACAAAACAAAAATATCCACATGCATTATTTACACATTTCAGCGATATTAAACATTACCATCAAAATTTTCTACCAGCAAAATAATTTACTTGTTATATTTATAATTTTAGTGTCTGACGGTGTTGTCTCACAGCTTCATCTCTGGGTACGGTCATGTTAAAAACGGTTAAATATCCTACTTTCAAAAATATAATTATCAGAACAAAATTACAATCTTAAGTTTAAATTGTATTCTTAAAATTATAGATCAGTGCCTACAAATATGTGTTTTAGAAATGCACTTGCTTGAGTAATTTTTCCAGTGATCTCATTGCAAGAGTGACTTTCCTAGCCTCACATCATGAGCCCTATGAAAAGTCCGTCCCTGTAGTGCTCGAGTTATTCTAGTAATTTATTTCAAAACCGATCATGATATATTTCCATTTAATTTAATGTCGACGAGGATCTTTTATCTTCTATTCAGCTATAGGTACCTACATTCCGAGCAAACAGAATGTTTGTAGGTAAAGGCATGTTATCGTAATTAAAAAGTAAATACTCCAGCAAATTTTTTTATTGGCTTTGTATGGTGTGTGGTCGGAGAAAAATAAAAACTTAAAACGCTTGGGTAATTTTCATAAATTCCACATTAACTTTAAAACGAATGAGGAAGGTTTACTGTAGGGCTAAATGGATAATTGAATTGCATTAACAGTTTATAGGTGCATTTTAATGTTGTCGTAAATCTTAAGTAACAAGTGAATTGGCGGACCGACAATGATTATAGTACAAAACATTCAACTCCACTTTATTATAGAGTTTGTTTTTAAGCGATCAAAAAGCAAATAAATATTATATGTACGATTGAAAAATTAAGATATGGTACAAACACATTTTAATTTCTTTCCTGTATGATGTTTATCTAAACAAAAAATTAAAAAACCTTCGCAACTTGAACCACATGAGTTTTAAAAGGTTTTACATCTTGTTTTCAAAGCCTACTGTTTTTCTTAAAAAAAAAACAAACTTAAAAACCTTTGTAATTTGCGTTTTATTGGAATACAAGATGATTTACCCGGCATTGCACGGGCGATTACAATTTTAATTACTTTTTTAACTTGAATAAGCCCAATAATTCCAAATCATTCACAAATGACATACTCTGATCAATCATCTTTCTATTTTCTTATAATTCGTTAAAAAATAACTATTTTTTGCTAAAAATTGAATAATAAAGGTCGATTCGCATTATACGGAACGTCAACGTCACGTCACAGACCGGCAACGTCACGTCAAAATATTCTACAATGTATTTTGTATTGGTATGTTCACATAGATAGGCAACGTCACGGACCGTCAACGTACCGGACCGTCAAAATTTCTCGAGAAGAATATTTTGACGTGACGGTCCGTGCTGTTGCCTGTCCGTTCCTGTGCCGTTCTAGTAGTGTGAATGTGGCAACGGCAACGGCCAGTCAATGTTTGTTTGTGGATGCTTTGTTTTTTGCCGTGTTAAATAAAATTATCAAAAGATGGATGACGAAAAATTAATAGAGATTGTCCGAGAGTACGAAGAAATGTATGATATGTCAAATAAAAAATACAGTGACAACCTGCATAAAGACAAAATATGGCTGAAAATAGGAAAAGAATTAAATACGACAGGTATGTACTATATTAGTTCCATTTATTATCAAAAGTACAGGTATATTTGCGATCCCAAAGAAATATTATTTCAAAACTTATCACGTTGCCACGGTAGAGCTCCATTAGCAAAATTTAAAAAAGTTTTATACATTTCACGTACTTGAAATGCAGAAGCGTGGGCATTTCCGCCTTGCCTTGGTAGATTTCTCCAATTAGGTTCTCCTTCTTGAGTTAAGTGTATTTTCATAAATAGTTCTTACCTTAAACACACCATTAGCTTTTCTTTAGGACTAAGTGCTTCTCGAAATGTAGTGTTTTGCTTTTGAATTTGGTGTTCAATTTTAGATAAAAGGACATAAAACTGATCTTGAGACATTCTAAAGTACTTATAAAAGGAAATTTCATCATCTTCCAATTCCCTAAATAATGTGTGGTATTCTCCTTCGTACTTTCTCGTCATAAACATCTTTCGTACCCACATTTTTTTAAGCTCGGTTGCAGTTCTCTTCTTCATCCAAAATTAATGCAACCATTGCTAACTTTTTTTTATTGAATTTCGGCATTATGACAAAACTAACCAACAAAGTAAACACCAACGACTGGTAGCGCGGGAACTATTTTCGTGACGTTGCTGGTTACTGGACGTATAGTGTGAATAGATAGCAAATTTGACGTGACGTTGCCGGTCTGTGACGTGACGTTGACGTTCCGTATAATGCGAATCGACCTTAACTCAAATTTATTTTCTTTCGTCTTGTTTCAATTAAAAATGTACTAATAAAAATAATACTTCATGTACATTTATTACTAATTGTATACAAAACAATCTTTACTTGAGAAATACACCGTCGTATCGTGTTTTGCCGACGTAAGATCGAATCCCGTCCAAGTAATATTTTTTTTTTTTAAATTCGTAATATGTGCTTGTACTTAAAGTTTGGCGTTAGATCTGCAAGGTCCTAAATAGTAACTGTGCAAAATTTGGCCCCGATCGGTCAACGGACCTAGAATTCTATAGCGAACAAACAAACAAACAAACACACAAAAGCTCTTTTATATATATAAAAGAAATGAATAAGAAGTTTAAATTGATCATAGTCAACTACAGCTTTCATTTAAATAAACGTAAGTTTGTGTCATAACTTTTTAATATACTTCATAAATTGTTTCGATATTTACAACAATAACGGAGATATGACACATTATAAATATGACAAAAAAACTTTTTTTTTCAATACCTCGAAAACCAGAAATGATAGAATATTTTTGAGGACGATTCTAAGTTTGTCTCAAAACACTGCACATTTTTGGTATATCAACCGTTTCTCTATCTTAAATATTAAGCGAGATACCCATGTAATTCAATCGAATTTGGACCACTCTGTACACCTTGAGTTATCTTCGTACAAAATTGTATGGGTTAGTAAATAGAAAATACAAAATACTTCGTTCTATTTAAAATTTTCTCCAAGAAAAAATAAGTTTAAAAAAGCGTACCTATAGTAGTTCAATTAAAATTAAAATAAATTGTGCGGCTGCAAGAATATTTTTAAAACAGCACAAAACTTGGACGAGAAATGTGTATAAAACATGTTTCACACGTAAAAATTTTATTATTAACTACGTTTGATATAAATCGCCAAGTGTAAGTAAATTTATCGAGCTAATGTTAAACAACTTTATAACTTCTTTATAATTTTGCCAGTTTTACGATGTATTACAATACTACAAAGAAGCAGCAGGACTCTTTCATCTGCCATGTTATTAGGAGTCCTGTGCGAACAATAATAATTTTTACAAGGTCCATGCTACTGATACATAAGAATCAGTTTATAAAAATAACTATTTTATGATGAATTATACAAGAAAAAAACTTGTTTCTAGAGTTTTACTTTTGTGTTGCGAAGGAGATACGAGTGGAAAACCATAATTGTTCGTCGTTCACGTTTTTCAACACTTTTGTTTAAAATATCTACAATAAATGGTTTGAAGTCAAACTTATTACTTTTGTCATTTAACTACTACAATTAACATATTTTTACTTCAAAATGCTCGCTTCGGAATATTTTATTATTATTTAAATAGCCCAAGTGGCCACAACAATAATATACAAGTGAGGCTTATGGACGTGCTATGGTTTTTCAGTAG
This sequence comes from Elmis aenea, assembly GCA_947652605.1. Classification (NCBI taxonomy): domain Eukaryota; kingdom Metazoa; phylum Arthropoda; class Insecta; order Coleoptera; family Elmidae; genus Elmis; species Elmis aenea. The sequence continues at coordinate 14,272,006 of OX393579.1, forward strand.
TTTGTTAACTTTCGCGACGACAGAAAATACTTGGAAGACGACCAACGCCTGGGTCGGCCAAAAACGACTCGCTCAGTGGAAAATTTCAAAAAAATGCGCGAGGTACACAATTAAATCGTTCCAGAGTGTCAGACTGCAAACGGAGATTATTATTTGAGTGTTCTGCAGCGTTTGGTAACAAGGATGATCAGGTTCCTCCTTAGTACCACGAGAAAGGCAGCTGGTCACTACTAAACGATAGCGCACCGTCACACAAGTCCAAACTCATTCGAGATTTTTTGACCAAAAAGGCATTGTACTTCTCCATCACCCGCTGAATTAATTTGATTTAGCTCTCTCTGACTTATGGGTGTTTCCCGAAATAACATTAAAGTTGAAAGGAAACCGTTTTGATACGATTGTGGACATAAAAAGGTCTTTGGTCGAGATTTTGGAAGCGATATCGAAAGAGGAATAGCAAAAATATTTCAAAGAAATTAATGACAGTTTTAATCGTATTTTTCTCGACATCCGTCTACAAAATTTCGGGACACAAAGTGTATAGTGTTACATATTGTTATTTTAGAACATATGATATACCTTTAAGGATTGAAAAAAAAATTTAATAATCATAACAAATTTATTTGACAAAGAATCTTGTCAAACAGCCAGAGCAACTAAATATTATAGGAATTAATTTATTGTACGAAATAAATCTTGTGAGTAATAATAAAACAGGAAATTAATGTATGATGGAATTGACAACAATATTAAATTTCGCTTTTAAGAAAATTTATGAGATAATTTAAGTTATAAAATTAGATTTCACAGTCTTAAAGTTTACCAATATAGATTTTGTGTTGAATTTTATTGGTCATTAAATTAATGTCATACTTATATTATCACCCACTATCAATGTCGGTGACATAAAAAATAGTTTTAGGTTGTGTCGGTGTATATTTCTTAAGCGCAAAGATATTTTTTACTTTATTATTAAAATTAAAACCGCCATTTAAGATTTTGGTTTGATATATAAAAGTTTTATGATAAAAACATATATCATACAGTATTGCACAATCACCACAAGTAGGTATTTTTAAATTAAAATTACAATCTACTATAGGTACGCTTAGCATAACATAGTAACATCATTATTTAAGACGACACTTTAAATCAGGGGCCTGAACCGACCGGAAATAGAACAAAAACCGAAACGAACCTTCTCTACATATAATCTAACATTTCCTTAAAAAACAAAACAAAGCCAATATCAGATAAAAAAGTAATAAGATCAAAAATGTTACTGGGGAATCAAAACAAGTAAACAATTTAAAATTTCTGGGCTGCCACATTACACCATACAAAGGCGTTAAAATTAACGAGGAAATTGAAAAATATAATAACATCAATAAAACAATTAAAGGAACACTGTAGAAAGGAGTTCAGAAAAACATTATAATGAAATTTTATAGGGTCATATCTAACACTACTGTATGGCAGTGAATCATGGAGTATATAAAAAAATAAAAATTAGAATACGCAATTTAAAGCAGTGAAATGAGATTTTTATGGTCAATATTGGAATATAGTCTATCGTATAAGCCTTATATTATAAGGTAACAGCGAAATACGTAAGGGCTTGACATATAAAACATTTAATAAAAAATAATAGAATATAAAACTGCATGGAAAAAACACCTTCACAAAATGGACAGTTCCAGAATTCCAAAAAAAAAAAATTCAAATATAAACTAAATGGTAAAATAAGAGGAAGGCCATCTAAGTGGAACACGCAATGAACGACGTCACGGGCCAAAATGATGATGATAACAACATTTAATAAAATAAATAAATGAAATGCACACTATTTTCATATAGCACTTTTTTTATTTCTTTTATTACATTTCTTAATGTTCTCCACATATAACAATCGCGAATTTTGTAAAAATCGTATAAATGCGATCTATATTTCTTTTACTTTTATAATTCGTCAAATTTATGTTTCAAAAAACCTTAACAAGTGAAAGGAAAGCTTACTATAAAAAAGTGTCTTGAGAAAACAATAAAAACCTGTTTTTATCGTCGCTCTCAAAGATATCTAAATAGATAATTTTGTAATATGGTGTTATTTTATAACATTAGGAATTACATATTTTATCGTTACTTTTACAAATGAAATAATATATAATATATATAGTCTAGAGTTAAATGATCCGTGAACCGCAGCAGATGTCTGTCTGCGGGCTTTTTGTGATTGGATGCAGCAAACGTTTTTGTGGAGATTTTGTCGATTGATACAGTAAAGTGCTTACAATTTAGTCTCCAGTGCCATGCCTTGTGTAACAGATTATTGCCTACACCACGTACGCAACGTTCTATAGTTTCTTTAAAAGTCGTTAAAGACATCAACTCATTACATAAAAAAAATTAACACAGTAACCAGTACTGTACATAGGTCGCACTTTTGTGGAAGAGTACTTATTTCTCTTTGTTTTTAATTAGCGCTCGTGATCATCTTTATAACATGATTGGACTCTTCAACGTTGTTTTACGTAATACACAGGTCTAGAGCAATTATTATACAGCAAGAACCAAATAAAACACAAGAATTTTAACAACAAACTCCTTTATTTTTCGACCGGCTGTATATTTCTCGGTGGTTGGTTCTTTACTACTTAAGCGCGACTGTCCCAAGATTTTGGTTCCTGTTACTAACCCTTTTTTATTGTATTTGCATCTGTTATTCTTTTGGCTTTGTAGGACCCAAGTTATGACCGTAATATTTTATCGTTAATGCGTTTTACTAAAGTTAAAATCCCCATAACTTGGCCCTTTTGAAGCGTTACATGCTTTAGTAACTGATGCATCAGCATTTGTTGCAACGTTATTCATTTAAAAGTCAATAAAATAATATTGAAGTAAAACAAAATAATTGATCTCAGGCGGGGTGTCACAGTATATAAGACCTTATACATTTTTAAAGGAGTTTAATTTGTATCGATAAATTACAAAATATACGGTATGTGCTACTCAAACAAAAACCTTGTTTCACTTCATGAAAATGAATCACCCTATATATTCAAAAGCACTTAAAATTTGCATCTTAAGTCGCTTTTTAAAACTGTTAATTATAACTTTTTTATAATGTTATCACAAGACTATATATTGACGCGTACGTTATTTTTTCTACATACTGTATAAAAGTTTTTGCCCATTAAACCGAATCTTGATACAAATTTTAAGTAAAATACTCATAGTGGCTTGAATGTTACATAATTGCATGATATTTTTGAGACTATCATTTCAATAATATGTTGCTATTGTATCTAAAACCTAAGAAACCGCAATTAAGGAAAAAAATGCAGAAAAAACAAGGCCTGCTTTGTACAACTATTGATGCACAATAATTACGCATAAGCCCTACCCAAACCCCTAAACATTTATCCATTACTAGCTGATATTTACCCGGCGTTGCACGGGTGATTACAATTCTCTTTTATCAATCAATCACAGATTACTCGCGCTTCGCGGCCGTTCCCAGATTATCAATCACAGACTACTCGCGCTGCGCGCTCGCGCTCGGCGGACGTTCCCAGACGTTTCCGGCCGTTCCCGGCCGTTCCCGGCCGTTCCCAACCGTTCCCGGCTGTTCCCGGCTGTTCCCGGCTGTTCCCGGCTGTTCCCGGCTGTTCATTGGACGACGTTTAATCCGTTGGGTCTTAAATAGTAACTGTGCAAAATTTGGTCATGATCGATCAGCGGACCTAGGATTCTATAGCGAACAAACACACAAACACATAAACAAACAAGCTCTTTTATATATATGTATGTATAAGATTATTTACTTTAATTATTTCTACGAAAAAGATTTTTGGAACTGTTTTAATATTGTTTTGCCAATTTAAGTTAAAGATTTAGAAGCCAAGGTGTATTCATCTTATCTAAACAGATTTTTACTTTTCAAAATGCACGACTAACTGAGTATTACATATTTTCTGTACTTAAGTATGGTTTACTTTACTACCTACTCTGAGGGCGTTGACTTTTAATGTTTTTGACGCATGCTTTAAACCCAGGTTACGGATTTTAGCGTTAAAAAGCGTAGCTTCTTGGACAATCAATTGTTTTTTAATTACTGGAAAATAGTCACCCGATTTGTTTTGCTCTCATACACCGCTCTTAAAAATCCAGTTTGCCGCAGTCTTTCCTGGACTTTTTGCCACAGCCCGTACAAGAACAGGCGCAAAAAGACTTGGATGTATCAGCAATTAGAGCGATTGCCTGTTCGTCTTTTAATAATATAGTAATGTTATATAATGGCGCATCGGTCGGTGTTAAGTGCTTCAAAAAAATTTACAGCGTTATTAACGAACGTACAGAGGAAAACTAGATCGTAAAAAATACTTCGTTGGTTATTACATCACTTGTAAAAATATGTTAATTCATGAAATGTAATGCGGAACAGTGGAAGAATCCTCTGCGGTAGAAAAAACAATAAAAAGAAGATCCAACATTCTTGCCCAGGTGAGTAATCATGGTAAAAAACAGGTATTTTTATAATTAGAACAAACTTTATACTATACACTTATACAGGATGTGCCAATCTGCTTAAGATAACAAAGCTACCTTTGTTAATATAATTGCAACAGATTGGTTGAAAGGGAAGAGTTGCCAGTTTCCGGAGCTTATTAATTTGATGCATTTTTTTGTGTTTGCCATGGCTTATTAAGATTCAGTAAGTAAAAAACAAAATAAGGCATTTTGTTAAATAGGCTATTATTGCCTAATTTTAAGTGTTAGGTACCTACTTAATTAAATTTACAATTTTAAATTTAAATGAAGATGTATGTTTTTTTTTAAATTTTAGTTTTCATCGCATATAACAACTGACTTTAGCAAACTAAATTGATTATTACATACTGAAAGTGCATTTGCAAATGCATTTGCTCTTCTGTATAAACTGAAGTGTTACATGTATATATTCAACATTAACAACAAATAATAGCAATTATTTCTTTTCAAATAAACTTAGCAAACTATAAATTATTATAGATAGGTACCTATGTATTGTAATGGTCGCATATAGTATAATATTTAATAATTTAAAAACAATTTTTAATTTACTCGCGTAACATCATAAAGTATTATTTAGTTATTTTTCTGTTTCTAGAAAACCATAAATAACATGTTTAAAGTTAAAGAAAGCCACATGTGTTTTAAAAAACGCGTGTAGATTATAATATTTATATTTTCTCAGGGTGTTTTAGTAAACAAAACACTTTTAAAATCGTTATCAATACAAGAGTTTCTAATAATTACCGAGTCAAGTGCTAATCCCCAATGCTAGACCAAATAAGCGTTGACTGATTTGTTGTGTCATAAATTTGTCTTTATGGATTCTAAGAAAACGAATGCAGGTCAAACCATAACATCTGGCAACCCTAAGCTTAACATTTTTCGGGGATGTCCATTTGTTTGTCTAGAGATTGTGTTGCGAATTATATTTCTCATTTATTTAATGTTCACATTTTGTGCAGATATTATTATTTATAACTGATTACAATTACATGTAAAATATTGAGTAATTGGAGTTACTAATTAATATGATTTTACATTGGTTTAGTATATTTTGTTTTCAAGTAACAGATTTCGACGTTTAATGGAGGGGAGAATTTAAGTTTAATTTGTTAGAAAACTATTTATTTTGAGAAACTCCAATAGTCGACGAGCTAACGGATTCAGGAATCACCCCACCATTATACACAAATCTGAATAACGAATTAACGAATGTATGTGTGTTAATATCCACCCTTATTGTTTAACATCTCTTGCACTATTTGTCCATCCCAAAAAATAGGCGGTTTTGACCGTCAGGTATCCAGCAAAAGGGTATAAAAGGCATTGTTTTACAGTAATCGAGGTTCACTTTTTTAAGAACCGTTTTCTTTGGGACCTAGCGATAGATGTGCTCTCCACAAAGCAATTTGTAGGCAGGGCACTCCCTTGGTCAGTCAATATTTCTAAATTTGCGTTAAACTCCGACTCTCGGATCGATGTTTTCTCCCAGAAGAAATTCTGAGGCAGGGAACTCCCAGAGTCATTGTTTCTAAATTTGCGTAAAAAATTGTAACGACTAAATGATAGATGTCCTCTCCACAAAGCAATTTGTAAGGCAGGGAACTCCGTTAGTCACCTTAACAAACGTGTATTTTTATTAGTAACAAATTGCGTGATATTTTTCGCCCCTCCGTAAATTTAAAACCCAATGCCTTCGCAATTAATCCACCGGACAACCCCGCATTAACGACCCGATTGCGCAATAATATTCCCAACTGCACCATCTTAAATAACAATTCACCACTCCTTAATTAATCCTCCTTACAATCACTGATACAACCTAGAATCGCGAAATCTCACAATTACCATATTACACGTCCCATAATAATCCACCATTTCCCAATCAATCCGCCATACGATGCCTCATAAAACCTCTAATTACGAATACCAAAAATCACCCACTCCGAAACCAATAATAAAACCTTAAATGTGACAACCACCCTGAATCTCCAATAATAATTCCTAATATGTGACAATAATACACGAAATAATCTAACCCTAACAATTCCTAATATGTGACAACCATCCACGAACTAACCACATAATAATTCCTAATATGTGACAACCATCCACGAAATAACCTTGCCTAATAATCATCCCTAATATGTGAGAAGACGCCAAATATCGAATGGGGTGCGCAAAGAAGTGAAAAAGAAAACTATTTAACGAAACACAAAGTTACCAATGAGAAACGAAATGGATTTTTCAGCAATTGAAGGACGGCGCAAGCTCAAAAAGGTTGAGAAACACTGGAATAAATCATTACCACCTTGAATATCTCTTTTTTTAAATAACCCCTATAAATTTTATAACTCACAATCCTGGAAGAACAAATGTTCAGGTAATAGGTAGGAAAAATCTAACTATGAATTCCCTTGATGTTTGAAGCAGCTATTGCAATCAAAATTTTTATCTACTTCGTATTAATCGGTTCCTCTTGTAACTTTCGGTGTGGAGGTATGCTTTTCTATTTTTGTGTTTTATATTTCTCCACTCTTGCCAATCGTTAGCTAATTGTGGCACATCTCACCAGCTGACTCCTTTTTCTTCTAGTCTCTGCCTCACTTCTTTTTCCTATTTTATTCTTGGCCTTCCTCTATTTCTTTTTCCCTCTATCTGCATTTTCCATCCTATTTTCGCGTATCGACTTTCTGGCATGCGTAGTAGATGTCCAAGCCATCTTAATTGATTCATCTCCATCTTTTTCTTAATATCTGTTAACTCCTAGCTTATTTCGAATTTTTTCATTACTGATTTTATCGATCAGTCTACATCCCCCTATGCTTCTCAGAAATCTCATTTCCTGTACCTGTATTCTTTGTTTTTGTTTTTGAGAATTTTTTATATAAGGGTTTATTTAATATTATGTTGTGCCTTAAATAGGTACTCAGTGACTGCAATTATTTAACTTGACGTTTTCAGGACCATTCAGAAAAATGGTTTTTGGAGTTGTCACTGTTTTTCTAGTAATGATATTACACTGGTCCTATGAATAGATGCATGATCTTAAAAAAAAACTCGAAATAAACGTAAAAATGGTAAAATTACAACTACATTATAAAAAGTGTCGAAAATTCGAAAGGAAAAGATAAAATTATAATTTTCCTGTTTCATTTTTCACTTGTTTCAAAAATTACTCCAAAATAATACGTTGCCCTAATAGTTTACAATAAAATCCCGATATCTCAAAAAATATCAGTTTTAGGTATAAAACATGGTTAGTGTTCTTGAAAGACAATCAAATTTTCTACAAGGCCATGTAAGGTGTTGTGTTTAAGAAAATTAAGTTATCGATGTTTAAAGTTTTACAAGTTTGACCAAGCATTAAAAACACCCTGTATAATATTTTTTAAATGTAGCTAGCGCAAAGTTTTAATTAATCTATTGTCAATTCTATTTTCAAACTAAATTCTACCTTCTTTTTTAAAAACTATAATTTAAAAAAAAATGAAAGTGTATCGATTAAAATTTTCATAAAAACGTAAATTTTACGAAAACGATCGACTTTAGACCCATATAAATAACCCCACACATTTTTAAAATAAATTTTAACCCTAGGTTTACCATTGAGGTACCCGGGTAACTTTTTCGTTTTAACTGATTTGATTTTTTGTGTTCGGGGAGGTTTGGGACCCTGAACGTCTCTGACATCTTAAATCTACATGTTGTACACATAATGTAAAAAATTAAATAGAATTGCGTTTTTAGATTTTTAGTTTAATAATTTTGAATTAATTTTATACGCCGTTTACCGTTAGGGTACCCGGGTACTAAACGTTAATGTACAAGGCGCCGCGTCGCGCGGCTTGGTATTTGAGCTGTCGGGCGCTGTTTTCGTTTGTTTTGACTGTGTAATTAAGAATTCAGTTTCAATAAAGTTAGATTAGTGAATTGAACAATAATTAGTTTTGTAATTATGGATAACGAAGTAGCTGGACCATCAAACACAACAATTGCCATGGTATGTTGTTTGTGTACTTGTTTGTTTTTTTTAAATAGATTTCATGTATTTTTTTGTATAATTTTGTACTACAACAATACCAAAGGAGGAGTGGACGTTGCAAACCAGATAGTCTCGGGTTACACTTGCAAAAGATCAACAAATAGTTGGCCTTTAGCATTGTTTTTCAAAATGTGGGCATTGCTGGACTTGCCTCGCAAGTTATTTACGCCGAAAATAATTTCGATGATCAGCAAAAAGAAAAAAGATGCTTTTTAGAAAACTTGATCAAAGAACTGTCTTCCCCTCATTGTTGAGCGAAGCAGGCAGTCATTCGTTCAAAGATTTTGTAAAAACTGCCATCGAACAATGAATGCTTGGGACATCAGATTACCATTGCTGCACAGAATATAGCAAAGACAGAATCTAGAGATGCTGCTGGCCGGAAATTGATAAAAGGAAGTTGTTACATTTGTCTTAGCAAAACTGACAAAAAACAAAGTAAAACAAGTAAAGTCTGTGACAAATGCCACCGTCCTGTATGCAATGAGCATACCTATTGTTCCTATGGTTATTTGCCTTTCCTGTAATGTAACACCACGTTAGCTGCCTAGAAATTAATTTTAGTTGTTTTTTTAATAATTGTAATTGTAATACTCCCTCTGTCCCAAAATAAGTGTCCGATTTGGTAAAAAATTTTGTCTGCACAAATAGAACAAAAAATTTATTATCGATTTCTCAGAAAATTTTATTCTTGATAAAAGTTGGTGCATGGTCTAAAACAAATTTTAAAATTAAAAAAACTTTAATAAACAGTCATAGGACACTAGATTTTAAGCGATTTTTGAAATATTCATGAATGATGCTTAAAATTTCTCATGCACCAACTTTCTTATAGCAGGTAATGGTACACACTTTGAAGCTTTTCTGTGACAGATTAGGCTTTTTTCTTTGTGGTGCAACTACAGGAACTTCTTTACTGTTCATGATGTGTCTACATCGGTATTGTTTAAAATGGCAAGATAAAATATGTTTTTAAAATAACGATCCAAAAGCCGAGCTAACGTGTTTAAACTTTCTGACTATGCACAAATGTCACTTTAGACATATTTTACTTGACGTTATAAACAATTACAATTTACGTTTTAAAATACAATTAAGATCCAGCAAATATAGTAATCGGACACTTATTTCGGGACAGAGGAAGTATTTCAGAATGATAATTTTTTTTGAATAAAATTGTTTTTGAATAAAATTGTTTTTGAATAATAAATGTTTATGAATGAAAAATGTTGAATAACAAATATTTTTGAATAACAAATGTTGTAGATTAATAAATTTTATACAATAATAAATATTTTCCAAATGAAAATCGAGACAATAGTATCATTTGAAAAATACTATATTTTCATCACAAAATAAATGAAAGTACCCGGGTACCTTAACGGTAAACGAAGGGTGAAAGATTTAACGGTAAACCTAGGGTTAAGAGGAATCCAAAAATGTAAAAATATACAGGGTGTTCTATTTAACATTTTAAAGCTTGAGTCTGTTTCCGATAGAATCGGAAGTCGTATTGCAACCAAAGTATTTCCATCGATGCCAAAAATACGATAACGCTTGGATACCAAATCGTCACCCCAGTATTGGTTTGTTCAATATCCACTTTTTGGGGATATTGAACTATATACGTCAAAATTTAAGTTAAAATTAGCTTGTTCAATAAACCGCAAGAAAACAAAGATATCAGAATTAAATAAAAAGTTTTCAGTATGTTTTTTGTGCAACATCCAGTAAAATTATAAAAATTATGTGTTGCAGTGTTCAATATCCGGATATTGAACACTGCAACACAAATTTAATAAAACTGCTGCCACGAGTAAATTTTATTTTGTTCAATATCCATATGAACCAATCAGATATAGGTTTTATGTCAAGTGATTAAGAGTCCGTTTTTCACGCTTACTTTTGTTAGGTTAGTGATCGCGCGGGATACTTTAATGTTGTGACAGTAGCTCAAACATCTTATAGATTTTGACAGAGTACTGCAACCCCTTCGGTGTTTTAATTTGTGCAAAATGAGTGAGACTGAAGAAAACTATTTCAGTTCGTCGGTGCCTAAAATTAAGGACAATAATTTAATGTAAAATGTATTTTATTCAAAACACGGAGAGCAATATTGAACATATAGAGCAAAAGTTTTCCGAGCCAGGCCATGGTAACCTGCAAGATGTTGATGCTGCCCATTCAGTAATAGAAAAGAGTATAAAGAATATTGATATTTATAGTCCTCTGGGACTTGTAAGAATGATACTAAACATTCGTTCAAAGAATAAGTTTAAAGTATTGCAAATGAAAAAAGAGGATTTTTTGAATTACAAGTCAATAAGTTCACAATTCCAATTTAATCTCATTCCATACAGTAAAATCAAACACATAATGTATGATACATCAATGAGAGTAAAATTAAAAAACAGATTTACTCAAAATGTTACAGATGAAGTAACAATATGCAGACAAAGAACTCCGCGTTCTGCGAAACGAAGAAAAACCAAAACAAAAGACAATAATTTGGAGCAGAATAAAATACTAAATCAAGTGCCTATGCTGAAAGAAGAGAGAACTATTTCGGCAAAAAAACATAAGGACCTTAGCGACATGATGAAATATATGGAAGAAGGAACCGATAAAAAATTCTACGACACTATAATAAGAAATTTGAAAATTAAGAACTAGATTAAGTAGAACATGATATACACATTATTTTTTTGTTATCTTGTTTTATATATAAAAAAATATTTTGTTTTGCCATTATTATTAATAAAGTTTTAATATCGATTAATATTTTCATTTATTTCGAGTGATCGTTATAATTGGAGTGTTCTATATCCTGCCGTTTTGTTCAATATCCGCTTCACTGAGCAAAGTCAAATTTTAAACACCGATTTTGTTCAATATCCAGACTAAAAATATTTAATATCTTGCTCTGAATGCGTTAATATAGAAAATAAAGTTAACCAAAATGACCAAAATATATCATGTATATATATAAACTCGCTGTGTACATGTGTCATACAAAAATTACAATATTGTTGACATGTTTTGTTTCATTGGCCTCTCCTGAAATATTGCAAAAGTGGATATTGAACAAACCAATATTAAGGTGACGAAATTTCGTTGTAGTATCTGCAATAGTATTTTCGATATTTGTCTGTTTCCATACTTTTGCGCTTCGTTGTATAACAAAAAGCTGTTTAAATATAAAATGCTAGTTTCACAAGATTGTATTTCAAATATACCGATAATGAAGAAAAATCCTTATTACTCAACTTTACAAATTAGCTCAAAAACGGCCAATTTTAAACAAATTTTTCGTTGGTTTTTTAATAATCAAATATTAAAAACAAAAGCATTATATTAAAAAGTTGTTTAAGTATGCTCAATTTTCTCCGTTAAACCAATTTCCCAGCGTTAATAATAACAAAGATAGCCGTGAAATTCCATGCGTATTGGTACATCCTGAATAGTTATCGTTTCACTTATTTCATTGCAATTATACGCCAATTTTCTAAAATTATTTTTTAAGTTATGTAACGTAATAAAAACTAGATGAAGTTTGCCAGAGCACGTACTAATTTAAACAACTGTAATTTGCACTGAAAACAGACTATCGCGGTGGAGTTCAGTGAGCTACAAGGTCCATCAAGGACGTGGTCAGCTATTCCTACCTGCATGACGTCACCGTAACAAACGCCCAAAAGACGGCGCAGATTCCATCCACTATCTCTTTTTATTATGCCTCGGAGATGTTACGCGACGTGAAGTTACTCGCTTTTTTGCGATGTCGCTAATCTCGGCTTTTACTGCCTCCTATATTCTGCTATAAATTTAGAATACCTCGAGTTCTCCAGCGTTTGAACTTAACATGGATAATTTTAGTTGTATGACACTGCGCGAGAACAATTTTATAGTTTTAATTGCCATCCGTATTTGTACAGTCAGAATTATTTTTATGTGCATATTCAGTTCTTGAAAAGTAAAGTGTTCGTCTTTACAGATGAATCATCACCGCAAAACCAACTTGTAGTGTGTAGGAAATGATAAACCGTTAAAAATAGCCGGTGGTCTATCGCTATTGTTTACAGCATGGTAATTTATTTTTACATAAATTGCCGTTCAAGATCGATTTTAAGATTTACGTTCGATAAATATACTTTTTTAGCGATAATATTTATCGGGTTACGTTTAATATTTAACATCTTCATCTAGTTCGTGCCACAGTTATAATAATTAAACGCTGAAAAAATTGCTGATCATAATTGAGAGCGAACAATTTGAGTGTGATATTCTTAGGGCTGGAAAATTAAAAAAAAAGGTTTCGCTTTATCATTTGTAATATTAATCATTTCAGGTTTCGTTTCGGTTCGACGCATTTTAAACGATTCAGAAAATTATTTCAGTTTGGTTCAAGTATTTTCTACACAATGAGTGTTGAAATTCAGACAAGAATTGTGTTGCAGTCAAAATATTTTAATTCGTATAGCCTTTTAATAGGTCAGACTTAAAACTTAAAACAAATTTACAGCAGTTTTAAATTATTTTTCAAAGTGAACAAAATGTGCAACAGAAAACTTTGAAGAACCCAAAATATCATTATTTTGAAAACCTGAACATTTTTGTCGATAAGCTGAACTAAAATTAAAACAATAAAAAAATACGTTTCTTTTATAAAAGTGGTCAAAGTACTCCAGCAGACTTAACCCTTAACCACAGACGTGAGAAAAGACTCCCGCTTCCACAGACGTGAGGTCTTGGAGACCGCTAATTTAAAAGTTCAAAATTTTAATGATCCAATTTTTTTTTAAATCAAACTTGAGTTACAATCTTATTTTATAGACCTTTACTATTACTTTTTACACAATTCAGGCTACATTAATGAAAAAGAGGTACAAGAAATATGTATTTTATTCAAAAAACTGAAAATTCTACATTATTGCGCAATGTTGTTTAATTATCTGTATAAAAATTTCTAAAAATAAAAATAAATTATTTTAATAACAAAACAATCAAGTTTACACTCAAAATAACAAAATCATACATGAGATTACACATTACGAAACGTGCAAGAGATACATAAGAGTAAACATTTTACTAAATGCAGTCTCTGCACACCGTTCTCGAGCATCCCAAACAAATTGGTGTGTTACAGACGGCACAAAAATATAATGTTTTTCTTTTTTTTTTGGGCAGGACATTTCTTACATGTTTTTCTGACGGATAATTTTTCTTCAGTTTGTTCCGCATCGCCTTCTTTCTGACCTATTTAAAAAAAAAATAGTGACGTAGTAACAGACGTGCGGTCACTGAGACCGCTATCCATTTTTAATCGCCCCTCGTCAATCAACCACTAACAATTTGACACGTACACTTTGGCAACTAGCTCAATACTGATTGCTAAAAAGGTACTGAAGCCCACTAGCACATACACGATCGCATCGGGGGTTTCCCTGTATTTGAATTATGTAGGGAGTCCAATAGACCTCACGTCTGTGGTTAAGGGTTAAATTGATAATGCAATGACTACAAAACACAAAAATTGTTGGCGATTAGTGCCTGTAGGGTTAAGCACCAGCAACAAAAAATCTCTACAAAATGGTTCTTCAATTTCGGTTTGGTTACAGCCACGGTAAAATTTGAGAATGCGTTTCAGCATAATATGCCGATTCTTTTCAATTTAAGTTTAAATTATGGTTCTGTTTTTGCAATGCCGGATGAAGGGTTTAGCAAACACCCTCGACAAAATTTAGCGCTTGGGTCCCATTTATGGAAGGTGTTTGTGAAATTTGCGATTTTATTATTTGTAACAATTTTTCCCTGGGTCGAATCTGGCCTCCGAATTACAGGCTCCAGATTTTTTTGTTTATATATTTAGTCTTTGTTGTCTATTGGTTAATACGGTCCAGGTTTTTAATAAATAAAAACAACACAGGTTTTTTCCAATATTAGGTAACATGTCAGAATCTTTCCTCTTATGCCATGTGTTTACATTACTAGTTTTTCCCAGTCTATTTAACTTTTGTATCATATATTTCTAATGGCTGTTACTTTTTCATTTCCTTAATTTATTCTCTTTCTAATAGTCTCCTTTTTTTTAGTCTTTTAAAGTTATCGTTTTCTTCTGAGATATTATCAGTGCCTATTTCATTAACAGAACTTTGTCAGTTACATAACTTCTGTAGGGGAGGGTGGGGCAAGTTGACTAGCTTAACGGAAATTGTCAGTAAAAAATATATGCACAGTTTTTTTTTAAAACAAAATATTATGGTGACATACATATATGCGTTTACTACAAACTGGAAGGGCGAGAAACCAGAAATCATATAAATACTTGAGGAAAAAAATAAAAACACACTCTGTGTATTTTAGTCATCTTGCCCCACCTATGGGGCAAGATAACGAACATATCGGGGCAAGTTGACGATTACGCACATATTTCGAATTTATATGCACCTTCATCCTCGTAACCTGTGCATGATTCGTGCCACCAACCAAAGCAGTGTCGTCGTCGTCACTTAACACAGCATCTCCATCCGTTGTTTTTCTAATGCTTCATGGATATCAGCAACCTCCGGATTAGCCCGTCCGGTTGTTGAGGCAGGTGTGAAATCTGCGTCGTAGAATACTCCGGGGTTATATGGTTCAATTCCACATTTTTTGAAGCTTTTAACTGCTGTGCCTACAGTTGCAAATTTTAAATAGGCCTGCCCAAACAGTTTTCCAATTTCTCTGTCGGTTATTGTTTTTCTCGGGTTGTTTACAAGAAAATAATCACACGCCTGATTAAAATACGAAGAGTAGGTTCCGGTATTTCATACATTTGGCTGGTGTTGTTAACTGTCACATTTTCTTCCTCGACAGCATGAAGTGCTAAAATTAAGGCATTTTTTGACCAGGATTGGCGGTCGGTCTTTTTAATATAGTTTCTTACCAGAGTTAGCTACATTTTCCTAAGTACCATTGTAATCATCTAGGGGCAAGTTGATGTAACAATGGGGCAACTTGACGAATTCGTCATCTTGCCTCCGCCAACTTGCCCCCGAGTTAACTTTTAATTTTTTTTGAATTTCTTAAACGCGTTATCGATAATTGAACATATTTTGAGACATCGACACAATTGTAGCAGTCTATAATATGTAGCAAATGAGGAAAAACTCGATTCTTACCTTGTGTATTTGCAAAAACCCTTATATTTTACACTAACAATTTTACATCAGCATGCTGGGAATATGATTTTCTGATATAGCTCGTCTGCGTTTGAGGCAAGCGCCATTTATTGGCGCATGTTACAACTAGGCTATAGATAGGTTATAAACATTGGGTTACTGTAGGGTTGGTGCATGCACATGATATTAAAAACCAAGATCGTCAACTTGCCCCGTACGTCATCTTGCCCCACCCTCCCCTATATCTTATTATTGTGTTTGCTTAACATTTAAATGGACGATTTAAAATTTTTAGTTTTGAGATTTTAACAATCTTACGTTTACTATGATCTAGCTCTGTAATTTACTTGCACTGACGATTTTTTCAAAGAATAATAACGAAATTAATTGCTAGAAAATTTCGAATATCAGTTACAATGTAGTGAGTACACTTTTAAAAGCGGTCAATGTATGTAGAATTTTAAAATATATAGGGCATTTCAAATTTAAGAACAGCTAATCAATTTTTCGGCTTGTTTTTATTTAAAACTCAAAAAACCAAAATCACTTTCTTAAAGCAATCTTTAACTTTGAAAATGTATACCATCATCAACTTTCTTATGTACGATATATTGAATTATTGCACTGAATGATGATGGTAAAAGTTTGAATAAATAGTGATATGCAATACCAAATTTAAAGAACAGCTCTGCCCGACTCATTAAAATATTATTGCTAATAAGCATCTAAAGAATCATTTGGTAACATTTTTATCAAAATACTTGTTACCTGTTACAGCAATTGGTAAAAAATATTTATGGTACTGTTCACTATCCATTATTTATAAAATCCAACCTTCAACTAACAAAACATTTTTCCTAGTACCTACTCCTATATGTGACATTCGATACACGTAAGGGTTGTACTTATACAGGGTGTGTATACATTGGCGGAAGCGCTACACGTGACGATGTTCTTCGTAAAATTCCAAGTCGAAAATCTTAATACAAAAATGTTGTAACATGCTTTCTATGGCCTCAGGAACCATTTAAAGAAACAAAAATGGCAATATTGCATACATTGATTTGCGTTTGGACATTTTTTTATCAGCAATTTTTACTTAGGTACTTATTTATAAATTTTGTTCGAACTGAAAGCTTTCAGTTCGTAAACATAGCTGCAAACTTTTAGGTATCGTCTAACAAAAACTAGAAAAAATTACGAGAAAAACAGAGATGACAGCTAATGACAATGTTGCCATGTAATAGGTACACATTTTCATTCAAATAAGTGATTAACATATTTTCAACACCAATTTTTGAAAGGAAAACACAATATCTAGGAAAAAATATTATTCGAAATTTGTTTTTATTCCAAATCGCAGCTTTTTCAATAACAAATATTTAATAATACTGTTTATTAAAAGACTGAATGTCAAAACTTTGAGGACCTCTTGCACACACTGCAAGAGCATGGTACAACATTTTTGTATTAAGATTTTCGACTTAGAATTTTACGAAGAACATCGCCACGTGTAGCGCTTCCGCCAATTTATACACACCCTGTATATAATTTTTTTGAAATGTTTTTGTTCTACAAATAAAAAAAAACAGGTGCCTGTAAAATTTCAGTTCATTTGAGCAATGTTTAAAGGTAGCTAAAATGGTTTGAAATTTAGCATTGCTAAACCTATTTGCGTTTAATAAAGGACACAAAATGTGGACTATAATAACATGTTTACTGTTTTTTCTAAATTATTTTAATATGTTGACCATATAGGCATAACATTTTACCATTGAAAAATTAAATGAATTTACAATTTCAACTCCACAGTGAGGCACTCAAAATTGTCTTTTTGAATAACTTTGAGTGTCTCAAACTAGGGTTGAAATTGCGAATCAACTACACAGCTGTAAGTTGCTTGCTTTGTTAGCAGAAAAACATCATCTTAACCCTTATTCTCTTAGAGTCGTCAAATGACGACGTTTACCTGTCCTGTACTAATGGTGTATTGTCAGGTACCTGATGATTTTAAACCGGTCAGCTTAAGTTTAATTACACAGGTAAACAATTGTTTTCATAAATGTAGCCATTGCATTGCAGTAAGTTGCAGACTTCGAACATATTTAATTGTCAAAAGTGACCAATTTACGAGAGAACACGAAAACCATGACGTCGTCATAAAAGTAAGTACTAAATAATATAATTACGGTAAAAATATTTTATTTGTTTACATATTTTCAATATATAATAGTCAAGTGTTTTTTATATAAAATGTAATTATTTATAATAACATTTATAAGGGAGTTATTTCGCTATAAATTTGATTGTCGTCATATGACGACGCTAGGAGAATGCATGTACTAACATACCCTATTTGTCCTTAGATTTTTGAGTGTAGCCGAAATGATGGATTTGTTAGAAAATGATGATAGTGACCAAGATATTTTTATTGAACCACCTGCAGTTAATGAGCTAACAGACGAAGATTCAGATGAAGAAGAAGGGACGAATATAAACTGTTTATCCAGAAATCAACTAATGGCACCGGCAGAGAAAAAACAGACCAGAAAAGAAGTTTCAACTATTTCCAACCTAAGCAAAATACCAAAGATCACCAAAAAATCAAAAAAAGATCAAATTATATGGAGCAGTGGCGGTAAAACTATACATGTACAACCTAGTCAATTTCATCTTATGGCAGAAGAAAATATTGATGAAGTCACTGCTGTTCAATATTTTGAACGGTTTTTTGATGATACTTTAATCGAATTAATTATTACTGCCAGTTCCGAATATTGCTTATCAAAAAACTGGCCAGATATAAAATTAACCAAAGAGGAACTGCGAGTATTTTTTGCCATTTTAATTGTTTCTGGGTACAATCCATTGCCAGGAAAAGCAATGTATTGGAGTACATGTAGTGATTTGCGCAACATTGCGATATATGAATCTATGCGGAGGGATAGATTTGATAATATCATGAAATCACTTCATTTTAAATCAAATTTAAACTTAGACAAGCTCGATAAGTTTTCCAAATTACGACCATTAATTTCATATATTCAAAAAAAATGTATGGAAAATTATACACCCACCTCAGCAATATCGCATGATGAGGCAATGGTGGAATACTTCGGTAGGCACGGATGTAAGCAAGCGATTAGAAATAAACCAATACGATTTGGATACAAGGTTTGGTGTCAAAATTCACCATCTGGTTATCTAATCGCCTTTGATCCTTACCAAGGAAAAACTTATCGAGGAAATGAAATAATGGAGAGTAAATTTGGTAAATGTTCATCTACAGTGCTTTACTTGCTAGACCAATATCCTATATATACCTTGCTTTCAACCTTATCATAGTTTATAAGTTTATAGTTTATATGTCTCAAATTTAATTTACATTGTAATATACTTTCACAAATAAATCTAAAATTATAAAACATACCAAGATTATTATTATTTGTACTCATATTCCCCTAGCGTCGTCATATAACGACAGCTCCTAAGTCAGGACCTGCGTCCTGTAATTTAATAAAAAGTGATTTTTCATGTATCTATGGCCATTTTTAAACAACTGATTGAATTTCAAAACATTTTGATAAATATTTCTTAATTCCGGAGAATAGGGGTTAATTTGTATTTATTAAAATAAGAAATTTTCAATAATGAATTAGTGTGAAAGCTGCGGTGAACTGTTTAGAAATTATAATATTAGAAGAAAACGAAACATGAGACTAAAACGAGAAGAATAAAAAGAGGAAAGGGAAGAGAAATAAGAAAAAAACTTAGTTATATGTACATGTATTTCGTTCAGATATTTAAAAATTCATCCAAAAAAATTGTGTGACGTTCATGAAATATATCAAAATACGTTTTGAATAACAATAAAATATTGACACATTGCATACAGCAAAATTGTCCCGGTAAATGTAATTATTGTACTAATTATGAACAAGCATTCATGGAAATCTTTCTATAAATATAATTTTCGTATCGATAAACTTAAGCATTTGCTATATTAAACGACTTGGTCACATCTCTGGGAATAGCAGTCCGTACAGTTTCCAAAGGTCACTTACACTTTTATAACTGCCTACTATAATTACAGGCGACCACGAATAATAACTGTACTCCACATTTATGGAAATTGCAACTATTTTGGTGCCGGTATAATGATCACATCGCCACTACAGGAAAGTAAAAGTATCCATTATGGCTACCAATCCTACGCGGTCATAAAAAAATGAAACCGACGCGGTTACCGTGGGACGTTATGCCCATTTTATTAAAGTTTAAAGTACAAGGTGTTACCACGAAATGTGCTTAGTTTAATACATAGACAAACCTTATTTATTGTATCTTGGACTTTTGTACTACGTGAGATTGAAGATAAACGAACTTTTACATTACTTGTTAGTAATTTTCTTTTTGTTCATATTTACTTAGTGGTATGTAATATCGGCGTTAAGTTTAGCACGTAGAAATTGCAATATAATTGTTAAACAGAAAATATGGGAGAACAAACATAAACATCATAAAATTATGATGTGAATCTCGCGTTTGTAACTTTCAAATAGCGACAAAAATTTTGGTATACAGAGAGATCGGAAGAAAAATAAAGATTTTTTATTTGTTACCAAGTTTTAACTACAGCAGTGTTTACCAAATTATGGCACGTGTACCCTCAGGGGATCCACGGCAGATTTTTTATTTTACTTTAACCGTTTTTTAGCTGTAGAAATGATTATTTAAAAGTACCCCAAACTAGTCCTATCTTCGGCCTAGAGTGGTACGTCAAAAGGAGTACTAAAGTGTGTTTCAACAAGAGCTGTAGGATTATTTTCTAAATAAAATTTCAAAGAAATACAGTAATAAAAAATTTTTAAATTTGTTCTAGAGTGGAGACATAGATTATGATAGAATAGCACATCTTCCAAACGCTCGCCTCGGGTCTTTTTACGGATCTCCACCCGTTTATTAAAGTTTTTGGTCATGTTTTCGCAAAGATTCGTCTCTATCTCAGCAATAGCGGCCTAGATGTTGGCTTTGAGAGCAAGAATTGACTGTCGTTTATTGGCATAGACTGTTCCTTTGTTATAGACCCAAATAAAAAAGTCCAATAGTCTCAAGTCGCGTGATCTCAGGTGGCCAATTGATTTCGCCATTTCTCGAAATCAAACGACCTGGGAACTTCGAACGCAATAAAGTGATTATTTAGCCACTTGTATGGCACGTGGCATCATCTTGTTGGAGGTAAAGGTTCGCTATATCCTTATTTTCCAGGTTAGACCGCAAAAAGTTTGTCAACATGTCCTTATAGTGAGCGCACTCTATTAATCTAAACAGCCCTTGCAGCATCGTTCTCAAAGAATTGAGGTGTTTGGGCCTTCTTCGACACCTTTCTTCATTGTTTTGTTTTCTTCCATAAATCTTTTCCTTTTTCATCCAAATAATCCTAAGCATTTTTCGTTCCCAGCTTTCTAATTTGTGTATTATCTATCTTATTCATCGCCAATATCTTGCATCACCGTTGCTCTCAATATTGGTTTATATTGTAACTTGTAACTTAACTTTTTTTAATATGCTTTTCGATTTTAATAAATTGCTTTAATTCTTCTATGCCTCAACTACCCATCACTATCAGGGCCGGTTTTAAACTATAAGCTAGACAAGCTTTACCTTAGGCTCTTGTAAACTACAAGGACAAGTACCTATAAATTATCATTAAAATAACGTTACTCCAGAATATTAGCTGTAGACATGGAACATCCAGAATATTTTCAAAAACCCAATAAATTATCTATTAGAATTTGAAGAAGAAAACAACGGTTTTCATTAAGAAAAATTAACTAATCGATGTCTAAAATTTAAGTCAATGGATAGAACCAAACAAACACCCTGTACATTGTTTTAAAAATTTATTTATTCAGTTTAAAACCAGTATCACTATGAGAATATCGTTAAAAGATTTTTCAATATATTTTACACTGACGTTGTTAAACTGCTAAATAATAATATTTTGCTTAAAAATGGTCTACTCACCTACCAATTTGTCGGGACAACCGGCCGACCATTCCGATAAATTATTTAATGTGTCAATCATCGGACCAACACGACAGTTGGAACGGTCGGGTGCCCAACCATCGAACAAGCCAACCGCCCCACTACATTCCTCTAGATAAGGACTATTAAAGAAAATTGAACGCTATTTATAAATTTGTTATCCACAAAATTGCATCAGAGCCAAAATAATAAAAAAAGCTATGACGTTTATGCTGTGTTGGTTGGACTGATCGGGAGGTGTGTAGACAACACCCAACTCGGAGGGCCCGACGGTCGGCTCCGGCAAGTTGGCTAATGAGTAGAGGCCTTTAAGTTCTAAGCCAGTCAATATTTCCAACAAACAAACTCAAAAACAATTGATTTTAGGTATAAAAACCTTATACATTTTTAAGCGTGTATATGTCGTAGGCATAATGTGAAATCCGGCATTTTATAAAACGCCTAGGCAAAAAACTATTAGCTTCATTTTTATTATTTATTTAAAAAAAAACTTTAACCAACCTTTAACCTGACCCTCTACTACTGACCAAATGAATGAGGGTCAGGTTAAAGGTTGGTTAAAGCTTTTTTTTGTATGAATACAAATGTATGGGTCTAAGAAAAAGTCATAATTTGCTCGTTTTGCTGGCTTTTTATAAAATGCCTAGGCGTTTTATAAAATGCCGGATTTCACATTATGCCTACGACACATATTTTGCACAGAATTGCATTTGTACGTTTTTTGCTACTAAAATTGCTTAGGGCAGTGTTTCTCAACCATTTTGTATTTGCCCCTTTTTCATACCATTTTTGGCGCACCTCTGCTAACCTTTTTGTACAGCCAAAAAACTCTATTTGTTTTTATTTCTCAACCGTTTTTTGGCCAAGACTATTATTTTTTTAATTTGTATTTTTATTAGTACAGGGTGGTCCAAATTCGATGGGATTGCATGGGTATCTCGGTTAATATTTAAGATAGAGAAACGGTTAAATTACCAAAAATGTGTTTTTTGAGACAAACTCAGAACCGTTTTCAAAAATATTCTATCATTTCCGGTTTTCGAGTTATTGAATAAAAAGTGTTTTTTTGTCATATTAATAATGTGTCATATCTCCGTTATTGTTGTAAATATCAAAAATATTTATTAAGACTATTTTTGGATATTTTTATGTTTAATTTGATTATAATTAAAAAAAAAATTTTACGCTCGCCGTTAAAAAGTTATGACACAAACTTACCTTTTTTTTAAATAGAAACGATAGTTGGCTAAGACCTATTTAAATTCCTCATTTTTTTCTCATTTTAAATATATAAGGGTTGATGTATTTATTTTTAACAATACGCAAGTTATGAAGGTTTTTTAGTTTTTTTTTAAAAGAAAATCATAGTAGGCTGTGAAAACGAAAAATAAACAAGGTGTAAAACCTTATAAAACTCATGTGGTACAAGTTACCAAGGTTTTTTAATTTGTTATTGAGATAAATACGAAATTTTTTGAACATAAGATAAACAACAATATCCTACATTACTGCTGATACCGACTATATCGTTGTTTTCTTGTTTTCAAATATTTACAATGTTTATCTCCACAACAAATTAAAAAACCTTCGTAACTTGTACCACATGAGTTTTGTAAGGTTTTACACCTTGTTTGGTTTTTGTTTTCATAGCCTACTATGATTTTCTTAGAAAAAAAACCTAAAAAACCTTCATAACTTGCGTATTATTAAAAATAAATACATCGACCCTTATAAATTTGGAATGAGAAAAAAATAAGAAATTTAAATATGTCATAGCCAACTATCGCTTCCATTTAAAAAAAGGTAATTTTGTGTCATAACTTTTTAACAGCGAGCGTAAATTTTTTTTTTTTAGTATAATTAAATTAAACATAAAAATATCTGTAAATAATTTTCATAAACATTTTCGATATTTACAACAATAAGGGAGATATGACACATTATTAATATGACAAAAAAACACTTTTTATTCAATAACTCGAAAACCGGAAATGATAGAATATTTTTGAAAACGGTTCTGAGTTTGTCCCAAAAAACTGCACATTTTTGGTAATTTAACCGTTTCTCTATCTTAAATATTAACCGAGATACCCATGCAATCCCACCGAATTTGGACCACCCTGTACTCCTTTTTTCTAATCTAAACTTAAAAATACATTAATATTCGGAACACCAGTTATAACTTTTAACTTATTAGGTTCACTAATAATCTATCGTATGTGTGACTGCTGTCATTTTCAGTATGTATTTTATGTTATTGCTTTTCGTTGTTTTGTTAAACATTGTTGCCTGCGATTTTTACTTTTCCCCACGCCCCTCTTTAGATAAAATGTGCCTTCCACAGGTTACTGCATTAGAACGATAAAATGTTTGTATTCAAAATTCTAAAGGCGTAATATCTCTTTACAAACTTCTAGTACCTACTTGGTACTATGTTTTTCAAATGATTTTTTAGTTTAATCCTGTAAAATTATTTTTTGTATACTGTAATAGTAAAAATGCAGATTTAGTAACTACAGACTGTTATACAGAAGTATAATCATTCGTGTATTTTTTAAAGATGGTTCTATTTTCATGATTTACTAAATGAAAATAACCAATACCTCAAACTGAAATATATGATAGATTCTTGAATAAAGCGCGTTTAATTTTGAAGTAAATATTAATTCCTATGCTATAAGTAATGGAATCGAATAAACATTGCACCGTGAAACATTTTATTAAGCGTTCCAATAAACCAAACATTAAGAAAAAAGAGCAAAAACAAAGATTAATCGTCGTTTACGTGGATATTACTGCTTTATTTGCTAAAAATAAACGATACCCAAAGACCCCCGCCTTTTTACACTTTATTACACGCTGTTATAAAGATCTCGCTTCTTATCAACCACACGATTGCTTGCAGGCTGTAAAAATACCTGCGGTGGTATAAAGTGTAAAGCAAACACAAACACAAAGAAAACAAACCCTTGTATACGTTGGAACAATTTTGTATACATCTTGCGTTACAGAATATTTGTCGAAGCGTAAATTTGAATCACGAATATTTAATGAAAAGTAATAACCCAACTATTTTATAAATAAAAAGTTGAAGCACCAAATCACCAATCAAATATTTGTTAATTGGCTTAAAGGATATATTGCAATAAAATGCATAACGATTTGATGTTAAAAAATAAAAAATAAGTAGAAATTTCAATCAATGTATAGGAAATTAATGATATTTAAATTCATATAAGTATTATTTTATCATTTCTTATGCCAAATATGAATTTTATTTTTAAAATTAAAATACTGAAAAAAATTTGCTAAAATAAAGGATGAAATAAAATTTGTTAAATGTAATGCAAAAGAAATTTACTTTTGTTGTATACCAATATTTTTTTAGACGCAATTCAGTCACAAATGTTTGTTATAAGATCCTTCAATGCAATATTAAATAAAATAAAAACTGCCGATAAGCTAAAAGCATTTATGTTTTGTAATTTTAAAGTTCTAGATATAAGTTTGTATTTATCACAGTCAGTGTATTAACTCATCTTTCTATCACTTACAAAAAAAAAAATATCTGAAAGTAAAATTTATTTTTTTACTAGTTTTTTTTTTAATTTCATTTTATTTGAACATTAATTATTATATGCTGTACTAATTGTTATTAAAAAATCAATATCGATTTAAAGAGTTTAAAAATAAAAAATTAATTACGTTTTTGTTTTAATTGTAAATTTTATTTTAGCCAGTGAAATACTACAATTATTTTAATACACATAGAAGGGTCACTATTGGGATCTCGTAAACGGTAAGAGCTACAAAGAAGTTTAAATTAGACAAATTGTTTTCCTTTCTGAGCTATTCAGTGATACTTTAATGTTTAAAAAAAGTTCTATAGCACGTTAGATAATAAACAAAAATCAAAATAGGCATTTTTTTAAAATCGGTTATACTTGATGTACAAAAATATTTTTGGGGAAAAAGTTGTAAAGATTTTACGCATTTTACGAATGTTATCTGTTTTGAGCCTAAAAATCAAAATAAATACTTTCAACGTTTCAACCATACATTACTGAAAAGAAAAAAAAAGCTTTTTCATGAGATCATAGCGAACTAGTTTCCATTTAAAATAAAAAACAAGTTTATAATTTATCTTAGAATTTAAACAATATTGAAACTAATGAATGTTTTCATTTTACAGTGCGGAAAAAAAACTACAACTTTTTCCCGAAAAATATGTTTTTACCATCAAGTATAACCGAGTTATTAACGATTTCAAAAAGTGCCAATTGTGATTTTCGTATATTATCTAGGATGCCTACTACAAATTTACATTTCAAGTGTAATATTATAAATATAAGTAAAAGTACTTTTTGAAGTACAAAAATTTACTACAAAATGAATGTAAATTGTTACATTTTTCATGGAAAAATATTTTGCGTTACAATTTACCATGAATTTTGTAAATATGCCTTGAAAATATAAGATTTACTGTGATCATTGTTGACCAATTTTTTTTTAGGATGATTGACGACCAAAATTGTTAGTGGTACATTTATAGAAACAGTTTTACAGCGCCATAGTCTCATTTGAATTTAAATCAACCTGTACAACTGTATAATACTCTGCACAAAAATGTATTTTATTAAGAGAATATATAATAAACCTGTTTAAAAGACACATAAAAGTGTCTTGAATTAAAATCGTTAAGTACTTGCATCGAACATCAAAGATAAAATCTCCTGACACATACGCGAACATTTCTTTTAAAGAAAGTGTATGCATTAAAACAAAATTATAAAACATTTTGCATATTAAATAACGCGTTAATAAAAATGATGCTTTCCAACAGGACAAAAAATAACAAACAAGATGCAAATATCCTGTACCTATCACAGAATGTTAAGTTTCCGGTATTTAATTCATAGCCGACGTCTTGCCTACAGCAACAACTTCCTCTACCAAAATGCATTTCCAAGTAATTACGAATAAATAATCATTAATTTATACTTACTAAAAGGCATTTACCGCGCTTCAGTCTTGAAATACATTAATCTTTTCATTTTGACTTTTCGCCGTTTGTGATGGACATGAATAATTCATGCCTGTAATATATGACTCATTTTAACGTCGAAAAAAAAGATGTTTATGATCAATGAGACTTTACGAGCTATAAAAAAAAAAAGGCGCTCGGTGTACAGAAATCGAAACATCTGTTCCTTGTAATTACGAAGACCATTAGCGTCACTAATATCAACGCCTACTATTAAGATGACAGTGACTTTACACCTACCGCAAGACGCGTATTTTTTTAGGGTTAGTTCATCATTGCCTACTCACCGAGAAACGGATCTTGAACGCTAATTTGCGGGTAAAAAACCTGACTTATTACTTCAGGTAGCACAGGAATGTTATTTAAAACCGCCGTAAATTACTAGCGACTCACTAATCTACAAATATTACTTACGTATATGTATTTGTGTAAAATTTACTAGTGGCTAAAAATAAAACATGTATAATTATCAGCAAACTAAAAGGTCAAAGCTGAAACAGTAATCGAATTGAATAAAATAGATAAAAGTAACGTTTAATCTTTTGAATTATTATATTTTTCAGTTTGTTATTTTAAGTTAACCATATTTTTACAAGAAAAGTGACCTGATACAATATTATCTGGAATCACTCAACGCAGGAATCATACAACGCTGGAACCATGCAACACTGGAAAAGTTCATCACTGGGAAGCTCAAATCTGGAATCCAAAAATTAAGAATTTTTGCTGCCCTCTATATTACAACAGCCATATTATAATACAATTACAGAACACTTCATTTTATATTTTATCTTCACTAATATACAGTGGAATGAAGGGGAAAAATCTGAAATAAATAAATATTCGTTTTCTTTGCGATAGCTTTTTGTTTAAGACAATTTTTAAAGAACTTTCTTTCTGCAAACTTTTTATTATGCATTTAATAACTTTTTTTCGACCTAAACTTAGTTTATTTCCTAAGTGCGACATATTTAATGTTCATGCGTTAGCCAGGACTTATTTTTCCAATTTCATTGAGCTAATACTTGATTATATTATGAACAATAATAAGAAAAATATTGTAGAGGTAGGTACTATTTTTGTACGAAGAAGATACCTTGGGAAAAAACAAAAACTATTTTTTCTTCGCCAAACATGTCAAAATCCTCAAAATAGGTTAATATGTAAGAAAGCAATATTGTTTACTTTTAATACACAATTTATTAAAATTACTAATTCTTAAAGATTTTTATTTTATTATTTATTTAAATAGCTAGTGAAGTTTCAAGTTAATAAATCACTGCTTACAACTATTTGGCGAAAACAAGGAATTTGTAAAAAATGTAGAAAATTTATATCTAAGTGGAAATAAAAATATTAACATGTAGCCTACTCGTAAAAAAGTATCAGAAACTACATACAGAAATTTGGTAACAGGACAATCACCCCCTGGACAATCACCCCCCGGACAATAACCCCGGACAATAACCCCCCGTTCAAATAACCCCAGGAAAAATAACCCCCGCACAAATAACCCCCCGTGTAAAAAAACCCAGACAATTAACCCCCCGTGCAGAAAAAAACAACGACTAACTTGAAATAACAGCAGATTATCTGCCGCAATGTAAAGTGATAAAGTCGCAAAAAAAAAGAAATTAAGTCAGATTAACAATTCAATCTTCTTCGGGTGTTACCTTTGAACGCACAATTTTTCACTGTTATGGCCATCATGCAGCGATTTGGAATTATGTTAACATCATAGGATTAGGATTAAAATTAGTAAACTTGTAAACTTTATGGTTTATTTAAATAATCTTACATTTGTAAAGTATTTTACAGGGAAATAAATATTGTTAATAATGTATTAAAATGTTATTCTGCCTTTAATTTTTTTATTTGCAACTTTAACACTTTACATTACGACCATCATAATTTACCGATATTTCAAGTTAGTTGTTTTTTTTTTGCATAGGGGTTAATTGTCTGGGGTTTTTTTTTACACGGGGGGTTATTTGTGCGGGGGTTATTTGTCCTGGGGTTATTTGTACAGGGGGTTATTGTACGGGGGTTATTGTCCGGGGGGTGATTGTCCAGGGGGTGTATGTCCTAGAACCAGAAATTTACTTCACAATTAATCCTACTTGCTAATAAAATTGCGTCAAACATTTGTTATTTTCCATAGTGACTTCTCTATAATATAAACTGTCCAAGTCTTCATCCAAGTCCTTCAAACATTGCAATGGATTTGATTCTGAATTAACACAAACAGGATTTGATGTAATTAGACATCCATAAATAAGGTGCATATTCAGCCCAATTTTATTTCGGGCAGCCCAACTGGTTATTTTATTATAGCAGGCACACTGTAAAGGATTAAAGTATATTGTAATTTTGGATAATTTTGATAAACTATCTAGAAGTTCTTCCGACATGTATGTGATATTATTTCCGTGTAGATGCAGCATTCCCAGATTTGTCAAAGGCAGAAAAACATTGTCACTTAGTTCTTGAATTCTATTTTCATGTAAAAACAAGATACGTAAGTTTGTTAAGTCTTTGAAGGCATCTTGCGAGATACTTCGTATTAGATTGTTATTTAAATCGATCATTTCTAAACTTTTTAAAGATATGAATGCTTCAGCTGGGATTCGTTTGATTTTATTGTGTGACATTATTATGGTGTTTGCTTTTGGTATGTTGTTAAACCATTGCTTCTCGAAGGTGTCAATTTCATTGTGTTTAATTGTCAAGTATTCTAAATTAGGCATATTATTAAACATGCCATGTTCTAAAAAAAAATTATTGTCACTGAGATCAATTTCAGTCACAGACAAATTTTCAAAAACGCCCACTTCGATCGTTTGTAAGCCGTTATTTCTCAACATGATTTCTCTCAAATTTGGTAAGGCCCGAAACGCCCCAGCTTTTATTTTACGTATTGTGTTGTTGCTGAAGTCAATTACAACTAAACTGGGCACATTACTTATAGCTCCCTCGTAGATTGTTGGAATTCTTTGGTTACTACAGGCGATCTTCTTTGTATGTTGTGGAACATTAAGTTGAGAGATACATCCGTTCATTATCGTTGTTTTTGCAAATTCGCCAAGGACATCCAAAGCCACTCTAATGGTCGTATTTCTGAATGTCATTTCCACACAACACTCTAAACGAGGTAGGACACACAGAAACAAAATACACACCACTAATTGTTTTATAAACATTTTAACACTTCGTTTTTACGAATGCAGTTAGCTGTTCTGTTTTGTTTTCGAAATGGAGTCGTTATTAAGCATTTACTGTTATTTTAATCACAGTGACTTGATAGTGAAATATCGTTGTATGTAACCCCAACAATAAGGTCATCATCATGTTTTTCAAAAACAAATAATTTAATTTAACCTTATGTCCTATTTATTAACAATTTGGTGAAACGATGATATA
Organism: Elmis aenea; assembly: GCA_947652605.1. Classification (NCBI taxonomy): domain Eukaryota; kingdom Metazoa; phylum Arthropoda; class Insecta; order Coleoptera; family Elmidae; genus Elmis; species Elmis aenea. Next base: position 14,302,277 of record OX393579.1, read on the forward strand.
TCGATCAAGGGTGTTTCCGGGGCCTTCGTTATACTAGTGGGCCGACTCATTGAAATTTTGAGTGGTGGGGATAAAGGCCGTTGCTGAACATACTTCGCTCTGATACTATATGCCTGGCTATAGAATATAACGTAAATTATTACGTTAATAATTAAATATTACTATCTTTTATTACCATTTGTTATTTATAATTTATACAGAAACAAGTTTTATAAATGTATTTAATTATAATGTACATTTTCTAATTCCTATTATACCTTTCTAATTTTCTCAAGTTTTTGTTTACTTTTTCTCCACGTTGATCATTTATTAATTTTCGATAATTATTTAATAATATATTGGAAAATATTGAAATACATTTATTTACAATTAATTCACTACTGCTACATTTACAATTTATTATTTCTACTAAATTAATTTCTTGTACCTAATCTTCACTTAATTTTAATAATATATCTTTTTGATTTTTTGCGTTCAAAAAAAGTTCTTCGTCTATTTCGCTTATTAATAATAATAATAATTTATTCACATTGACTAGGTACATAAATTTGTACAAATAGTTTATGAAAAGTCATAAATACAAGGAATACAGAATACCAATGCAAATGCAATATACAAATACAAATACAATTGGATAATACATTTAGATACAACAAAATCCTAGTTTTCTAGAAAAAAGAAAAACTCTTCAATCAAGTGAAACTCACGCTGTATTAGATAAATTTTCAATTTATTATTAAACAATTTTAAATTGGCATTTAAACGAACTACTTTACAATGTTTATGTTATCTACTACATCGTCATGATGTATTAAGATGGATTCTTTAGTTTTAGAAGACGAAATAAAAAACGGTTGATGCAGACATTGGTTGGCCAAACATCAGGTTTCAAAAACTGCTCTTTCTGTGTGTCCGGAATAGATACCTTGAATGAGGAATATTCCTCAGGGTGTCTAGAGAGTAATGTTTCACATTTTATATCTTTGAATTCTTTGGAGTTTAAATATTCGGTTAATGTTTCTTCCGATAAATTTGGTTGCAATCTATAAACATGAAAGTGCGCATATTTCGTTGCAGCTTTAATTAATTCTGACGATGTTGATGTTCCTACAATTAGATTCTTATTTTTGTTTCTCATTTTGTGTTTGACCTCAGCAGACCACGGCGTGTCCCTTTTCCCCTTCAGTATGTCCGTATTACTGTTGTTTGCCTTTACACTTTTTTTCTGGACTGTGGTCCATGCTTCATCTGAGTGGGAAGGTTTAATTTTACTAGGTTCTTGGTCTCCCAACATTATTATGTCATTAATTACTTCCTTGTAATCATTTAGCATGTTGTTTTTGGTGTTAGCTGATTTTTTTGTATTGGTACTGGTACTTGGGTGAATGTTGACCTGCTTATTGTTTACAATGCAAGTGGTATCACTTTTTGAGCCGGTGTTAATGACTTCGGTTTTTTGTTGTTTAGTTGATTCTATAGTAGTCGAATGTTTGGTGTTTACACTTAAAACTGAAGCCACAGATGGCAATACTATGCTGTTATTCGTCTTCTCATTTTTAGTTAAGGCAGGTTTCTCCTTTACCTGATTTGTGTCAATGTAGGTTAGTAATTTATTAAAATTATTATTAATATTTTGTACTTCACCTCTCAATTTAAAGAGTTCGTTTTTAAGTTGTCCATTTTCATCCCTAAGGGTTTTTACTTCCGTCAGGAGCGTGTTGGCCCACTTTGGTGCAACAGTCACGTTTGCGTTATCAATTTTTTCACAGCATTGCATGCTGATGTCGTCAATAATTTTTAATTGTTTTGAACGAGCACAACTGGGGTGAGTAACCATAAAACAATTTACACATGTCATCTTAACTTTTTTAACTTCCACTTTACAAACTTTGCAGTTCTTATCACTTTTTGGATTTACACAATTGATAGGAGTTTCGGCAGATTGATCGGCGTCTGCCATTCCGCCCGCCATTACGATTCACAATTATATTAAAACCTGAAAAACTTTATACATAGCACACAAAATTTTAACAATGAAGTCTTTTGGGATTTTTAAGCCACCACGATCTAAGTCATTTATTTATAATAAACATTCACATTATTCATAATTTGGTAGAATTTTATCCTCTGTTAGTTAATTCAGACAAATTTTACATTTTATTTTAGTTTGCAACTTATTTATTATATATCCTCCAATGTAAATTAAAACGATAAATTCATTGCTTGCTATATCTATATAGTCAATATGTCGATCTATGTCCTCAATTAATTTGTCTAATTCGTCAATATTAGTTAAATTTTCATTGTCATTCTGTGATAACTCAAAAAATAAGGTTTTTATTTCAAAGTTTCCGTAAATCGCTGATTTTAACTTTAACAGATTAATGGTTCTTAATCTTCTCTCACGTTCTAAAACTTGTTCTACACTTATATTATACAAGATGGTTTACCCGGCGTTGCACGGGCGATTACAATTTTAATTACTGTTTTAACTTGAATAAGCCCAATAATTCCAAATCATACACAAATGACATACTCTGATCAATCATCTTTTCATTTTCTTATAATTCCTTAAAAAATAACTATTTATTGCTTAAAAATTGAATAATAACTCAAATTTATTTTCTTTCGTCTTGTTTCAATTAAAAATGTATTAATAAAAATAATACTTCATGTACATTTATTACTAATTGTATACAAAACCATCTTTACTTGTGAAATACACCGCGCCGTATCGTGTTATGACCAGGTATTTGCCGACGTAAGATCGAATCCCGTCCAAGTAATTTTTTTTTTTTTTAATTGGTAATATGTGCTTGTACTTAAAGTTTGGCGTTAGATCTGCAAGGTCCTAAATAGTAACTGTGCAAAATTTGGTCCCGATCGGTCAACGGACCTAGGATTGTATAGCGAACAAACAAACAAACACACAAACAAGCTCTTTTATATATATAGAAGAAGCTCCACTCATTTATCTATATTGACCAAATCTTGCTTTCAATGGATGTGTTTGAAATTTTCCCAACTATACAAATGGTATTTTATGTTGCTCAAATAAATATTTTATCAATAATAGTAACGTATTGCAAGCATGTGTTAATGAAGAAAATGGTTTTTCAACTTTTCGTTTCGTTTAGCAATGCTATTGATTTCTAACTCATCCCATTTCTCCCATTCTACAACATTTTTCAAAAATGCTAAGTTTTCATGTTATTGGTTCTGCATATTGATCACGAAGACAATGCCCTTTATATATATTTTTGCAATTTACAATTTTCCACCAATTAGAAATTAATTGCATAAATGTGATTGTACCCAAAGTATTAATTTTTAAATCATTTTGGAACATTTTCAAATCAGTAATGTTCTTTTCGTCAAACAATTTAACACAAAGTAATACATTTTGTCGTTGAATTCCTATTGGACTTAAGACTAGCTTGCTTAAAGCAGGTGCAATGAAGAAAACTTAGTAAGATTATAGATGTTGGAGATACAAAATTTTCTGTAATCATCTCGTTTTAGAGACCAGCAAAGACATTAAAACGTACCGCAAACATGAGCAAATAATGAAAGGTCGGCCTTTATCCCCACCACTTTTCTCGCATTTTGCTGTAAGGGGTCGGCCCGCTAGTATAACGAAGACCCCGGTAAGAGGCAAGGATACTAAACTTATACGATGTCCACGATATTATTTTATCGCCTACACTTTGGAGCCTTTTAGTCGTTTCTTCGATAGTGTTACCCACCGCCAATACAGCAGTATTATCAGCGGAGGTGGCTATGGTAACACCATCAATTTTTGGTAAATACGTTGTGTAAATAAGGTATAGTATTGGGCCTAGTACACTCCCCCGCGGTAACACATGAACAATAAACCATTTTAAAATCGCAACCTAGCAAAAAATGAGAGAATTTTAAATTTAAAGTACTTAAGAACAAATTTAAATTACTATAAAACAAGGTATATTATGTCGTCGATGGAACACAACAGCTAAACTTTGTAAAATATGAATACACTCTAGAAAAGTAAAACAAACATTTCGTAAAAGTATTAAAGAATAACTATCATTTATAGCTGAGTAAAACCCAAGCATTTTACTAAACTTTAGTTTTTTTTATAGGTACGTGTAGATATCTTCTTTTATTGGTAAACTTTCAAGCATAGTCCATTTGCTCATCGACTAATCAAAACGTATACGCTAAGATGTTTCTGTTATCTTCAGATTTAGTTAGTTTTCATGTATGATAATTGAAATCGTCACATGGTATTTAATGTTTTTTTGATGGCTTTTTGTGACATTAGAGCTTTTACAGTTAATAAATCGGAGGTGTTAAAATATATTTAGTGTGTGAGAATATCTAAAACATAAATGCATAAAATGCCACTTTGTCATTTTATTGTGGCTTTTCCCTTTGATTTACTGACATTTAACAGGGACAAACTTCATTTCCACCTAAAATATTGCTACTTCGTGCTACCGCTAAAATACTATTGTGGTAAAAATAATTGATGATTGTGGAAATACTTAAAACCACAGCTATGTGTGTATGTTAGTGATGGCATGACGATTTCTGACCACTCACGACTTGTATGAACCGCCTCTGGCTATTCTGCTGTCTTTTGTACTTTACTACATAATTGGTTTAATAATGACGAAGTTAATATTAAGATGAATCAATTACGGTTACCTAAATGCATCAATTACATTAAACGAGAATTATAATAATAGATTCAAGGTTAAACATCTCCAACAACGTCCATCATTATATGTTTAATTAATATATTATTACGATATCTTTCGTTTTGTACAGCTATTGTTAGATAGTTGCATCCTTTTATTACAAATAATAGCAAAAAAATAATACAATTCATCTAATTGTATAAACACTACCTATAATAAATGGTCCAACTTATATCACATAGGCCTAGGGCCTATGGAAACTATGAAATTGTTAAGGATAATTAAAAATAATTGTAAAATTATTTGGTGGTCCAACACAATTTGTATATACAATGGTGCGTTATATGGACAAAAAGAAGTAATTACCTAGGGTTTCCACCGACAGGGGCCTCAAATCCATGTTTTATAAACTGATTACTGAGCTAAGCATATAAAAAAATAAATGTAGCACATGATTGGTGATTAACTGCTATCAGAAATTAATAGACATATTAAAATAAAGGTACCAAATTATTTTTCTATTTTAACATATTTAAATTTAAAAGAAATTTCACCAAAAGAGTATGATAACTGTATTATGAATTTAATAAATACCTAATAAAAAGTCATCGAATTTACTATATTTTTAACCCGTTAAGTACCAGCGTGGACTTAAAAAAAAATTATTTAAATATCTCAGAATATGTCATAACTTGGAAAGTAACATATTTTAATCCTCAACAATGTATAAAATATTTTTTTGTGCGATCGTACTAGAAACAGCTGTTTGACGGACGCGTTAGCAACCATAAAGTACTGCATTACCGGACCTATCCTTAGCAACGGCCGTAAAAGTTACTTTTCAGGCCGTTACCCTTAGCAACGGCCGATAAAGTTACTTTTACGGCCGTTGCTAAGGAGAGGGCCGGTAATGCAGTACATACGCCGTCATCTGTCAGTGACAGAATGTCACGTAGTTTCTAACCTATAATTTTGAAAATTAATAAAAATTTAAATTGTTTTTAATTCGATCGCACAAAAAATGCAATATGCACCTCGGCCAAAACGTACTTTTTGGCCTTGATACATAAATAACTATTTTGGTACTCCTTTACTCAACATTTTTAAAAACATATTTTGAAAAAATGATATTAAATTTTAAAAAAAAAGTTATAATAATTTGGTACTTAATGGGTTAAGAAAGAATTAACACAATTTTGTACACAATATGCAAGACAAAATTAAATTTGATTCTTCTTTATTTATACATCCATTATTTATAAATCTAATTTAAACAAACCTGTATCTCTTATAATAAGCGAGAACCCCGTGCTGGAAATGTAATCTGGGACACTCTGTATACAAAGCGATTTAGGAAATGGTAGTTTCTATATTTTCTAATGTGGACATACTTTTAAAAATATATTTGTCAATTCCTGTTTCTAACGCGTGTCAGCAATGCAATCGTTATCTATCCCTAAAAGTATACAAAATTATAGTAGAAATTAGGGCTCGAAATAAAAAAAAAATTGGTTAACGGTTAACCGAAATTGATAACTTTATTGTTAAAACGGTTTTTGTTTAAAAACAGTTTTTTTTCGTAAAAAAGTGGTTTTGTGTAAAAAACCGATTTAACTTATAAACCGGTTTTTGACATTATTTAGAAAAGGAATGCTAATTATGAAAAGATATTATTAATTTATAATTTTATAATATAAGTACAATCAAGCGTTCAGTAATGACTTCTGGTAAACTAATTTTACTTTTTTACTGCCTGCTAGCCTTTTTATTTAAAAAAAATATCAGTGTATCATATCTTAAAAGTCTAGCTCGTTAAAAAAAAAGTTTAGATTGAGCAATATGCATGATTATAAGAAGTCTACAATCTAGATAACATTCAGTTCTCTTTTTATAAATAAAAAACTTACAGAACATCTTTAAAACCGATAAAATTTCATTTTTCGTCTGTAGTGCCAAACCAGAAAGTGATATAAAAATCTCATTAAACAGGCGTCTAAAAAAAAACCAGAGAAACCGAATTTTCATTAACTATTATGATAACCGATATATTCGAATTTGGTCCACCCTGTACATTCAACAAAGGTTGAAGCTGAAACTGCAGAATATACAAGATCATAAAATTATAATATCTGTTCCGAAGTCATTAACATTTTTACTTTACGAGAAACATCTGCTGTTTGTTTACTAGGATTTTGTAATTTAAGTTTGCAAGTAGCATTCTTCGCTGACTTTAATATGATTAGTAGCTTATCGAGATCCTACATAAATATTAAATAAATAAGGAATTCATACTAAGGCATTCAGCGTACTATGAAATGTAAAGCAGTAATTATTTGTGCATAAAGTAATTTTATGCACGCTGATAGACAGCTCACTCGATAAGCTGAATTAACATATTAACACTGGATTTAAAATGCGTTACAAACTGTAAAAATTATTGTTTGTTTTATGCATGAAGTAAGAACACAGCAAACTTTGTGTTGCCTGTCGTTAGCTGTAAAAACGTGCGTCAAGTAATAAGAGATTGTTACGGATGTTTTTGCTACGCTTAAATGCAATTAATTTAAGAGTGTGTTAATTGTTTTTTAATATTTTTTTAACGATAATTAAGATTATAAATCTTAAACCGACATTTATTTAAGATGTGTTGGTGATATCGGGATTATATTTATTCTGGTTTTTAGATAATTATCTTTTATGTAAATGATAAAACAGAGCGAAGTATATTTATTTTATTTCTTTGAAAAATAATCTTATTGTAATTTATTACCCAGAGTATCACTTGAAAACAAATAAATCAAAAAGGATTCGTTTTTGTTTGAAGGTATGTAATTGCTAAAGTAATAGAAACATGAATTGGCTTATAGTTAGTTATACAGTGCGCGGAAAAGCATGGAATAAATTTATTAAAATCGAAACAATTTTTTTCCTATTAATCCTCGTAAACATCGATTTTATTATTTTAAAACACAAATTTTTCTATTATACTTAATTCTTGATCTTCATTTGTTTTCGAGTGATGACGTATTCGATATTATTTTTTTAATGGTAACCCCACATTTTTTTTTTATTCTCTCTATCTCTCTCTCTCTCTCTCTTGATGCTCTAGATCTAAATGACAGTATACAAATTTTGACAGCTTATATAAAAAAATTTTTGAACAATTGAAAATGTAAACCCAATTTTAACACTCCGTTACTAAGCCGATAAAATTATGAAGGCATCTTATCCATCTTTTTTTTCTGCAACTACTAAAGAGCGCTTAATGAGGATTTTCTTCCATACTCAACAAAACTTTAATCTTTATATATTCGCCTATAATTTTTGGAGGGCCAGATTTTAGAACAGGGGAGACCGGGGATAAAAGTAACATTTTTTTGTTTTTATTTAATTTCTCATAGATTATTACAAATTTTTTACATCCAAATTGGTTTAATGATAGATTGGACATTTGTCTTGCTTCCAAGATATTTATTTCGTGTGTTTCGTAAAGCAACTGTTAAAAAAGAAAATTTCTTTAGTAAGACAGCTGTTACTTTCAACCTCAACGTTGGGGCTAAAAGTAACAATGATTGGCGTAAGTTGTAACGGCAAAATAATTTACACAGCTCATAAGTAGTGGGTAAATATATTAGTATTCATCAACAAAATTAATATTTTATTCAAAAATACACATTAGCAAAATGAAAAAATAAAAAAAAATATCTTTGGTACAATACAAAATGATAAGTGAACAGTATGGCATACCAGGTAAGGGCGGTCCCAAATTATTAAATTTATACTGGATCATAATGTTTTATTTTTAAAAAATCTAACCGCCCTTAAACTGACCGTCATTCATTAAATCAGTAAAAGAGGGTCAGGTTAAGTTGGGTTGGTTAAAGCTTTGTTTATATCTATATATATATATATTCCTTTAGAATGTAAATTGTCCTCTTCGGCAAAGAGTGTACAAACTGGCCTCGTGCAGACATTTGATGTACAAACTTGCCTCCTCGTCAAATTCACCTCTGCACTGTTGCCAATTAGCTGTAAGGTGAAGGTTAGTGTCGTGGTTTTTGTTGACTCGTATCGCGGCAAATCAAGTAGGCGATCAGATACTTAATTTCTACGTTCTTGCGGCACTTGCGGCACTTGCCCGTGATTAGCTAAATATACCATTTTCAGTCCTCTGAACATTTTCGTATTAATCTAGCAAATATCAATATAACAATTAAAACAAGACTTTAATCCTTGGCTAACTCAAATGATTCAAAGTTTATTTTTCCCATTGCGGTATCATTTATGGGATAAAATTATGTCAAAGTAGTACTTAGTATCGGAAACCTCCTGGGAGAGGGGCCGAGCGGAAAAATTTGATTTTACACAAATAGGGCTTAAACGCAAAGTAATGTAAAAAAATGGGGATCTTTAGGTGGCTTAGTTGCAAAGAATTAAATTTATGGGGTATAGGTAAGAAACTGTTTGAAAAATATATGATTTTTCACATCTAGAGCACAAATGTAAGCTAATGCAACAAATCCAAGATCGCTGGATGGTTTGGTTTCAAAGTAAACAAATTTAGGTGTGCAAGGGGGTACTGAGCGAAAAAAATGTGATTTTACTCTTTTACGGCATAAGTGTAACTCAATACAAAAAAAAATAACAAATGTACTTATCTTTTCTTTTATAATCGTCCTGCACAATCCTTATCCCGCGACATTTCGCTTTAAATCAAAACCTTTTTCAAGTCTTTCTTGTAGTGAAAACGTTTTATAAAACATAAATAAATAAATAGACACACAGACAAGCAAACAAATAAGTTTATAAATAAATATATAAATCCCCTATTTCAGAGTGTTTTATATAATTTTTTCACTGCAAGAAAGACTTGAAAAACCCTTTGATTTAAATCGAAACGTCGTCGCGGGATAAGAATAGTGCAGGACGATAATAAAAGAAAAAAGATGACATGTAATATCGTCAAGCATTAGATAAAATTTATTCTAGAAAAAAACAAGATCGCTAGTTGGCTTTGCTGCTTGTTGATTAAATTCTTTTGGTGTGGGAGCAAGAAAGCTGGGCGGAAAATTATGATTTTACACATTTCGGGAGTAAATATAACCCAACGCTAAAAAACTTGAGATCACTAGGTAGCCTGGTTGCAAAAGATTAAATGTTGGGCGGCAGGGGGGACAAGCGGGAAAAAAATATGATTTTGCACGTTCAGGGCAAACAAGTACCTAACTCAATTCAAAAATCCTAAGATTGCTAGGTGGCCTGGTTGCAAAGATGAAAATCTTTTAGGGATAACAGAGTGGGTCTAGGCGGAAGAAAATATAATGTTGCACATTTAGGGCAAACACGTACCTAACCCAACGCAAAATAAACGAGATCTCTTGGTGAGCTAGTTGTAATTATAAAACTTTTTTGAGGGCAGGGTGTGCTTAGGCGGTAAAAATGTGATTCTGCACATCTAGGGCAACGTAACCCAATGAAAAAAAAAAAACAACAAGAAAACGAGAGTAACAACGGACGAACGAAGGACGAAATTATGAGGCTAATAGCACTTTTTTTTATTCCTTACGGGAAAAAGAGCTAATACGCATACTTCCACTGTTCTAGTCGAATGTCGTACCTACTTTTTAATGTATGAGCCAAAAGTGTCAACTAGGGTTGAGCAGATTTAAATCATCTGGTTTAAACCACGATTGTAATCAGTGATTTGAATAAAACGAATTTTTTAATGTATTGAACAACATATTTAAAAAAATACATCACCATTAGTGATTAAAATTAAAATCTATAATAATTAATGATTTTGTAATAAGAGTAACTGATTAAAATATTTCTTGCCCTCTCACTTTTAAGTTAAGTTGGTACATAATAAACTTTTTTTTTTTAATGAAACATATTTAAATACATGCATTATAAAAAAAAATAAACCAATATATTATCAAAAACAAACTTATTTTATATTATATATCTTTGCTAAAATAAAACAATTAATTAATTAGTAACGTATTTTGTTACAAAATCTTTTTTTCTTGAATATAAAGTTAAAATTAACTAAAATTAGTTAAAATTGATTACAAAATTAAATTTATGTTTAGTTCTAACAACTGTCATTTACGTGATTTAATATTTAAGATTACTGCTAAGTAAAATGGAAAACGTTCTTTTTGTGATTTGAAATTTATGATAATTAAACTCTGTATTCTGATTAGTTTTATATTCTTTACAGTGTAAGATGCAATACTACTCAAATTTTGAATCAAATTTGATTCCAAATTCAAACCGTCTAAAACAGGCTTAAAGGAAAATCAGAATTTTGCTGTTTTAATTTCCAGTCTCGCTTTTTGTCACTATACACTTTTACACTTACGCTTTTTGTTACACTTAACCTAATGGCATGATACAATATACTTAATTTTTGAAATTAATGCAATATTGTAAGCAGCGATATATTAAAAACAGTAAAAGAACATAACATATTTTTTTCACATAAGTATACCCATAGTTAGTACACTAATACATACCCCCTTTTGGGTTTTTAAAGTGTTGTTCTTGAATTGTTTAGTGCTTCGTTTTACCTACACCTATTTTAGTGCGTAATTTTCATGTTGTTTGCATATTTGCTGCTTTCGTTTTGTCTAAGTAGAAACAAAGTTTTTAGCAATAAATAGTTCCGAAATAGCAGCTTAAAAGTAAATAAGCTCCACCATCTGTGCCATTACCCAATTACACATCAAATTTAATTTTTAAATAGATACTCTTTTTTGAAATTAATAGAGCACATGTAAAACTTTTTAAAATAAACACTACTACTTATTTATTTAATTGAAAATTTTATTAAATTTGCTCTTCCTGGAAGTTTTTATAAATTCTTGAATTTTCTTTCAATTTTTGATTTAAATATTTAATTCTAAAATACATGTGAGACCTGAAACATAACATTTTGATTTTATTTTCACATTGTACATGTGTTGATAGGTTAAGTAAAATATTTAGATAGTTTTAGTTATTTTAATAGTATCATCATTGAATTTAGTGAAAATATTTTCTAATTTTTCCAAATTTTTGATTAGTTTCTAATCAACGAAACGTAGCAGTTATTGTAACGTTGATGAATGGAATGATATCGCAAAATCACACGTTGCCACATTTCATCTAAATGAGGTGAATCTAACCGACAAATACATGCTGTGTTATACAACTGTATAACTAGCGGCGCTCGTAGCGGCGAGAGCGTGAACTAAATCTGTATAAAAGTCGGCAATATTATGACAAATTCACCTCATCATAAAAAAAATCCAGAGTGGGGATACGGTTCCGTAGCAGCTATATACACTGTCCGACAAATTCACCTCCTCTGCAAGAGGTGAATCTGTCCCAAAAGAGGTGAATTTGTATGATGAAGGTTGGCAAAAGAGGTGTATATGACGCTGAATACCTATATATATATATATAAAAGAGCTTGTTTGTGTGTTTGTTTGTTTGTTTGTTTGTTCGCTATAGAATCCTAGGTCCGTTGACCGATCGGAACCAAATTTTGCACAGTTACTATTTAGGACCTTGCAGATCTAACGCCAAACTTTAAGTACAAGCACATATTACCAATTAAAAAAAAATAATAATTACTTGGACGGGATTCGATCTTACGTCGGCACATACCTGGTCAAACACGATACGGCGCGGTGTATTTCTCAAGTAAAGTTGTTTTGTATACAATTAGTAATAAATGTACATGAAGTATTATTTTTATTAGTACATTTTTAATTGAAACAAGACGAAAGAGAATAAATTTGAGTTATTATTCAATTTTTAAGCAATAAATAGTTATTTTTTAAGGAATTATAAGAAAATGAAAAGATGATTGATCAGAGTATGTCATTTGTGTATGATTTGGAATTATTGGGCTTATTCAAGTTAAAAAAGTAATTAAAATTGTAATCGCCCGTGCAACGCCGGGTAAATCATCTTGTTAAGTTATAAATATTAAGGTAATAGAATAAAAACAATGGCGGCTGGTAGGAAAACCAAAAGTACCAGATCTTACCAATTTACAAACGTTTTATAATTTAAAATGCTTTTTAAGAAATGATTTAGCTTTACATACATTTCTATCATTAAACCGATATTATATACTGAGTTTTATAATTTAATAATTTGGGACTGCAGTTGCCAGGTTTGCCAAGATTATTAGTACGCACATATTTAAAAATGTGAATCAAAAAGATACAACAAACTGGAAAATTATTCCGACAACTCTTGTATATTCTCATCTACGAAGAAAGCCACCAATTATGTGCTAAGAGTGAACATTTGCAAGAGAAAACATTAATTGGGGTTGGTTGTAACACTTTGTTACTTTTGACCCCAAGTGTACACAAAAAAAATTCAGGGAATCCACAATTAACCACGATTTTAACGTCAAATTGTATTGCATCCACCAGTAGCCAACTAAATTTGGAACAAAATAATATAAGTACTTTTTTGTTTCTATTTTAGAGATCGCCTAAAAGTTACTCGACGGATGAGACAACGCAGTAACTTTTAGGCGGAAAATAGTGACTCTGGCTGGCAAAAAGTTAACCTCTATGACAGATGAAAACTAGCAATGTAGGTAGGGTGCTGGATGTAATTTAACATTGCAAAAGCGTTTAGGGCGATATAAAACAAAAATTAAAGAAACTATAGGCACTGTTACAACCTACCCCTATTACTTTTATCCCCGGTCTCCCCTACCACCTCCACTTTCTCTAAATTTATACTCAATCCTACTCAGAGTATCTGACGCCTCTATACATAATCGTGTACGATGTTTTTAGAGATTTACTCAAACGTCGAGCAGCAAATAAACAAATTTTAACGCGGGTAAATCCCAAAACACATATTTTTGATTTTTTTAAATTATTTAACACTAATATATTTGTGTACATATGTATATAATTACTCTTAATATTTGTGTAGGAAGAATATTTTTGCATCTGAAATACATACATAATTTTTTTAGGCTTTGCTTTAGCGAATTTTGAGTTAATTTATCTAATCTATATCGATTGTAAATGCATTTTTATGAACTAAAAATATTACTTCTAGACCAATGAGTTGTTCCTGATACATCGTAGAGTAAGTGTACGTTTTAATTAGATTTAGTTTTTAAAAACTCCGTTCTAACCCGATACTGGCAAAATTAAAAATCAATCAAATCAAAAAAATCTTAAATACTGTTTTTTAAATTATTTTTGCAAATGCACGATAATACATTTAATAAAAAAGTACCGTAAACCTACTTTAACATAGTTTTGAAGGTTTTTCCAACGTAACCTTTTTATTTTTTGTTTAAATGACCTTCCACTTTCACTATATATTCCCTTCTGGAAGGTAAAACAAAACTGTAAAAAAATATTTAATTTGGTGTCAAAGTAACCCCGAGTGTGGGGCTACTTTAACATTGCAATTAATTTAATTATAAGTCGAAGATCGACTACAGTGGAGGTTTCTTTGACATCTTAATATTTTAAAAAAGTATTTTTTACAACCAGAATATGAGTTAAAGGCTTATTAATTTCAAAATACTTGCCATAAATCGTATTTTTAATAAAAGTTTAACGTTATTTTAATAACATGTATAAAAAATAAACAAAATCCCTTAGGTTGCTTTCTAAACACTAGGTATTAAAAACATATTTTTCTTCAGAAGCAAATTAACACAAAATAAAATACTTATACTAGGTAAGGCTATACAGTGTGGCTGATTTTTCATTGTCCAGCTTATATCTGCTGAAATATTAAAGTTACCAAAAAGAGTTAAATGAGAAACTTATAAAACAAAAGCTGGTCTACAAAATGGTGCTAAAATTTTGTTCCATAGCCTACCTGTTTTTCAGAAAAATATCCAACTTTTGTTTTTTAAATAGAACACCCTGTATACTTTCACAGAATCACATTCTAAATCAATTTCTCTTCGCAATGATATATCATAAGTACCATTTTGCTTTTAAATTATGCTCAATATTTCAAAAAAAGATAATTATATAGTCAGCTGTGATATTGTTTTGTTTATTGCAAATACCTGTCAAATTTGTTTACGTTAGCAAACACTTGTCAAATCAGACAGAAATAAGTGTAATTATAATTAAGAAAAATGGACTATACAAATAATGAAAAAGTTGATATGCTGTGCTGTTTCCACAGCCGACTATAGTAATTCTCTTTTTTTGAAATATTGAGCATAATTTAAAAGCAAAATGGTACTTATGATAATATCATTGTGAAGAGAAATTGATTTAGAATGCAACAGGAAAAACCAACTTTATCTATAGGTATTAATTAAAACTTAAAATAATTTTTAAAAAGTAAATATTTCTGTGGATGACACACTTTTACTAATTAGATAACATATATTATATAGGTAGGTATGTTCTATGGGAAGAATAAACATAAAATACGTAAATGAAAAAACATAAACATTAAATATTCATAGCGAAAAGTCACACCCCAGAGTTTGTCAAAGTTACCCCCAAAGTCAAAGTAGCCCCGGTTTACGGTACTTTCTGGAATTTGCCTTGCTAATATTTGTAATTCACTTCATATGTTTTTCGTCAATATCTTTTGGAAATATTATGTTTTAAGTAATTTTACAATATCAAACTTTTTTCTGCTGAAGTAATTTTTATCATTCATCAATAGGTATTAAAAGAAAATCAAACTTTCCATTAATTGTAGACATATGCTTGAATTTTTCACTAACAGATGTAACTGCATTATTATTAATTACAAAAAAAAGCTACATTCAATTTTTGTTTCAAATTTTTAATCATTAAATCCTCTTCATCATCAAAAATGTTGTTTTTTGTTACTTTAACTCTTTTTTGTTCAAAATTAGGCATTACATCTTAGCCCTCGGCGTTATTTTCCGCATCTAAAAACATTTTTTCAATTTTATCTTCATTTCGAATTTTTTTATGAGTAAGGCTGGCCCCATATCATAGCGCTCCTAGGGACTTGCCTAGATTCGCCTGATGGTAAAACCGGCCCTAATCTTACGGACTGTAGATTGATTGGTTGATAGGTCGGCCAGGATATTTTGCATTAAAGAAATCACGTACGTCTTGTTAAGTTGTAGTTTTATCTCCACACCCAAAATTTTTATTCACTGTTTCACTGTTAAATGTGCCATAGTATTACATTAAATTTCAAGAGTGTTAGTGTTTGACTTTATTTACTTGATAAGTAAAAACATAAGATGGATAAGATGCTACGATAATTTTATCGGCTTAGCAACAGAGTATTTGATTAATTTTTGTTAACGATAAAACTTGGGTTTCCCAATTTTCAATTGTTTTGTTCGATAATTTTTTAAGTACAGTGTCAAAATTGTTATTCTGTCATTTAGAGAATTAAAAGCCTTATCAGAGTTAAGAAAAAAATATTGAAGTTACCGTTTAACTAATAATGTCGAAGACGTCATTACTCAAAAACAATTAGAGAACAAGAATTTACTCAAGAAATTTTGTGTTTTAAAAAATACATATAATCGACGGGTCAAAAATTTTTTTCCATAAAATTTTTCGATTTCAGCGAATTTATTTCATACTTTTACCTCACACTGTATGTTTACATAAGGATTGTTACATAAAGTGAGATAAACAACTTTTTCTCACAAGTCTTTACATTATTTATTTTATTAGATACACTTGCAATATCTCTAAGAAAACTACTTGGTTTTGACATCAATAAAAAGTTACTTTTTGTCTACAATACAAAATTTCCTAAACTAAAATTGTTGAAATTCACTTCAAACAGATCTCCGACTCTAAACAATTTATAATAAAAGTGTACTATAGATGTGATTGATGTAAAGCAAAATAAAAAGTAGAGCCAAAACAGTTTCTACAGAATTTTATTATAGATTAGGTAAATAAGCTTCAACTTATAACGAGAAGTTAATTATCAGACTCTTATCTATTTCCATAAAAACAGATATTTGAAATACGTGTTGATGTTGTTAGTCAATAGCAGTGGCGGCTCGTGCATAAGCACTGCGGCACTGCAGCACCCCCAGCAAAAAAATGAAAAACCCAAATTTATTATTGTTTAAAAGAAAATATTAAAAACAATATTTACAAGCATGATATAAATGCAATTATACATGTTAAAGATATAAATTGCGTTTGGAAATCGTGAAAAGAGTGATTAAACGCTTTATAGCTACATTGCGAACAGTGGAACTGCCAGCCAGAGCAGTTCCGCTTTTATAATATTCGGTTAGTCTCGGGCTAGACACAGGGCTAGATCCGGCGATATTCGTTGTCTGCAAGTAAATGCAACACCGGCACTGCCAAAATCGCAGTTCCGATACAGTTGACCATATGCAAAGTGGATGATGCTTTAGCTTTAGCGCGTACGCCAGAACAGGACAGTGGCTTTATTAGTTTGCGCTACGGAAGTAAGATACGAAATTTTTTATAATTATGTTGTTATACCCAGGGATGGAATAACGTTTTAAATCGTTACGTTATTGTATAACGTTATTTATTATTTGTTTTCGTTACATAACGTTATAAATAACATTAAAAAAATGAATCGTTATGTTATATAACGTTATATAACGTTACATAAATTATGATATATGTACAGCGTGTTTCTTAAATATTGCGAAAAAATTCGGGAGGTGATTTCTTATCGAAAATTAAGGGGGGTCTTTTATATAAAATTTTTTCCTTACACCCCCTAATTGGATCGGTAAAATTAGGTTTTTATTTTATTTCTCAAATTTGGATAAGTGTAGGAGAATGTTATTTGATAGATGTTTTGTACTTATTTTTAAGGTTTTCCATATTAATATTTTTAATCATCTCCCACCTTCACAGGGGGCTGAAAAGTGCGACCTTTGTTGGTTTTTTAATCAGAACTCTTTGGTGGGTTGAAATTTTGCAATTTAATTTTTTTTTTTAAGTTTGATTTATTTAGATTTTTTTTTTATTTTTTTTTTCCTCGTATTATTTACAGTTTTTGAGTGAAAAATTAAATGAGTGAACATGTTGTTTATGTTCATATTGGATGGAATTGACGGGCGTTTTAGCGATATCGCCGCGTAAACGTCAAAATGAATTACATCCGTCAATTCTACCCAATATGAACATAAACAAACCACAATAACCACCAAAATAAATCGTTTTATATTGGAATATTTGATGGTTCATGTTCACTCATATAATTTTTTACTCAAAAACTGTAGGTTTTACGAGAAAAATTAAACAATAAAAAAAAAACTTAATAAATCAAGTGTTAAAAAAAAACATTAAATTGCAAAATTTTAACCCACCAAAGAGCTTTAATTAAAAAAAAAAACAGGGGTCGCACTTTAGCTCCCTGTGAAGGTGGGAGATGATTGAAAATATTACTATGGGAAACCTTTTAATAAATACAAAACATCTACTGAATATCATTCTCCTACATTTATCCAAATTTGAGAAATAAAATAAAAACCTAATTTTACCGATCCAATTAGGGGGGTGTAACTCCGAAAGGAGACGTCTAAGGAAAAAAATTTATATGAAAGACCCCCTTTAATTTTCTATAAGGAATGACATCCCGAATTTTTTCGCATTATTTAAGAAACATCCTGTATAACAAAAGTGACATCCACCTTTAGATTGATGATACCATCATATATATTATTATGTTCTATTTTTTCAACTTTAATTATCAACTTGGTTTATCAACAACTAAATTTTCAAATTTTCAATTTATACGAATTTTACAAATGTGACCTATTATCTATTTAAATTAAATTTTATAATGATGTTAATCGGCGATTGCTTTCTATCAACCTCGCTTTTTGGTGAGTACTATTATGAACATTTAACACCAATTGTTTTTTTCTTTGCTTCAATCTAATTCTAAGCTAATACCGATGTAAATTTCAGGCTACTGATGAAGAGTAAATAAACCACTCGAAATATTTAGCTAATTTAAAGAGTATTCTTTAGAGACCCCTTGACTATTATCCTCTGAAATTATTTTTGGGATCTGTCAATGTAAATTTTGAAAATAGTACAAAATTACGTTGAGATACTGTATTTTCATTTTAATTTCTAAAATATAGAAAAAATATATCTTCTGAAAATAAAAAGATCGCCATATAAAAATGTAATTTATAGAGAATAACGATACAAAATAACTTTTAATGAAACGTTATCGGTTATTATAACGTTATATAACGTTATTAAAATATCGTTACGTTATTGTATTAAAACTTGAATTGAATCGTTATTATAACGTTATCGGGTATCGTTACGTTACGTTTTCCATCCCTGGTTATACCAGAAAAGAATTCCATAATTTTAGAGGATTGCTGGAACTATTAAATGCATTAAACGAAGAAAACTTAGCAAGTGTTTTTAGTGAAATGATTAAACTTATCAAAATTTTAGTAACAATTCCAATGACTACTTCAGAAGCAGAAAGGTGTTTTTCCACTTTAAAAAGAGTAAAATCGTACTTAACAAGAACGGTTGACAGCACTATGTATGGTATAAATTGAAAAAACGATGATTTCACAAATTCAAAATTTAAATGAAATGGTTATTGAGAAATTTTGCCAAGGCAAAAATAGAAGAATGGAGTTTATTTTTAAATAATAGATTTTTGTAAATACGATTTTTTTTTCACGAATATAATTTTTGTAATAATATTTTTTGTATATCCCTTTATTATGAATAACAAATTTATTTAACATATACCTTTTTTTATGAACTTTTTAATAACCTGGCTATATATTAAACAGCACCCCTACTTAAAATTTTCACCGGCCGCCACTGGTCAATAGTCACCATAAAATTTAGTAGCTTGGCTAAATTTAAACCAATGGTATTATCTCTAATATTAAGGGTTTGTATCAGCCTGTTTATTTGTAACTGTGTTATTCATCATTATCGACAAAAGTGCGAGTATACGATAAACATAAGAATGAACAAACCCCTAAGAGCTAGGTTATTATATGAATAAAGAATAATATATGATGCTGACTTTATAAAATGTTATATTTAAATTTCATTTTTCTGTGTTTTTTCTTTTTGTTAACTATGTATATTATTGTAATGTACGTAAATTATTATTGTGACAAGTTCTACACCTTTTTTGGGATATTCAGAACAAATAAAGATTATTATTATTATTATTATTATTACCTAATCGGTTTAAAATAAAACTATAGAAATCCCACATAGTTAATAAAAACCAAAACAGGAAAACGCTAGTAAAGAAGTCATAGTTTAAATATCATCAAAAGTTATAGGGAATACTACATTCTTGGTGGTCTGAAGCTAGTTCAGTGTAGGGTTTCTTTCCCGGGACCCCGGGATCCCGGTCCATTTTAAGCTATTTTATGTTTCCCGGGAAATGCTTTTTGTCCCGGGAATTCCCGGGAATTTAAAAAAGTGTTGTTTTCGTTTATGTTGTGCTAGGATCTTTGTAATACTATCATAACTTATCAGAATTTTATGCTTAAAATGTCTTTACTAACAGTACATTATGGAAAAACTTCAAAATAATTTTTCTCTTTTAGTATGGCGCAAAAAAGCCCGGTCTCCATTACAAAGTTAATATCTTCAAAATATTTTTACAGTTTTATTTTTGTGTACCCTGATAATTCAAAGCAAAATAGCTTATAATGAAATTTTATTGATAATAACGATGTTTCTTTGCTGCTAGATGCTCTCAAGACAATTTCACCTACATCAATAGAGACTGAGAGAGCATTTTATGCAGCAGGACTTTTTGTTAATAAATTAAGAAAAAGACTAATACACTGAAGCACAGATCACCTGTGTTTTCTTAAATCACATTACAAAAATTCATTGTAAAAATTATATTATTGTATTCATAAATATGAAATAGCAATAGAAAGGTTATAATTCCCAAATGTATGTTTCTCTCACCAATGTTATTAAATTATTTGTAATAATTATGGAGCAAAATGTATTACATATATGACTTGGAGTTCTTTTTAAGTAATAAACCGCTCCCTTAATTTTTTGGGTTATTTATTTAAAAATATTGACATAATTTATTACATCCCGGGATCCCGGGAAATCCCGGGACAAAGGCCGATTTCTTCCCGGAATCCCGGGACAAGCAAAATGGTCAAATATGAGAAACCCTAGTTCAGTGTGATGAGTAGGTTGCTGAAACTATATTGGTTTCAAAGACACATGTGTACATACGCTTCTGTTCAAGGACAGTTTGATTTTTCAAACATTTTCTAGAAGGTAAAATACATTTAGAGTATCTTGCGGCATGCGATCTCATAAAGAATTAACCTTAAAAGCGAAAAGATTTATCTTTATTTGAAAATTCGCTTTTAGAAATCGGTAGAGCAGAAATAGACACACGACATACGTAGGATACAGAAAGTAAAACACCATATTACCGTGCAAACTGTAGTAATTTAAAAAAAATGTAAATTTATATTTAGTAATAGGTACTTCAACACGGTGAAATGTGTACCTTTTTTTAAAAAAAAACTGCTAATATACAAATATATAAAAAAAAATTACTGTTAAACCCAAATGAGTTCAAACTTGTACAAAAAATATCAAAAGGTAGAAACCAATAATGTTTGTTGCCAAGAAAAAACTTTAGTAACATTAAATGCATACTTCTTATGATACCTACTAAACTCTTTCAAATACGCATTTTCAAATAGCCGTAAATTTGTTTATACATCAAATTAAAATGTAGTAGGCTTCGATTATAACCATAGAAGAATATAATAACTAAATATACCGCCTGATAGTACTACCATCTAACAATACTATGATAATCTACTCTATACCTGAATGCTATTCCAACCATGTATTCTATTTTATCGATATTAATGTTTGACGCTATCCACCACAACGCGCCGCTACCGATATAGTCACAGTCATATAATTCCGCGCAAACTCATTGTGACCCTGTGCACTGGTTGGGCGCGAAATTGGCGGTCTTATTAATAGGAGACCAGAAAGTGTCAGAGCTAAGCGCGCAGCTCGTTCGAAAACTTCCAGCGTGTTTTAAAGCACGCAACCTCACACAATACATGTTCGCTTAATATTAGGGGCTTTTATTTGATAACTTTGATGCACACAAACGGACAGGTGCGTGTAATATATAAAATAAATTAGAATAAATTTAATACTGCAAGCACATTACTTTGTTTGTTTAGTCTATTACCTGTTGTATTAAATTTTTACAACAAATATTCCGGGTTTTTGCGCGTGCTGTTGCTATACGAATTTTATATTCGGGATTTTTCAACAAAATCTTTAAACGAACAACAAAAGTAATAATTAAATGTATATTATTTGAACTCGTCAATGTATCGGTCGTTTTAAAACGCACGATATGGGTACATACACTTTCTATAAGCCACCACATTTAATTCCGAGATTTCGTGAAAGTTAAATAACAAAATTTCATTTCTGTATTTTTAACATGAAAAACAATCATATTCCCGCAAATTTACCTTCGCCGTGGGTTGATGAAGCATCTGTCAATCAAAAATATGAGTTGTTGTGCTCTGGTATGCGTGGAATGCACGGCCATGTTGGAATTTTATTAGAATTTCCTCATAATTCATAACTGAGAGGGCTTAAGTCACAAGGCTGCAGAAAATGAGAGAAGTATGTGCGTTACTAACGCCATAGCCTTCGTAGATTGTATAAAAATTAATTTGTAAACGCGCAAATCGTCTATTACAAACAAAATTTGGTGGAAATGGATCGATTCAGAGCGATAAGATCATTAAAAGGGTTGATGTTCGGTGTATTTACACACGTACAATTGAAATGAATGGGAGCGTTTAAATCAAATGGAATTAAATTAGTACAATTTTAAATGCTTGTATCGACCGCGTGTGGCAACGTACAGCTGCCGCGCTAAAAGTTGATTCCAATGTGACTGCAAACGCGCGCGCACCTCCTGTACCTTCTGCGTACCGTATCCATAGGAGCGTTTTGGAAGTCCGTTGAGGACGTTGTCGCGACATATTTGGGAGTTGAGAAACGTGTTTTTACATTATTTTCTTTACTGCGATATCCGCTGACCAACAGACACGTACGGTGTACTCGCAAACCATGCGAGGAAGAAAGAGGGAGTGTGTGGTCAGTTGTCCTGGTCAGGCACGTCCGGTTTGGACAGACGAGTTGGATTGGATTAAATTCCCTTACACTTGCTGCATATACTACGGCTTGGGGATGTTCCAGGGGAATCTATAAATCTTTTAAGTGTGTTTTTGTTGCAAGGGTGGCTTTACAAAACTGGTTTTGTTAAACACCTGTTTAATACTTCGAACATTAATATAAATTTAAAAGTAATACGCCTAAATCGGTTGGATAAACCAGCAATGCACACAAACGTTTCGCCGCCGCAATTCTGAACAAAACCATAATCGCTAAAAGAAATAAATGAATGAAATGCATACATTAAAAACTTTTTTTTTGTGTTTGTCAAGTGCAATGTCTGCAAATCAAATCCGTGAAAGTTCCTAAAATTAAAGAATATCAATCGATGTTTGTGGCTGCAGCGGCTAGAGCAATAATTGACTGAAATAACGCAAGTAATTCGCTCCATAGACAAACAATCTTGTACTTGACTTTCATTACCGATATAGTAAAGTATTTAGTTCCATTCATTGCTCCTTTAAGCTTTAAGTTGTATTTTCACTTCCCGCAAAAACGTGCGATCTGTCTTGCTCTAACTGATTGCTTGTGGCTTTATAGTTTTTTATTTATGCGCGTATAAATAACACAAATCAGCAATTTCAATTTTAGTTGCTGTTTAGCAGTTAACGAAGTATCATGAAGATATTGGTAAGTAGTTTTTGGATCTTACTAAAGTAATCGTTTTAAATAAAAAATGCGTTCGCAGATTTTCGTCGTCAATGTCGCCCTACTTGGGTGTAAAACCCGAGCAGAAGAAGCTCAGAATAAAACTAAAAGAGGTTTAGGCGATCAAACAGTTTACTACGGAGGACCTGGTGCTGTCGTATCTCTGTATCATGATCCAAACCCAGGCGGTGCTTCCGGTTCAGTGGCTAGTTATTACCAGAACACCCCTAGACCGTACATTGCTCTTCACCCTAATCCAAATAAACCGGTTCAGGATTACGACGCTCCTAAATTAACAGCTCAACAACTTTTATACGAGTACCAGGAAACTCCGCACAACGCTGTGTCAAACGTACAGGTGAATCAACAGTTCCAGGCAATTCCTGAAGAGAGGACGGCTGCTTCCGGTTATCGTCCTGCTTTAGCAGACACCCAGGTAGCCTATACTTCTCAAGTTCCTGCTCAAGGACAGCCTGTTAGTAACCAACAATACGTGCTACAAGTGGAATCAAATCAACCAACAGCGGGCATTGCAGCTCCCATTCAACACAGTGCGATTATAAACCATGGTGCTGGATTCGCTAAAACATTTTATGGCCCATTTCCTGTGCAATATGTCAACACACCTCTTACCACAGTACAACCAAATGCTAATCAAAACGCCAATCAAAACGCCAATCAAAACGCTAATCAAAACGCTAATAACATTCAAGGAAAATATTTATACGTGAACGGAAAACTTGTGTTCCATCCTACGGCACCTCACCCTCAACAAGCCCATCACCAACAAACTCATCATCAACCCGCTCATCCTCATCACCAAGGTCATCACCAAACCGCTCCAGTTGTTAATGTGCATGGTGCTCAATATCGCATAATCCCAGCACGTCCTTACGCCCCCCAACCGATTAACAAACCAGTTCAACCTAGACCCATTATACAAAGAGGTGGTTTCAAACCATCACCACTCATATCCATAACCCAAAACCCAACCCCTGTCCAAAAACTGACACCAAAAACCACTCCAGCAGCCGTCACAGAAGAAGACCAGGAAGAAGAATTCGAAGAAAAATCGAACGAAAGACAAGAAGAAGAGGAAGAAGAAGGTGATCACGAACATTACGAAGAGGAGGAAGAAGATGATGAGGACAGTGAGAAAAAACGATTTAAACTACCCGATTACGTAGCAAAACACGTTTATAATGAAGACGATGAAGAAGATGAAAGCGCCGAAAAAGAACGGTTTACGAATGATGACGAAGAGGAAGAAGAAGAAGACAGTTCGAGAAGTCAAAGTTCATATTATAAGTACAAACCAAAAAAATATTCAAAAAGCGAATCTAAACATGTCCCGCGTTTTCCTAAAAGCAGTCGCTTTGGTCCCGACTACAAAACTCTCCACAAGTACACTAAACGGTTTAACTTTCCCAAAGAGAAAGAATTTAAGGAAAGCCATAAGAAGAAAAGGGATTCGAAACGTCCTAAGACACAATATAAGGCTGTAAAATTCTACAGAAGCGTAAACTTGAAACCTAAAAAGGATTCAGAAGGAGATCATTCGCAAAACGTTCCCGTTGTGCACAGGCAAAAAGTGTACCAAGAAAATTGGTATGTTTCAAAAACTAAGTCAGATTAGGTGATATATTAATTATAATATTTTTTATGTAATATCCTGTACCTATCTTTAAAAGGCTAGTACGTACGTGATTTTATTGTTATACATAAATTTTTATACTTTCTGTTTTATTAAATAAAAGGAGGAAATAGATCCGAGTACTATTATTTTTACATTCTCTAATCTCAAAAATGGATGACGGAAGTCAACCGCACAATATTTCATTACTTTATAGAATTACGTGATTCCACAAAATTCTTATTATAGATTAATACTTTCTCCTGTGATCACTAGGTACTCTCAGTTTCAGTTTTAGAAGCATCAGAATGTTTATTCAAAGAAAATATCTCGAGAGATGCAAATTTATTATTTGCTATTTTTACATCACAAAAATTTTATACCTCAGACTATTTTAATTTTAAATTACTAAGTAATAAAAATACTAAACAACATTTTAATAAAAAGTTCTAATCGATTGCGCTGTTTCAAAAGCGAGTTTTGCTAAGGAAAAATAGTCGAAAAACTGTCACAGTTTAATTGTGGTAAAACAGTGCCGACTTAAAGCATTTATTCGTGTTTCTTGCCAATTTAAAAATATTACTAACTCACACAAAACTATAATTAGATTACATGTTTTTGCAGAATATTAGTTACTTGTTTTTTCAATCTGCAATAGAGTAATATTTGGAAATCAGCGAAAATTAATTACACTAATTTATTTTAAAATTGCATTAGCACGTTTGCATTGAAAATTAAGACTTGTTGTAAGGTTTTTAAAATGTAATCCCAAAATATTTTTCATTTATCTACTCGTTTTAATGTAGGGGAGACCGGGGATAAAAGTAACACGGGTAGGTTGTAACAGTGCCTATAGTTTCTTTAATTGTTGTTTTATATCGCCCTAAACGCTTTTGCAATGTTAAGTTACATCCAGCTCCCTACCTACATTGCTAGTTTTCATCTGTCATAGAGGTTAACTTTTTGCCAGCCAGAGTCACTATTTTCCGCCTAAAAGTTACTGCGTTGTCTCATCCGTCGAGTAAATTTTAGGCGATCTCTAAAATAGGAACAAAAATTACCTATATTATTTTGTTCTAAATTTAGTTGGCTATTGGTGGATGCAATACAATTTGACATTAGAATCGTGGTTAATTGTGGATTCCGTGAAATTTTTTTTGTGTACACTTGGGGTCAAAAGTAACAAAGTGTTACAACCAACCCCAATCAATGTTTTCACTCGCAAATGTTCACTCTTAGCACATAATTGGTGGCTTTCTTCGTAGATGAGAATATACAAGAGTTGTCGGAACAATTTTCCAGTTTGTTGTATCTTTTTGATTCACATTTTTAAATATGTAGGTACTTATAATCTTGGCAAACCTGGTAACTGCAGTCCCAAATTATTAAATTTAATGATGGAAATGTATGTAAAGCTAAATCATTTCTTAAAAAGCATTTTAAATTATAAAACCTATGTAAATTGGTAAGATCTGGTACTTTTGGTTTTCCTACCAGCCGCCATTGTTTTTATTCTATTACCTTAATATTTATAACTTAATATAAACAAAGCTTTAACCAACCCAACTTAACCTGACCCTCTTTTACTGATTTAATGAATGACGGTCAGTTTAAAGAGCGGTTAGATTTTTTTTTAATAAAACAAACAGTTATTATGATACAGTATAAATTTAATAATTTGGGACCGCCCTTACCTGGTATGCCATACTGTTCACTTATCATTTTGTATTGTACCAAAGATATTTTTTTAAATTTTTTCATTTTGCAAATGTGTATTTTTGAATAAAATATTAATTTTGTTGATGAATACTAATATATTTACCCACTACTTATGAGCTGTGTAAATTATTTTGCCGTTACAACTTACGCCAATCATTGTTACTTTTAGCCCCAACGTTGAGGTTGAAAGTAACAGCTGTCTTACTAAAGAAAAAAATTTTTTTCTAACAGTTGCTTTACGAAACACACGAAATAAATATCTTGGAAGCAAGACAAATGTCCAATCTATCATTAAACCAATTTGGATGTAAAAAATTTGTAATAATCTATGAGAAATTAAATAAAAACAAAAAAATTTTACTTTTATCCCCGGTCTCCCCTACTGGTAAAAAAAATCACAATTATTTTTTGTAAAAATTTGTATCTCTGGCGCAAAGAATAAATATTGGCCGTATCGCTTGCTATTTTGCTACATAGCAAGAGGATTGTACGATAGAATACTCTAGGTATATTTTTATTCAAAATATATGTTCATTTATTACATGATTTAAAAAACTATTTTTGAAAATATTGTTTTTTAGATTAACTTTGATGGCAATATCTTAAATATTTAATTCTGCAAAACGTACAATCAGTTTGCAGATGTTTACCAAAATATGTTGATTGTTATATTTTTTAAAGGTAAAGTAAATAATATTTAAATTGCCAAACAATTTGTATACGTACACTTATATGATTGTTACAGTTAAATAAGAAAGAGTATATCATAAAAGTTGCTGTAAATATATTTTTTTAATTATTGAGGTATCGCGTACATCAAAATAATTTTAATTGATAAAGTATTTTTTACATTCAGTGAATTTCAATCAAACGAAGAAAAGTAATTGTATCAAGCAGTAAAAATGCTCCTTATAATATTATTAAATCACATGAAAGGTGCTTATTACAGACATAATTATTAAGATGGTAGAACAATGCAATAATACAAATTATGGAGGTTGTAATTACAAAATTTTATTTTGCTCGGACTATATAAGTCGCTCGAATTTATTCAGAGATCAGTGTCTTTTTGCCTCTTCGTATAGTGCTACACATTCAAACAAAGTATGTTTCGTAACAGTTGAATATATTGTGCGTTGATATTAAATTTATTGTTTAAGATGCTGGTAATTTTCTGCGGAACCATACTGATGAGTGCCCTTTTGGGTAGCAGTACTGTCGTCAAACGCGGAATATTTCCTCACCCCGTTCCTCTACATGGACTTCCTGCGTTTCCGTCATACGATTACAGCGCAGAATTGACGCCACAATTTCATGGACCACCAGTTCTGATTCCCGTTAAACACATAGTGGTAAAAAATATTTTATGTATAATTAACACAATTGTTTAAACTATTAAATTCCTACTCTTTTCGTTTGGAAATTGGACATATACAATAGGGAATTTTTATTCTGCTTCAGTAGACAATTAAAATTTTCGTAATTCGGATTTTCGTAATTTAATTTCTATAATTCAAATTCGAAATAATGAAAATAGCAGGTATTTAAAAAAATAACTTTCTGTTCCCTTTCGGTTTGTTTACAAACATCATACGATCATGATTATCCTAACTGGGTGTTCGGCATTGCCATTGCCACCGGTTTCAGTTGATCTACATGGTGTGCATTATGGGGCAGATAATAACTATACCGTCTCGAGGCTACAAAACGACAAAACAGCTATTTTAATCGTTTTTTAATAAATCTTCAATTAGAAATATTTGGTACTACTCAGGATTATCCAAATTCGAAATATGTTTGGTGTATTCCAGTAAATGCAATAGAACATTTTAAAATTGTTCATAAGTTATTTATTTTTAATAATTAAACAACACAATGTGCGAGTTTTTCATTTTTAAGTTTTGAGATGTTATGCAAAATTACAGTTACTTATTATAATTTTAAAAGACATTTTCTCGGCTTTTAGGTAATATTGTATATTGTCTTACTATGCTTAACAAAATCTATGATAATTTTGGTAAAAGTTTAAAAATTATAATATTCCACGAATTCAAAAAACATTTGCACAAAGAAGAAAAGTAAAAATAATCGATTTTTAAAACAAAAGTAAACCTATCTTTATCTGTTTTTTTTTTTGAAGACATGTAAAAGTAACTAGTTTGTTATCTCTGTGAAAATAATTATTTTATAAACCTACTATGGGTTCTATACAAAAAATTATAAGTTTGGTTTATATCTCAGAAATTGAGATCGCCACAAACAATAACAAAGTCTACATTTAATCTACTGTAATAGTTATTTACGTAACAAGAACAGAAAATAGTACTTTACTGGACAAGTGGGCAGTTTTGGGACGAGCCATAGGCGAGTTCTTAAAGCATACTACAGGTAAAAACTCGCTTGATGGTAAAATGACGCTTGTTTGACAGCGCTACATCACCATGGCAACCAGCTACTTTCCGGCCTAAGACAACTCATTACCATGGCAACCAGTTACTTTCTAGCCTAGGCCAGTAAAGATTTTCCAGCCTAAAAATTGATCGGAAACAATTGATTTTCTGGACGGACGCAGAACTTTTTTCTGCGGGTTTCAAAATCGTAAATATTTAAATTTTTTTCTACAGCGAAAACCAAATATTTGCTTTAACAAATCTAACAAAACAAATGAATTTATAATGCTAAAGTAACTCTAAAGCAGCGGTTCTCAAACTTATTTTGTCGCGGAACCCTTACACGATTTTTCCAAATATCGGAGACCCCAACCAAATCTATATTTTTCGGACCCCCCAATTTTTATAAGACATAATAAGAAAAAAAAAGAATTATTGATAAATATTTTTTAATTGATTAAAATCAGGGACTAAGAACGGAACGAAAACGAAAACGTTAAACGAAATTAACCGAAATTTTTTTAAGAACGAAAACGAAATTATTATTTTTCGTTCAAGAACGAAAACGAAATAAATATTTTCCAAAACCGGTTTTAACCGGTTTTGTCGCTATTTCAATTTTATTTGTTAAACACAAACGCAAATTTACCTTCTGTGCTGGGGACACTCCACGAGGTAGTAAAAAATCTCACTTGAAATAAGTGAGCTTCACTTTTCTCCATATATTTACGTGAATATGTATTAACAACTTTATTGTTTATACTTGCAATTTCGTGTAACACAATTAACGGTACAGATATTCTCTATTTCTAATTTGTTTTTTAGATCATTAATATAGAATATACACTTGATTGGATATATATTGTCAATGTGTATGTTTTGTTTGCGTTTAGACATGATAATAGTAAAATTTATTCTTACTTCGAAAAGGACTAATGTAAAAGAAGATTTATTGGAAGATGTGTTGCTATAGTAAGATTTAACGGAATGTGAAAATGTATATTGTATGGTATGTACAAACTATAAAGTTAAAGTATATTTCAACTTTCAAGTTAATATAAGTTTTTTTTAATATCTTTTTTATTTATAACATTTAGTAAATTATCCACTTGCATTCATTCTTTTGTCTTTTTAAATAATTACAGCAGGATCTTATTTAACTCAAATGCATAGATTTTTAGTACTAAAACAAATTTAAAACAGCACTTGCTATATTTTCATATTTTTAGATAAAGATCGTGTGTCTAATTTAACCTAACCACGTTGTGGTTTTGCACCTTACGGGTGTTAAACTTAATAAAATGGTTAAATGTTAATGTGTTTAACGATTTGGTAAATTTAATATGGCGGCGGTCGGCGGTTCGCCAGTCTAAAATATGCTGTCCGTGAGCATCAAACCCCATCGTCATCGTTAATATTTTAGTTGAGACGCAAATATTGTTAT
Source organism: Elmis aenea (assembly GCA_947652605.1). NCBI lineage: Eukaryota > Metazoa > Arthropoda > Insecta > Coleoptera > Elmidae > Elmis > Elmis aenea. The sequence goes on from OX393579.1 coordinate 14,333,005, forward strand.
CGTATTTATAGAGGGTTGTGGTGACTAGAAAAAAAAATGATTTTTTGATGACAAAAAAAAATGGTAAAACCGGTTTTTACCGTTATTATTTCGGTTCACGAAGACGAAAAAAGATTTTTTTCGGTTAGAACGAAAAGAACGAAAACGATATATTTCGTTTTCGTTCCGAACAGAAACGAACGGAATTTTTTTCGTTTTTAGTCCCTGATTAAAATTGATGCTGTATTTTAGGGGTGTGATTTAAATGCTGTAAAAATAAGCAAAGACGTTCGCTAACTATTGTACTCACCAAGTTAGCCTAAAGTAATTTCGAATTTAAATTACCCTGTCCTGTTCAAATCTGCTTTACAGAAGCTAAAATATTTGCTTAATTTTTTCTTTCATGAAATCTATGCAGAAAGTGCCTTACGCGCCCTCGTCAGCCGAAATCGCAGATGCCATAGCGGCAGCTAAGGAAGCTTCGGCGAGTGTATGGGCAGCACAGCAACGTGTGCATGCAGCCAAAGAAGATGTTTTGGCACAACAACGACTCGCAAATCATAAAGAAGCTGCAGCGGCGCTGGCTCAGCAAAGAACAGAAGCCGCAGCGGCCGTACAAAGACAGCAGGCCACTGCCGCGGCTAACGCCGTTATTATGGCCCAACAGCGCTTAGCTCATGCTAAGGCTCAAGTTGCAGAACAGCAGAGAATCGCCGCCGCCAAGGAGAGTCAAGCCGCCGCAGCTATCCACAGCTCGGCTGCGGCTGCCGCCGTAGATTTACATAAAAAAGGTAAAAAACACATCCAACCACATTATTTTACATTCAAAAAATATAATTTTAATAATATTACTTTATCCTCAAAGTTACGCGCTACTTTCTGTCTATTAGCCATTTCGTTGTAATTAGTTAAAGTTACTTCCTACTCTAACTTTTTTCTGTTGTATTCCCAAATTATAGGATTTTTACAATTAAATTATTTTGTTATTAATGGCGTTTTATCGCCCAAGTCCGCGATACCATGGCCTAGCGCCCGAAAAGCCACCAATTTTTTTTGCCTGGTTGTTTTTGTGTTAAAATATTTCCAATATATTTTACAATGTATTGTAAAATAGTTGTACAAATATGTACCAAGGCAGTAAAGTTCGACTGTTTATCACGAGCGTGGATATTACCTATTTGCCTCGACTTCGTCTCGTCATATAACCACGCGAGTGATAAAAAGCAACTTTACTGCCGAGGGTCAAATTAAATTTTGTCTGCAATCGTCAAAGATATAGCGAAAAATCAAGCAAATTCATAAAGTTTTACTTCATCTGTCAGGTTCTCATTCTCCTGTCATATATACATATATATCTTTGAACAAAAGCACGCTCAAGTTTTCTAAATTCAACCAATCAATGAGCGTAGCGCATTTTACTGCCTAAAAGTCTTTTTTACTGCCTAGGCAGTAAAAATAATTATTACAGCCGCTTTTGGGTACATATTGAGCTAGTTTAGTGACGACTGCAGAAAAATGTATTTCAATTTAAATAGTATATTGTACAACGTGTTGTACACTATGCTTTTCCGACGACCAGTTAGACAAATAATCATTAATTCTGCAAAAAAAGTTGTGAAAATAACATTTTTTTGACGATGGTGACACTTGACACTTGTGAGGTTAGTTTTGCTTGACAGCGCGTTTAGCGTGTGTAAAGTAGCGGAAATTGTGTGCAAAGTGCAGGAAATTGTGTGCAAAGTGCATTTTGCACACAATTTCCAGTGTCATGCGCAATTTGTCATTTTCAGTCGTAGTAAGTCGTGCGAAATTACTCGCTTTACATAGTGGTCGTCGGAAAATATATTTTATAACCATATCGGACAAAAATTAAAAGCTTGCTCTACAACGTATTAAAATATACACTAAAATTTCGAATATTTGGTTGATCAATCATTAGGTTTAGATTTGAATATAAGCAAAATAGAGCACTTTTTTCATTTAACGAGACCGATAGGAAAAAATAATCCAAGTGAAAGAATAAAATAAATTTTAACAAATGATATATCCAGTTTGCTGGATCCCAGTACATTTCCCAACATTCATATATTGTTTTAGATATGCTTAACCTTACGTATCAGCAATGCGAGTGGAGAACAAACTTTTTCTGTTCTTAAAAGAATCAAAAATTACCTTTAAAAACTTTTGGAGAAAATAAATTATCATCATTGGCAATCTTGTACATTGAAACAAAGGCAGTAGTTACATTATAGATGAATTTGTATCACAAAAGTCTAAAAAATGTATTAAATAAATGTATATTTTTACTAGGTACTTTGGTTTTGTATGATATTACAAAAAACAAATTGCTTTAGTGGTACCGTAGTCATTGCTTGGTTGTCAATTTGTATTTGAAAATTTCATATGAATAGTTTAAAAAAAGCTAAAAATCTGTTCCACAAACCTCCCAAAATTTAAAATAAGGAGCCCCTAAAGATGTTAAAACGCCACTGTTTATCATTAAAGAATAGTGAATTTTAAGGATTTTTGAAAATATAGATAGATATCAATTTTGAAAAAAAAATTGTATTTGAGAATCTCTAAAACAATAAATTAAAAAACTGTAAAAGGTAATAGAATATTTAAAAAGGTCGGTTTTTGTTTTTTTTTCCATGGCAACTTTGATTATTATCTTAAGAATTTGCATTTTTTTAAAAGTTATTTCGCTTATTTTTGAAAATAGACATGTAAAATATCATATCATTGTAAAGAGAAAAAAATTATCTTTAAATCTAAGTCATCACCTACTACGACTGCCATTTAAAAGAAAGTGGTTTTGTGAAATATCTCGCACGTTAATTTATAAATAAAAATCTGACTATCCCCATGTTATAGCAAACAAAATCTGCAATACATTTTCCGAGATATTTCAGTTTAAAAATTTCGATCGATTTCGGTTTTTTCGTTGTATCACGCAAGCCATGAAATTTTTAAACAAAACAAGATCTGGTTTAAAATACACTCCTAAATAATTAATTTTGCCCCATTTAACCAACCTTGTAATTTCACGATTTACGGAGATAGCAATAGTGTCCCATGGAAAAGTGAAACACCCTGTATTGTAAAATTATAAATAGATAATATCTTTTCATATGCATTCCTAATATAACGTCAAAAACTGTTTTTTTTAAATACCGATTTATGTTAAATCGGTTTTTAGCGAAAAAAAAAAAGTTTTCGAACAAAAACTGTAACAAAAATAAAGTTCTCGATTTCGATTAACCGTTAACCAATTTTTTTTCGGTGTCGAACCCTGTTAAAAACAATTATTATGTGTTTGTGTAGTGTTTTAACTTTCTTCTAATTGTTATAGAAATCTTATTTCAACGCATTTACAAAACAACAAATTTAAAATAAAATTAACAACGCACGTTACTTCTTTTTTATGTAAATTAATTTTATTACTTTTTTTACAGAGCAAACAGCAGCAAAACTTGCAGCAATACAAAGCTCCGAGTCGGCCGCTGCTTTTAAACATTTAGCTGCATCTAAAGATGCTACTGTTGGTGCAGCATCAGCAGCAGTCGCAGCTGCGTCTGCTCACCCAGATCATCCAAGCTTTTCACATCGTATACACCTATCGTCTCATGGCGGTCCTTGGATTGACCCATCAAAATTTGATCACTTTCCACAATGGCACTAAGATAAAAATTCCTGGATTAACTGGGCCAATTTTATCGACTGTATTATATCGATACATTTACAAATAGACAGGCCATGCGCTTTACTGTATCTACAGAATAACCTAAAACTGAATAAACTTTATTTTTTACAACTTTTTCTTGTACGTTTTCAATCCTTTGCTCATACAACGTTAAGGTTGGTCGTTTATTCCAATTACCTTCATTCTGAAATCGATATCATCTGGAGCATCGCCATAGCAACGGGCGCGGCTGTGCATCTTCAGTTACGAAACGGACTTCATCCAAACACAATTGTTTACATTATGATTTTGTTTAAATGAGTTACTGTGGCCCAAAAATGTTGAAGTGCGTCTTCATCGCGACTTTTTTTTGTTTTGTACGCGCGGATCCGTGGGCCTCGACAAATCCGACTATATTTAATATCGGCGGTGTGTTGAGTAATAACGAGAGTGCATATTACTTTAAGGAGACTATTTTAGTAAGTAAATAAGATGAAATATCTTCGATATAAAAAAAAAACAGAGTTAACGTAAAAAAATTATTTTAGCGTTTAATTGAGGATGAAAAAAAAATAAACAGTCGGTACAAAACCAATTAGTTATTCCTATTATATCTATAAAAATGAAAACAGAGCTGGCTCAATAGCAGAATTGCAATGTTTAGTACCTTAAACAAAATTCTACGGTTTATTTTGTGATGAAATTTGTGGAATTCCTTAGTGTACACATAATAAAGAAAGATACGGCAGTTTATTATTACTTCCCGGACATAAACTGCTTAAAAACTAACCAAAACGAATGCGTACTGTAGTATTTTTTATATCCATTCTGTCTATTTCAAGACTTGGAAAATTTCCGTTCATTGGAACGATTTAATTGTATTAAAACCAGTGATGCGGCGCCGAACTAATAAAATACAATAACAAAGGTTTAATATTTTTTTCTTTTGTTTTGCCTGGATATCAGGTCCGGTTTCAGGCGATACGTAGGCGAATAACGGCGCATGAGACGTTTCGTGAAAAAAATTTTGTTAATCGCAGTCACAAGTTACAGAGCGTTAAAATTTAACAACAAGAAATTTCTAACTAAACCTAATTTTTGCAATAATTTCACTTGTTATAAAATTGTTGTAAAATATTGGCGTATTTATTGACTTTAACAAAATAGTAGAGCTTCAAAAGTTAATGTTTGTCAATTATAACACAATCCAAACTTATTTTGAATATCATTTGTTTCGTTTTGTCAGTACAGTACCTACTGTTTGATATTTTTTAAAAGAATTGTAAATTATATACCTGACCTATACACTCCATTTAAAATTTATCAAGTACTGATACTTTACTCCAAAAGTTAACAGTTTTAATATTTTGGCATATACTGCAATTCAATAAAAAATGTACCTAATAATAAGTTATCAAAAACATTTTGGAAAATGTTTTTATATCATCGGATTACTTAAACCAAGACCAATCAATTTCTACAACGGTTTTTTAAATATTTTAATATGTAAGTGTTTTAAATTTTTAAACATGATTCTAAAAGTCTGATGTCTAAAACGTTCTTATTTTAAAAGAAACAACAAATTTTTTCTAACGCAAATGATTACGAAGTTAAATTATCTTGAATGTGATCCCAAGCTCTCTGATTGTCAGTTTTAGGAATTTCGCTGAGATAGCTGTGTGTTTTTGTAGAACAAAAAGCAAGGCTCAACATTACTAATAATTAATGAAATTGTCGAATTTTTCCCATTGTTTATAAATGCAAATTTTGAACTCGCCGTTCAAATGATTTTTATACCCTATTCAATAAATTATAAGTATCTAATAAAGCAAACAAAATCCATCAGCGATTAATAGTATATTTTACAACAAAATATGAAAGTCCAGTTTTTTTTCGTGAGGTGAGATTTGTTCACGAGCCGTTCATAAGTTCGATCTAAAAATATCGCTAATATTCAAAATAAAGAAGTAATTATCGATTTTTGCAGTTTTTAATAACAGAACATGCTAATAATGAGGAAAGAAGTTAAGCTAAATTAACGATTCCTGAGCATTTACTCTGCAATTTTCTGCTTTTCGCAATATTTTTAGATAGAACGAGAGCAAATTTTTCGCGAAAATAGTAAAATAAGTCAAATTTCGCGCCAAACGGTGGCAAATACGAAGAAAAGTCAAAAAAAACTTTTTGTTTAGAATAAAACGCTCCACCCAAAAATAAGTTTGAGTTTGATTTTGAACAGGTCCGTATCAGTTGTTTATAAAATTTATTGAAACTGAACCCCCACAACTCCACCACTGGTTGCTTATGGGGCTTGACATTCTCACCAAATGTGGTAACCTGTAAGGTAGTGCTGTATACTAAATTTGGTTTAAATATAAATACTTGCTGAGAAACTGTTAAAAATTATCGATACTTTTTCGAAAATTTCACACCCTGTATCTTTAAAATGAACCGTTTATGGACCCATGTTGATATGGAATTATTCGCTTTAAAATAAGTTTTTGTATCGACTGTTAAAGTTCTTCAGAATGATTAAGTAGAGTTAGAAAAAGCGGCCATTGTGGTTATAGTCGTTTAATAATGAACCAAAGATAAGCAAATCACAGTTTATTCTTAACACCACATAAAACAACTATGTTTAACCGATATGTGTTTAAAATAAGTTTTTGTATCGACTGTCAAAATCCTCCTGCAGAAAAGTCGATCACCCTGTATAATACCAATAAAAGAGGTCACAAATACAGAGAAAAAAAAGATCTTGTTTTGTGCGTACTACATACATTTCAACGAATTTTAAACCAATTTATGCTGATGATAATGTAACAAAGCATTCTCATGTTTTTTCTAAGTTTACATTCATTTTATTTATCTATTATAATTCTTATGCACGTCAATTATTGATTATTATTGTACGTTCGGTACATTTTCTGATTTATCAGTAATATAATTTATATAACCAGATCATTTCTTATCTAAATCGAGTTTATAATTATTTCATTGGTAAATTTATGATTATTATAAAAGACAAATATTTGAAAACTGCTGGGTACGGTTTGCTTCAATTTTACCTTTTATATCTAAATGAATGTATGTATGTATGTTTGTCCTTTATGCATTCCTATACCACTCATCCGATCCTGACCAAATTTGGCACAGACAATCTATAGGACCATGGAAAGAACATAGGCTATATGAGAATTCCCAAAAGTTCCAAAAATTCCCAAAAGATCCAAATATCACAAAAGTTTCAAAATTCTCAATAGATACAAAAATTCTCAATAGATACAAAAATTCCCAAAAGATCCAAAATTCTCAAAAGGTCAAAAACGTCCACCGGGCGCGAGCGCGAAGCGCGAGTAGTCTGTGATTGATAAAAAAATTCACCGAGCGAAGCCGGGTCACTACGCTAGTGTATAATAAAAACACCTATTAAACATGTACTAACTGGTGTCTTCAACATTAAACTATAATTTCCAATGTTAACTTGCGTACAAATTAGTAACAAATGGAAAATGTAACATAAAATATCTTAAGTTGTGCCATTTTGGCCACTCTACTTTTATTCAATTTCTTAAATATACAGCTTCATTCAAAAAGTCTGCAACAAATGGAAAACATTTTTACTATAGATTTCTCAGAAAATTTTATTTGTGATAAAAGTTGGTGCATGGTCTAAACATAATTTTAAGATGAAAAAGAAGTTCAATAAAAAGTCATAGGACACTAGATTTGAGCGATTTTTGAAATATTTGCAAGAGTAAAGTGCCCTTATTTTAAGAAATACAAAAAATTTTATAAGAAAATTCATGTGAAAAGTTGCTTCATCATTAAATAAAATGTTTTAATAATTGGCTATTATCCTCCACTTTTCCTTGAACCCAACAACAAAATTCAAATCGTAAATCATAATTTCGGTCTTGAAGTTTTTTTTATGAATTTTGATTTACAAGGATCGTATTTGTGGTATTTGTGTTTTAAAATTCGTTGAACTGAGGATAAAGATTAACCGTTGTTCATCGCTACCGTTTTAATAGTTGATTTTGGTTTTTCTATCACTGTTTGTAATACATTTAAAGAATTATCTCCATTAATAACCCATTTAGTATGTTCCTTTTTGTATTGGTTTTCTAATGATCCAGTCTCCTTAAACTGTATCAATTATCTTGCAACTGTACTAAATGAAACAGTTTTTTTCGGGATGTCTATCATTAAAAATTAATGCAGCTTCTCAAGATGTTTGTAATAGTCACCACAAATAAATACAAGTTCAGCTTTTTTAACTAGTTAATTTATCCGCCTTAATTAACAATTATGCTTTAATGCTTACAAATTAGATTGACAAATGCACATTGAATTCAGTTTTGTTTTTGCTTTAGGCCTACTTGGTATCTCTTAAAATAAGGGCACAGACTCTTTGCAAATATTTCAAAAATCGCTCAAGTCATGACTTTTTAATGAGCTTTTTCTTATCTTAAAATTAATTTTAGACCATGCACCAACTTTTATAAGGAGACAAATTTTCTAAGAAATCAATAATAAAAAGCTTTTCCATTTGTTAGGCTTTTTGAATGTTAAAATTATTTTAAAAATACGGGAAGTGTAGAATAAATATGGCTATTTTTGTAATATACAGGATTAATTTAGGCAATAGTACATTGAACTAAAACTAATTCTATTAAATCAAAAAGTACATTATTTAATTGTAAACGATAATAAATATACGGTTCGGCTTTTTAAAAATAACACAATAAAATTAGGTTTTCTACATTTGGCTCCAAATGTTTTTGTTATATTGTCTATGTTGACATCAATATCTCTATGAATATGCAATAAAGTCAATCCCGTTAAACGTTCTTGTGTCATATCAGATCGTAACCACCCTTTTGACCTTTTTAAAGCCGAAAAACTCCTTTCTACCGAGGCAACGCTAACAGAAAGAGTGCATAAAATTTGCAAAATGATTTTTAAAGTTGGGTATATTTCGGCGTTACATTTTTTTGTTTGTTTTAAAAGCACTGTTAGGTACATTTTCGTTCAACTGCAATTTCTTTTGCCATTCTAATGTCCAAAAATCGATTTCACTTTAATTTTATTAGATCGTCGTTTTCAAATACTTTACTTAAATAAGTGACCATTGAATTTATAAATTCATTTATATCTTCACTAGACTTTGTTATTTTGTTATAGACTAAGGCGGGAACGCAGGAAATAAGATATTTGTAAAACTTAATTTTTTAAAGTATCTTAGTCTTAAGGGGGGTAATTACCACATTTACCCCCCCTCCTCTGGATCCGCCACTGGTTATAATTGTACCAAATTATTCAAAATAATGTATTTTGTTTACATATTCTTAATGTGGTATTGAATCTAATCATGTTAATATTTTCAGCATTTAAATTTTGACTCCCAATATGTACCCAAGGGTGTCACATACTACGACAAGGCGATATTAATGGACCCCAATCCCATACGAACGGCCCTAAACGTTTGCAAGCATTTAATATCTCGAAGGGTAAGTGGAGAAAATAAAATGTCAGTTATGTGAAGGTTGGATTAATTTTAGGTTTACGCTGTCGTCGTGTCTCATCCTCTAACGGGGGATTTGTCTCCAGCAGCGGTGTCATACACCAGTGGATTTTATCACATACCAGTGATTGGAATATCCTCACGGGATTCAGCATTTTCGGACAAGGTAAAATCACTACAACAAATGAAAAACTTTTGCGACTGTTGTTACAAACATAAAATCACTCTTTTAATTAAATCACTGTATGGACCCTTTAGTTAAGAAAGTGGTGTAATGAAGGATTTGCCTTTCAGTCTATTTAAAAATACTGATAAAGTCTTCTAAAGTCTATGAATTGAAATACAATTATTAAACAAATAATTTTTTTGACAATTCTAAATCAGGGTATTTTTTAAAAATTGAATACCCAGTATATTTTTGCAATATCGGATTCAGCAAGAAAATCTCCATATGTATATTGTTTTTATTATTTTTTGCGATGTTTCCATTTACCTACCTCAAAAAATCTTTGAATTTCCAGAAAAACACAGTACAATAGGTAGATACTTGTCAAGAGCACAACGTTATGAATAATAATTGGCAAATGATATTTTGTATATACAAAGTCAAAAGGTGGAGTCTAAATACATCAAAATTAATTTATATTATACAGGGTGTTTCTTATACATGTGCCAACTTCCCAATTTTCAAACATCAATAATTTTTTTTTTCAAAGTGAACACCCGGTATATTATTACGTCATTTTGTTGCAGTTTTGTTTTTCTTCGACTTTTTTTTTTACTTACCTATACCTAAAGTGAATATTTTCTGAGATATTCACATTTTACTTATATTATATGCGTTGTGTAGGAATTTCCTAATTTGACAATAATTTCTGTAGTAAAAAATGTCAGAGTTAATTGCTGTCAATTGTTAAAACATAAATAAATTTGCAAAAGAAGAATTGATTGATATGGTCTATGTACAGGGTGGCCTATTTTCGATGCCCATACAGGGAGGGTATCTCGGTATTTATTAGAGATTTAAAAAAAGCAAGTATGTACCTACTCTCGATTCCTTTTTTTGAGAGGAATTCATTTCCGCAAACAGATTTTTAATATCATTTTTAATTTTCAAAATATAGCCAAAAACCGATTTTTGGCAATTTTCAAAAATGTTAAATATCTCGCTTAAACAAAAAGATAAAGAAAACCTTCATTTTTTCCATGGTTTTTTATCCTTAATAAGATAGCGATATTGATTTTTTTTTCTCATATAAATATCGATATATTACACCTAATTGTCTTATTTTAAATTAAAATGATTAGGGGTAGTTTTGTAGAGCATTTCAATCTTCATAAAAATCCTTGAAAATTATGACGATATACATAATATTATGAATAGTGGCGATGTTATGGCATTTTTAAAAACAAAACGTTCTCTCGGATTTTTTTACACTCTGTTCCTTATTTTTAGCATTTTCGGGAAATCGATTTGATTTTCCGAAACTTTCACTCGACCAAAGTTGTAGCCCATAAAATTTGCTATCCGGAATCTGCCGTCCGTTTTTTGTACAACCTTTTGTCTTAAAGATACAGCGGTTGCAAAGTCTAAGAAACAATTGAAGATTTTAAATTTTAATTCTTTTTTTGTAAAAACTGCTTTATAACTTTTAAACCATTGCCTACAGACAAAAAATAATTAAAACCAATTTTGTAGGAAATTTGATACTCTATTAAAAAGCATAAAGGTATTTTACAATAAAATTGATATTTTCGGCGACAAAGTCTTTTAAATGCAGAAGTGTAAAAAAATCAAGTAAGTGTTGATATGTGCTTAGCATTTGATTTTAGTAAAAAGTTTCACTTAAAATTTTTTCATAGAAAAAGGTCCTCTATCATCACTTAAAATATTTTCACCGATAACCTTGTATAGGTACGATTGATTTTATTGCATTTATTTAAACATACGTCAAGCTAAATTTTTACTGTAATTTGGTTTCACAATAATTAAAAATAAATTGTATAATTTTATGTCTTTATTAATACGCTATCACCGTCATTTTTTTAAGATAATGCCACTTTTTATAGACCAATTTACAATTTAATCCTTTTTGTCTTTCAATGTACACAATAATACTAAAACTTTATTTTATATCACCTATAGTACGTAAGAAACAAAAACAATATCGTAAAAAAAGTTAATAAAACAATTGAAAGGCTTACGGCATGTATTTGTGTATCTTAAAAATAAGGTGACCAACTTTCTTACAATGAAAAGGAGGACACAAATTAAAGAGCAAAAAAAAAGTAAATAAATAAAAGACACATTTTATGCATTGCAAACATTATAATATGATAAATGCTTAATAAAAACATTTGTAACTAACACTAACATGAAATTTTATGCTTACATGCCTATAACTATTTAAAGGAGAACTTCTCCATTGAATGAATATTTTTTAGCAGTGTATTATCTTCTAACAATATATTGGAAATATCTGAACAAGAAATGTCTTTCATATTGAATTTTACGACAAGTGCTGCAGCTAGAGTATCAACATTCAATCTCGATTTCTCACTTGTCCAAAAATCATTAGCAATTGAAAAAACTCTTTCAACTGCTGCATTAGTTCCAGGGCAGCACAACACAAATTGAACAAGAATAAATAAATTTTCACATGGAATATGTCCATTTTTGAAATGGCTGAATATTTCCACCCATCTTTTATCAATTTCAACGTGTTGATTTTCCCATTGTATTAATTTTTCAGAATTTAAATATACATTCAGTCTTCTAATTGCTTCAAAGAGACAATTGTCGTCTATTTTAATATCTGGCAATTCTTTAGATAAAAACTCAACACAAGATTAAATATCTGTCCAACATACTGGGGATGAAGCCAAAAAACACCATTGAAAACTGTTATTTGAGGTTTGTTTTAGACCATTTTTCGATATATTGAAAACATGTTTGGTAAAAATTCTGCACTTTTTTGATAAACTTTTTCGTTATGCCCGGATTTGATTCCTTTAAGTCTGATAATTTTCTTTTTATAATTAAAGGAAGAAATTTTTCTTTAAAATCGAGATTTATATTGAAGGATAAAGTCATTCAAAATAAGGCTAAAATGTGTAGCTGAAATGTGTTCACCTTCAATCTTTTGAATCGTTTTGTGAAAAATAGATGCTTGATTATGTACAAAATACATTCATATCTCAGATATTTCATTATTGAAAAACGACTCCAGGATTTTAGGACATTTGTCTAAACTCAAAAAATGTAAGCGAAGAGGCTCGAATAATTGTAGAACACGCTCTATAGCAGGTGTTTTTTGTATTCAACATTCGCTTCTTCACAAAATTGTTTTAAAGTAGCCACACGCGAACGGTAAAACGACTAAAATACAAATAAATTGTAGTTATTATTAATTCTACATCAATTGGCATGGCACATGACGCCGTGTTGATTGCATTTGACAAAATATGAACATTACAGCCTATTCCTAGTATTTTCTTTTGGAGATTTACAGATTTTAGTCTTCAAATATCGAAAAGGACAAAAAGGAGGGCAAAAAGGAGGACACTTTTCAAGGGAGGACAGAAGTGAAAAAAGGAGGACTGTCCTCCCTAAAGGAGGACGGTTGGTCACCTTATTAAAAATAATCTTATCATTTAATTTGGATGATCTCAGTTGTCATCACATGTTGTTAATACATTCCATACTCCACGCTATTTTATGATGGTAGATAATGTTTGTAACCATATAAATCCAGCTCATTAAAAAAAATGTTAATCTTTGAGTATAAACACTATTCACACCTTTTTTTATGTAACAACAAATAATTTTTTAAATTGTCGATTTCCTGTTTTTCAGAATATTCACGTCTCTTTTTTACGAACCGTCCCGCCATATTCTCATCAAGCCGACGTATGGGTGGAAGTCCTGAAACATTTCAATTACAAGAAAGTCATATTCATCCACAGCTCAGACACCGATGGCCGAGCCATTTTAGGAAGATTCCAGACTACATCGCAAAACCTGGAGGATGACATCGAAATTAAGGTTCAGGTATTTGTATATTAGCTGGAATTCAAAGATAGTATTCAAATTTTTAATTAACAGGTCGAATCTGTTATTGAATTTGAGCCAGGTCTTGAAACGTTCCACGATCAACTTATGGAACTAAAGAGTGCTCAAGCGAGAGTATATCTCTTATATGCAAGGTAAAACTAAGCTTTTAGTTATTTTACACTGTAAAAGGAGGAAAATAATGTTTCTCCATCTACATATAAACATTCTTCACACAAAATATCCCACAATATAAACGGTATTTTTAAAGTAGAATGATCTTAATATTTTTGATCAAAATGTCTTTAAAAAATCCTGGTTATCTTCTTCTTAATCGTTTCCTCTTGTACCTTTCGGTGTCGAGGTATGCTTTTCTATTACTGTATTATCTTTCTCCACTCCTTCCTATCGTTAGATAATTGTGGCACGTCTCTCCAGCTGACTCCTTTTCCTTCTAATCTCTTCCTCAGTTCTTTTTCCCATTTTATTCTTGGCCTTCCTCTAGTTCTTTTTCCCTCTATCTGTATTTTCCATCCTATTTTCCCGTATCTACTTTCTGGCATGCGTAGTAAATATCCCAGCCATCTTAATTGATTCGTCTCCATCTTTTTCTTAATATCTGTTACTCCTAGGTTATTTCGGATTTTTTCATTACTGATTTTATCGATCAGTCTACATCCCTCTAGTCTTCTCAAAAATCTCATTTCCTGTACCTGTATTCTTTGTTTTTGTTTTGGAGTGAGTGTCCAAGTTTCTGAACTGTACGTGAGGATGGGTACGTACACTGCATTAAAAACTCGCGTCTTCGTTTCTTTTGATATCTCCTTCTTACTTATCAAACATTTATTAGTGGCGTAGTAAAATTTCGTCGCTGCCGCTATTCTGTTATTCAGATCTTCCTCCAATTTACCATTTTCTGCAAATATTGTTCCTAAATATTTAAAACTTGCTACCTGTTCTAGCTTTTTTTGGTCATGATTTTTCGATATAACCATAACCTTTGTCTTTGTTCCTGGTTATCTTTAAGGTATTTATTGTAGGATTACTTTGAAAGAAAAGAATTTTACTTTAATGTTTATTTCTTTACTTATATTCTCAAGTTGAAATGTTCAATGTGCACAAAACTTTTATTTATTGCTTTAAATAGTTTTAAGTTCATCTACCGTTAGGGGTAGGATTTGTTGAATTGCACTTATTTTGTCTTTTCACACTTTTCTGTCTTAAAGCTAGTTTTATTATCTTCTACCATGATATTTTTTTCTGTTGCTGCTTTTTCACGTCTTCTTACCAGTTTTTTAATTCAATTGCTTCATTGTGGTCTTGCTTTATAAGCTTTTTTAGTTAAGCGTTCTTTTCTCATTCTACATATATAGGTTGGACCAAACTCGAATGTTTTACGGGGTATCTAGGTTACCGTAATAGTTAGCGAAAATCTGATATCGGTCTCTCGGGTAAAGTTTTTGAGAAAAAATGTCTATGCAATCAGATTTTTTTATCGCTTTTCATTTTGGCACTACAGACGAAAAATGAAATTTCATCATTTAAAAAAAATTACTATAGGTAACTTCTTTATTTATAAAAATAGAACAAAAGTTATTAAGCGTTTTTATACAGACTTTTAGGATTAATTTACATAAAAACAATATTTTTTCGAGATATGAAGTAAGTTTCTTTTTTTTTTAATGAAAACCCTAGTTGGCCATGATTATATGAAAGAGCGTATTTTTGGCTTTTCAAAAATATATAGCTTTATAAATGTGTTGCAAAAAATAACCAAGATATGGCTAGTTTTGTAAAAATTTCATTATCAAAGTTTGTCATGGTTTCTTAAACAAAAGATGTTTGCTATTATAAACAACTAAACGTCATATCCAAGTTAATTTTTCTACTCTGACCAAATCCGTGTGTTCTTTTGTATTTTATAACTGTTTATGGTGGTACTGTGAACATGACTAAATTTGAACACATTGTAAGTGATAAAAAAAATTTGATAATCCAAAGAGAAATTGGAAATATCTCAGACGGAATCCGAGAAAATTAGGAAAAACCGGAAAATACGATTTTTGAAAATCGTCTATAACTCCTTTAAAGTATGAAATATTTCAAATGTGTAAAAACAATGCCGAAGCAACTTTTTAAGCCGAATCGGATGGGGGTTACAAATTCCTCCTAGATCGATTCGTTTTTGTTTTACGACAAGCAACTATATTTTTTCTTAAAGGCGCAATTTTTTCTTATTATATTATCAAATAGCATTTAAGTTTCTGAATCCATTGATCTATTACACATGGTATTTTACTTGTTTAATCATTGTCAAATTAAAAAATAAGGGTTTTAAGCAATAACCATTATAAATCAGGTAGGCCGGTCGTTGTAGTTTACGTTGTAACATTCGAATTTGGTTAACCCTGTATGTGTCCCAACCAATACTTCTATAAATTCCAACAAGAATTCAATAAAGTTTTGATAAACTCTAACGCTTTACAGCAAAACTGATGCAAAGATAATCTTTCGCGATGCTGCCATATTTAACATGACCGAAGCTGGCTACGTGTGGTTGGTGACAGAACAAGCCCTCGACGCAGACAACGTCCCAGAAGGTTTACTTGGACTTAAACTGGTAAACGCCACAAACGAAAAAGCTCACATTCGAGACAGCATGTAAGAAACAAATATTTCGGTACGTAAATGATGCTAATTCTTAAACCAACATTTCAGATACGTCTTGGCTTCGGCTTTGAGGGACATGAATCAAACCAAAGAAATCACCGAAGCTCCAAAGGACTGCGATAACTCGGGATCAATCTGGGAGACGGGACGAGAATTATTTTACTTCATAAGAAAACAGGTTTTGTTGAATGGAGAAACGGGGAAGGTTGCGTTTGACGATCAAGGGGACCGCATTAATGCCGAATATAATATTGTTAACGTGCAAAGACGGAAAACTCAAGTTGTAGTTGGAAAATATTATTTTCAAAAGGTAAGTAAATTTCATTATACAAATACAAAACACACCGCAACAAGATCTATTTGCATTGGAGTCACAGCCACTTTTTAGGATCAAAAAGTTTTTATGAACATCTTTTTTCTATTTTTGGGCTTACTTATAACCTGTTTTTTTTTGCATGTTTAAGAAGTTTCACGCCATCTCTTTTGCTTACTTACTCCTTTCATTATTCTTAAGTATTTCTCTCGGCTGCTCTTTACTTTTATCTTTTTTTGATAACACCCGTTTCGAACCCATAGGTATGTGAGAATTGGTCTGTAGATTGATTTATATACTTTCATTTTTGTTTCTTTTGAGATTCCTCTTATGTTTATGAGTTCTTTACACAGTGAATAATATACTCTATTAGCCTTTTGTATTTTATTATTCAGTTCAATATCTTGTTTACCGGTTTCATATACAAAACGCCCAAGTATTTAAAGCTGCTTCTATTAGTTCTCCATCCCCTTTAATTTGTATTTCATCTTTTTCGTTTGATACTACCATGATTTTAGTTTTATTTTTATTCATTTTAATTCCATTTTCCGTTAATACTTGGTTCCAGATATTCAAGTTTTCTTTTAGGTCCCTTTGACTTCCTGCTATGATAGCTATATCATCTCCGAAGGCGCATTCTGGTATATTAATACGTTTTAGTTGTCTGTATTCAATATAGATGGGTTTTGTTCTCTTTTTTGTTTCTCTTCTTAGTTCATCCATATAAGTGATAAATAGCAACGGGTTCAAGCTTTCAAGCTTTCTCCTTGTCTCACTTGAATAACTTAAAAAATATTACTTTCAGGTACAACACACCTTGTAAGAATTTAATTTTGCATCTAAAAATTATGAACTATACAGGATGTTCTATTTTAAAAACAAAATTACGTATCGGTGTGCAAAAACCAAACACTGTGTATAGTAGAAAAAGTTTTAGGTTATTTAGTAAATAACTACAAACAACTTTTATTTAAAACATTTTAAAGATTTTTACTAATTAGTTATCCAATAATTCGTCTTGATTGGGACACCCTGTATACGGGCAAAAAGCTCGTTTTTGACACATTAATTGAAATATTTTTTAAATTAAATACTTAAGGCCTTCACTGTTACAAAAACTGTTTATTTCATCCTTTTACCATTATGCCTTAACGAAGCACATGGTAAATACCATATTACGTGCAAACAAACTGCGCTGCACATAGTGAATATAGTTTTTTTCTTTTAGGAGAGTAGCAGAATGCACCTGACAGTTGACGAGAAAGGAATAATGTGGCCAGGAAGACTCCAAATAAAACCCGAAGGATTCATGATACCAACCCACCTAAAAGTATTAACGATCGAAGAGAAACCTTTTGTGTACACCCGGAAACTGCCCGATGACCAGGAACATTGTTTCCCCGACGAAATTATTTGCCCACATTTTAATTCAACACTAGATGGTAAGTAAGGATATCATAAACACTCTTCAAGGAGTTCAAACAATTCAATTACCTGGTTAATTACGATTTTCAAAAGCTATAAAATTCTTGACTCATTATAAACAAGCATAGGAACTGTTTTTCCTTTTGACTTAAGAACTTCTGTAGCAGTACACCCTTGCACACTTACACTCACTAACCGTAAAACTACAAAAATCTACAGCAGGTGCTTGGGCTAAATTTTATGACGAGAAAGTATCGAAGAAAAGTGAAAAAACACCATTATAAAAAACAACTTTTTTTTCAGTAACAGCTAGATATTGTTGCAAAGGCTTTTGCATGGACTTACTAAAAGAGTTGTCAAGAAAAATTAATTTCACCTACAGTTTAGCATTATCACCGGACGGCCAGTTTGGTAATTACATAATTAAAAATAATTCAGGTAAATATTGATTCGATTACTTAAAGGAAATAGTCTATGATTGATTATATTTTTAGCTGGTGCTAAAAAAGAATGGACCGGTCTAATAGGAGAGCTGGTGGCAGAGAGGGCTGATATGATAGTTGCTCCTCTAACCATTAACCCAGAAAGAGCTGAATTTATCGAATTTAGCAAACCTTTTAAGTACCAAGGAATCACGATTTTGGAAAAAAAGGTAAAGCACAATAAGTACCTAAATGATTAATTTACCTAGTGCACATTTCTTTTAAATATCTTTTATTATTTGTTATAAGAAATTCATCAATAGAAATCCATCGTTGACTAGTTATAAAAACATAGGCAATTAATGTTTCCATAAAGTTATGTGATTTTTTTTTTAATCAATTGTTCTTTATTTTTGGACTTGTTCAATTCTATTTTTAAATACAGTAAAGAGAAAAAAAAATTAATTATTAATTTGTTATGTTCGTTTTTCCAACTTAAGTTTACTATATCATAATTTTTACTTTTTTTAACGCGTTTCAAAGGTTTGTTTCGAAATTTTCCTTTCATGGGTGAATATGTTTTTATATTAAATTTTTATTTTTATATCCGTGATATATCTACGACTAACTATTAATTTTAATGCTTGCTATTTTTAATAAATACTTAAGACCGTCATGAAAACAAGAATCTTCAAGGTTCACCCCCTTCATCCTGAACTCAACAGAGATCTCAATTGATATATTAGTGGTAGAGATTTGATTAGATTGGTAAAAGTTTACGTAATTAATTTTTGATAAGGTACCACCTACCGAAGTTTTTCGCATTATTATTGAAACACCCTGTATATAGCTTTTTTTAAATCTTTTCATGTATATCTTTAGTCAAATAGATTTTTTTGGCAAATAATTATTCCTATAATCTCTTTTAAATAAATAAAATGCGTAATTACTGACGCACAATAGGTTTTCATCTGTTTATAGGAATAAAATACTTTCATACTATCGTTAAAAAAGTAATTTTTGTTTCCAAGTAAATATATTAAATAGTTTTTACAAGTGGTTTGTAATTATAAAGAGAATAACAAGTGCTCTCTATTTACATAAATATCTAATATGACGTCCACAAGAAAATTAAAAAGTAACTGCTATTTTTTCACGTGTCAATCGCAAAAATAGCTTCCATAAGCAAAAATAAAGTTGGTCGTCATGAAACAAAAACGAATCGACCTAGGATTCTCATCCAATTTGGTTAAAAAAAGTAGCTTAGTCAATGTTTTTAAACATATTAAATAGTTCATACTCCAAAGGGGTTATAGAAGATTTTCAAATATCATCTTTTCCGGTATTTCCTAATTTCACAATAATTTAAAGTTTTTGAAGCAGACTCTTCATAAAAATACCAGTATTGGTATCGATGGATTCGTTAGAAGATGCTCCATTTAAATAACGGCTTGTACCACCATAGTTCCATTTAAAAAAAGCCGATTAAAGTAACCTAAATGTCAATTAAAATTTACAAAAACGTTTTTTGGACAATTGTTGACATTATGAAATTCAATTTATGCAGGTCATGGCACACTTGATAAAAAATTTAATTTTGTTTCAAAAATTATTTGAGGTTATAAAAATTAACCGAAATAGTGCAGTTCTATCCAAATTCGTTTCTTCTTTCCAAAAATGTAAAAATATACAGGGTGTTCCATTTAGAATAACAAAGTTGAGGTCATTTCCGGCGAAACCGAAAGTGAAACAGTTGTGTGCATGTGTTCAAAACACCCGTTTTTTTTTGTACATATCATATGTCTAAAATTTCATTTATCTAAAATCAAAACCAAAGAAAAAAGGGGGTGTAACACACTTTATTTACACCCGGTAGGTATTTTTCTGCTTATGTTGAGCAAGATTCCTATGGCGGTCCAAATGAAGTGATGCAATATGTTCTAAAAATAAAAAATACTTGTAAATTAAAATACATATTTATGCGTTTAACTACATAATTAGCTATTTTTGATGCACATGAATATATTCGTTACATTTTGCATGCAATTGATAGATTTTTTCATTGCTTATTTTACTGTGTGGCATAAAAACATCATATCTTAAGAAATACATAAATGGATCGATTTCAATTTTAAATAACCGCAATGTTGCAAAACTAATAGGAGACATGATGCCTGCAAAGCTGATAAAAACAATAAGATATTATGCCATTTTGCTAGTCTTGCAAATAATCCACTAACTAGAATATTACAACAGAATGACATGTATTATATCAAAAATAATATACAAGAAATGTATCAATTTGGTGACAGCTTTCTTTTTATATTTTTGCCAAAGAAAAATGACTTATGTAACGCGATGTCATAATTGTAATAGCTTTATTAACGGAAGAAAGTTATTTAATATAAAAGACCGCCACTATAAACTAGGTCATTAGGAACTTCATTCATAAATTAGGAAGTTTTTTACAATAATTAATACACCGCAACAAGACAACGAGGAACTGCTTTTGGCCATAAAAATCTTTCAAATTACACAAAACTAATTACAAAAATAATAAATTATTACTTGCTAAAACTAAATTGCGGTTTCATCTAATAATTGCTGAAAATGTCAGACGAAACAATTAAAAGATATAATTATTTACAAGAAACTATCAAATATTAATCGACCCTAAGCTAATTATTACCAATTATATAACATTCAAATGGTAAGTGCGGCGGATATTAGGACAAAATCTAACGTTTATTTCTTGTTCAAAAATTGTAAGATCAGTAAAAACTGCTTAGTCTAAGAGCTTTCTTATTTTACTAGACAAAGCTTTGGCGTTTATTACGAAATACATAGACGTCATAGAGAATCGTAATACCTTTTGCATATGTTCATGGATTTAATTTATGTACGTTCAATTGTTTTTGGGTTATTCGACATATTATTAAATTTTTGTTTTTGAAATAGCACCATACATTTTAAACCACATGCTTTAAATATTCTTATAGTTGCCTATCATATTTATACAGGGTGAGTCATTAGTGGCGGATCGGTCGATTGTGGCTAAACGGTTTGAGATAGAAAGTTGATTCAAACGGTATTTCCTACAGTTTTTTCTTGCGAACACGATAAAAATATTTTGAAATATACAGGAACCAATAGCAACTTTTATGTTTCAAATACAACACCCCATTTTTTATTTAATATTCTTGACCGCCTTCATTTTAGCTTTACATCGATATAAAATAGTATAGGTTTTTATGCAGCCTTGTCACTACAAAAAAAAATAATTTTCAAAATTTTTCAAGGTTTTAAGTCTCTATTTAAAAAATTCTCCTGAAGTCATTTTTCGAAGCACAGAGTTGTAATTTGGTAAAGACATGCAGAAAACATTGCTCTATTAGCTCGATACGGAAAAGTTTGAATCACGGGTGTTCATAAATAGGTGGCAACTTTCTTGATTTTCAAAAGCTCGTAATTCAATTTTTTCAAATGCAAACCCCTGTATTTTTTTATGTCATCGAGTTCGTCTTTAAGAAAGCTTCATTTTTTGTTAAGTATGTCCTATACCCAAAACTCATACTTTTTCGAGATATTCGAATTTATTTTTTTCTAATCGTTGTAAAAGGAAATAGGATGCCGTGGAAATCGAAAAAGCTGACTGTTCACTTTACTATCGTCAAAAACTTGTCATTTATTTTTTGAATTATAGCATTTCCACAATTAATTTCACTTTACAAGAGAAAATTGATATAGCAATGATTTTTTTGTTCTGTTATTTTATTTACAGAATTTATTTAATGTTTTTTTTGTGGTTTCAACAAATAATTTGTCTTTCATTTTACATTATTCTTCGCGCTCCCTTTAAGGTTTAGTAACACTAGTAAAGTTCATAACAATAATAAAATTGATTTGGTTGCCAATTTATTTATTGCTTATAATATAAGTGAATCAACAAGACTATGTAATCTACCTACTATTAGTAATTAAATGCACGAAACGGTGAATAAACGATGTCAATTTGCTCTTGTAAAGTGAAATTAATTGTGTAAATGCTATTTCAATAAATAAATGACAAGGTTAGTGAAGTGAACAGTCAGCTTTTTCGATTTCCACGGCATCCTATTTGCTTTAATAATGATTAGAAGAAAAAATGTCCAATATCTCGAAAAGTATGAGTTTTGGGTATAGGACATACTTAACAAAAAATGAAGCTCTCTTAAAGACGAATTCGATGACATAAGAAAATACAGGGGTTTGCATTTGCAAAAATTGAATTACGAGCTTTTGAAAATCATGGAAGTTGCCACCTATTTATGAACACCCGTGATTCAAACTTTTCCGTATCGAGCTAATAGAGCAATGTTTTCTGCATGTCCTTACCAAATTACAACTCTGTGCTTCGAAAAATGACTTCAGGAGATTTTTTTAAATAGAGACTTAAAACCTTGAACAATTTTGAAAATTATTTTTTTTTTAGTAACAAGGCCGCATAAAAACCTTTATTATTTTATATCGATGTAAAGCTTAAATGAAGGCGGTCAAGAATATTAAATAAAAAATAGGGTGTTGTATTTGAAATATTAAAGTTGCTATTGGTTCCAGAGAGGTGACTTACCCTGTATATTTGAAAATATTTTTATCGTGTTCGGAAGAAAAAACTGTAAGAAACAGCGTTTGAATCAACTTTCTATCTCAAACCGTTTAGCCACAATCGACCGATCCGCCACTAATGACTCACCCTGTATAACTTTATTTTATGGAAAAAAATAACAAAAGAGTAAACAGTACAAAAAAAATGTTTATATCTATTTTTTCATGTTATTATACAATATACAGCGTCATTCAAAAAATATGCAACAAATGGAAACGTTTTTTATTATCGATTTCTCAAAAAATTATATTCTTAATAAAAGTTGGTGCATGGCCTAATACTAATTTAAAGATGGAAAAAGTTTAATAATATTTTGTTTTCATCTTGAAATTAGTTTTAGGGCATGCACAAAATTTCACAAAAATACAATTTTCTGAGAAATCGATAAAAAATTATTTATTTCTGGACTTCTTGAATAACGCTAAATACAGCGTAATTCAAAAAACATTGCAACAAATGGAAAGGCTTTTTATTGTTGTTTTCTCAAAAAATTGTATAAACTAATATTAAGATTTAAAAAATTCAATCAAAATTCATTGCATAGGTACTAGAATTTAGTGATTTTGGAAATATTCGCAAGAGTAAAGTACCCTTAATTTAACAGGTACCAAAAAAGTTCATAGTTGTTTAGATATACCTACAAAATAATACTAATCACGAAATTTTATGGTAAATTTCCAATTTTTATTTTTAGTAATTTTAACATTCAAAAAGTATGCAACAAATGGAAAAGTTTTTTATTATTAATTTCCCAGAAAATTTTATTCTTTTTCATTTGTTGCAAACTTTATGAATCCTTAAAAAAAAAATCAAAAATTTATAATTACTTTTCACAATTCCATATTGTTTAATGATTTTTTTATACAGGTCACTTTGATCCCATTTGGTTATTAGTCTTAAAAAGTTCTTGCAAAAAGTAGTTAAGGATTTTTAAATAAAAAATTTAAAATAAAATATTTTTATTAATAACAAAGATAAATTGAAAAATAAATTCTAAAATCAAATATAAAAACAATTGAATATATCTGCCTATGTAAACTCTAATAACGTATTTAAAAATTAATTGAGTTAACTTATTTGAGATTTAATTTAACAAAATCGGCGCACCCTTAGTGTAAAAACGTTTTAAAATTAATTATCAAATAAGAAATTAAATACACAGGAGATAAAAACCTAACTGCTAAATAAATTTTGTGCAATTTACTGCACGAAGGAAACTTAACAACAATTAACGATCGTAAAGAAAAATTATGTAATACAAAAAGGAAATAATTGAAATTCCTGTTTTTAGCTTCTTGTCGCACGTTCAGCTTCAATTATTTAACTAAATGATAAATCGTGTTTTATAAAGTGTAATAATACCTTAAAAACTAGGAAAAGAGCTTAAGTAATAATTCTCATAATACAAACCTCAACTGTGTGCTCTTTACGGCAGGAGAGAAATATTTAATCAATTATTTAAACATATCTCAGCACTTTCTTTTAGTGTTATAGTAGTTTTTATGACTAATTGTTGAAATCGTAGTAACAAAGCGCAACGAGGATTTTTGTTCCTTCGTTTATGGAATAAATCGTAACATTTGGTTTTGAATATTTTAAAACTTTTGAGGAAGCACAATTTATTTGTTAATTCTATTATGGAGTGAATATTTTTCAAATTTGATTTATGTGTGTACTACACTAAAAACATATTAAACATGTTCTTTCCCAAGTGCTGTATGTAAACAAATCATATCGATGCCTTGTATTTCATGTTAGCGTGATTAAGATTTTTATTTAAACTAGCGTTGTAATATTTCATAGACATCCCCATTAATGCCTACAATTTTTCAGATTATAGTACAAACAGTATTAAGTGCTTTGTTTAAGTGTTTTAAGTAGGGACTAAAAACCAAAAATATTTCGTTCGTTTTTGATCGGAACCAAAGTTTAAGTTTACAACACTAAGCGGTGTATTTATAAATTCATTTTCTTTTGCCTTAATTCTTTAAAAGAAATGTTGTATTTCCTAACCAAACTTTTTTTTATCAAAAAGAAATTTTGGTCAATGGACATTAAAATAATTGGATGTGGAGATGATGTAAACATAAAATATACAGCAATTGATACAAAATAATGATAATTCCACTCCTGCCATTAATGTCAATGCAAATGCATATTACGATTTATCACGTTTGTTAGCGGATAAAGAGGAACATTACTATGGGTCAATCCAAACAGATGAATCTTCCTTAGCTCTAAGCACATTTTGCTGTGGTTACCATTGTTGCTATTGAGATTATGATTGTTATTAACAAAGGTAACCAAAGTAAAATTTGTTTACACCTAAGGAAGATTCATCTGTTTAGATTGACCCATTTGCAATCGGATAAATTTTTGTTTACCTTCACCATAGCAACGCAATGAAATTTTGGAAAATATCAGAGGTTAAGTCAACAGGTTAAGTTTTCTATACAAATGGTTTAAACATCACACTTCAGTCGTGGAATTATCGCTACAAATACCATTCGAGGTTAAGATTTTACTAGGCCAAATATATTTTTTTGTAACACTCGTTATTGCTTTTCAATTTAAACTCGAATAAATTGACATTTGACAAATCAACTTTTGTTGTGTTAAATAGACTGTTTGCTATAATTTGAATAAACTTTGAACAGATTTTTCTCGAAAATTTTCTTATATACCTATGCATACTTTTTTAACACAGGATCGGATTCAGAATTAAATCCGAATCAATAAAAAAATGTATACTACGTAATCAAAAAAAAAAAACAGTTGCCTATCGCGGATTTGGCATGCGTGATCGTAGAGATAACAAATGCACATCACTTAATAGAGAATTTGTCGACGTTTTCAAAAATATAAGGTTTGTTGCGGTTATTTTCAATAATTAAAAAGTTATAGGGGTGCGACAGTCAAACTGAATCACCCGGTATTATTAATATCAAACGGATGCATTTATTTTGTAATATTTCTTTAGTTAGTTATTTTTGTCAATTATAAACACCATGTTTAATTTTCGCATGGATTAATAAAACATAAAACCATAAATAAAATAATATATCACACGATATGTACATTTAAGTTACTAAAAATATCAGAAATTATAAGAAATAAAAGTTGACTATCACATTAAAAGAAGAAGAAGAGTTATTAAAAAACAAATTCCGCCGTTTGATTCTTCGAACTCCATAAGATAAAAAGGTCTTTACAATTTATTTTCAAAACCTTTTTCGTTTCTAATATTTATTTTTCTTAATTCTACACCCTTTTTCCCCAAGCTTCTAACCACTGTTCATTTAAAATCTTTAAAACAATGTTTTCTTTACTTTATGAATACAAAATTGTTGAATGTTGTAAACCTTAATGCTTAAAATGTAGTTATGCACAACATGTTCTTGCCTTAATTAACCCTCCAGTGCTAACATGCGGTCTCACAGACCGACCCCCCAATTTTATCCCCGAAACTAGAAAACGCGTGTGAGGAGGGGGTTGGGTTCGTCGCTATCTTCATTATATTTATTTATCGACCAGCTCTCGCAGTGGCAAGCGTTTTTTAGCGATTTTTGCCAGTTTTTTTACGTATTTCGGTCTCACAGACCCGTGTTAGTATCGATGTTACTGATTGGATTATTATTACCATTATGTAAAACTTTGTTGGAGAACAAACTAACTGTGGTAGGGACAATAAAAATGAACAAACGATAAATACCCTACGATTTTGATAGTCTTGATGAAAATACGGGAAAACCACAAATTATTATGATGTACAATGTACAAAGTCTGGTGTTGATATAGTTGACAAACTATGCGCAGGCTATAACTGCGCTAGAAATACGAGAAGGTGGCCTATGTTAATTTTTTATCGTATACTTAACATAGCTGCCACAAACGCATTTGCAGCATTTAATTCAAAGAGCCCAGATTCAAATTTGCTTCGAAGGTTTTTTTTTAATATAAAGCACACTTATAATTTAAATAATACTTGTAAAATAAGCTTTGGATAAATTCGGTCCCACAGACCGATGTTAGTACTCGCGTTACAAAAATCATGTCAGTACTGGAGGGTTAAGCAAATCGTATTCAGATCATATTTTTTAATTTTTTTTGCCTATTGTGCACAATATTAAAATATTTTAAAAGTACAAATTTTAGTAAAAACGTGCAGTTGCTACAATTGTTTGCTAATATAAACAATGCAGTTTCACCATGAAGCATTAGTTTATGTTACACATTTTAAATTTTGCAATACATCCTTTAGTTGGCAAAAATTTTAAAAGTAGCCTTCATACACAGTTTTGTTGTGAAAAATTACTGAAATTCAGTTTTTTAAACTAGCTGTAATAACGCAATAACACAAAACGAAGGTCATATCGGAAAGTGGTCGTATAACCAACCGACACATTTTTCTTGTAAAATATCAAGGTGTTTTTAAACGTCTTTTTTTTAATAATTTCAATAATTTTACACAACTAGAAAGCTTAAATTTAGTTAAGACTATTTTTATTTGTAAAAATTCCAATTATAATTCGAATGATACGAAGCTGGAAATCCCGTGCAGGTACGGAATTCTACCGTAAAAAGTTTAATCAAAAATATATCGTTCAATGCGATACTGATGTTTAATGTCAAATAACTCATAAATCATCGGTTTGTAACAAATGTGGCATAACAATTTAAGGTTGCTATAACATTGTCACGCTTGAATGGCGATGCGTATCCCATAAGCGATGCAGCAAAAACTATTAGAATACCAATTTATAAGCGAAAGTGTAATTTATATTCATAAGCAAATACAGTTATGGACAACACTTTTTTATCGGTTTGTTTAAAGTAATGCACGTTCAACAATGCATGAGAAATAAATTGAAATTTAGTTACGTCCAACATCTATATTTTTTTTAATAAACACATTTTAATCAATGTTTGATAATCCAATATACATAAAACGTTTTTTTTTTAAATGCCATTAATGTAAAGTTGGGTTTAAGATGTCTTTTTTTAAGCGGAAGTTTAATTTTCAGAACACAAAAACTTTAACTTTAGTCTTAAAAACAAATAAACATCTTGAAATTATATTTTTTAAGACATAATTTTTTTTCAAATTATGAATAAATTAAATAGTTGCGGGGTACAGATATTCGATCTTTAACACTTGTTTCAAACTTGAATAACTATTCTAACTCCTTTGTTAATTCTTGTAGTCCGATCTTTGTTGCAAAATAGATGTGAGAAATTTTTAAGTAATAATATATCAAAATACAATTAGTATATTATTAAGTTGCTTACACTAATAAATCAATAAATAGAATTAAAAATGATATCTCAAAATGTATTATAAATTTTCTTAAGCCGTGTGTTTATCCCAGGCGAAATGTAAAATCCTTCAGTTAACCAAATGCCTAATCATTTGATTAAATGCGAACATTTTGTCGAATGGACTCGAGATTAACTATCTGCCTTAATATTTTAGTCCTTTTTTCTAAATGATTAAGAACGACTAGATGTTTGATAATATCTATATGACCGAATACGGGCATTTAGTACAATGTTGGTCAGGTAAATAGATATTTTAATTTGTTTTGTCCCTTTGTTTTAATTATATTGTTTTAGCTTCCTTTATTGTTTGACACAGCTTAAGACTTTGCCACCACACACACTTTTGTTGTAACGACAGCCACTCTGTTTTACTGGCCTTATAAATAAACCGATCAAAACCTGTGCCTAAATTACTGACGTTGACAAATTGTCAATAAAGACGTGTACGTGAACAATGTAAAGTAAGAATAAAAATCTCTATAAAACCATTAATAACATTTTGTTTTATTTTAATCAATAAAGAAGTTATTGTAAATGTTCAAAAATTATGAAATTTTATTTTTCGTCTGTAGTGCCAAAATGGAAAACGATATAAGAAATCTGATTACATCTTTACTCAAAAAAATAGTTGAGATCAGATTTTCACTAACTATACGGTAACCG
Organism: Elmis aenea; assembly: GCA_947652605.1. NCBI lineage: Eukaryota > Metazoa > Arthropoda > Insecta > Coleoptera > Elmidae > Elmis > Elmis aenea. The sequence continues at coordinate 14,361,701 of OX393579.1, forward strand.
AGATACCTAGTAAAACATTCGATATTGCTGCACCCTGTACAGGCAAAATCTTAGAAAACACATTAAAATTAGTCTTGCAAGACCTCAGTCCGATTTAAACTTTTTTATTATTTACAGCAATTGTTTGTGTAATCTGTTTCGTCATAAATATTTTAATAATTCTGCGCCTTAACAATAATTAGCGGGGACAACAATTTTACCAAATATAGGGATAAAATCGCAATTTTAGGAATTATATAAAAAAAGGCTCCTAATAAACGATCTAATAATCAAAGCATTTTACTTTAACATTTAAAAATCATTACAATGAACACACACGTATATTACTTCCATAAAGAATGTTTTTTGTATAAAATCTAGACCAATTTCGAAACAATTTAGAGCTTTCTTTAAAACAATAATAATAATAATATAAACAACTAAGTTATAGACGAAGAGACGGGAGTCTCTAAATCGGTCTAGTTTTATAACAAACCAAATTTTTGATAGATAATAAAATAAGTAATTTTTACTTACACTCATTGATATAACATTTCAAATAATTGATATTATTAAAATTAATCAATTAAATTATATTATTATCAAATAATAAAGAAATTAATAACCTAAACATTCATTAAATTTACTATTAATTGTACTGAGATATTCTCGTAAATATATAAACTTATATAAAAATGTTTCTTTTATTATTTCACAAAATCTTGTGGCTGTCGAGAGTTTCGTAAAAATATAATTGACAACTTAAATTTAGATATTCATAAATTTTATATTATTGAGCAACGTAACATTGAAGGGTTTTAAAAATGACAGTAATCTTATTTTCAGCCCTCTAGATCTTCTACCTTGGTATCGTTCTTACAACCATTTAGTAACACCCTATGGATACTCGTAATGGTTTCTGTGCACGTGGTTGCTTTGGTGCTATATCTGCTCGACCGATTTTCACCATTTGGTCGCTTTAAATTGGCGAACACGGATGGCACCGAGGAAGACGCCCTGAATTTGTCTAGCGCTATTTGGTTCGCGTGGGGAGTTTTGCTCAACAGTGGCATAGGCGAAGGTACCTACAGTTTTATTTTATCCTATAACATATTCATAATGAAAATTTTGCAGGAACTCCAAGAAGTTTTTCGGCAAGAGTGCTGGGAATGGTCTGGGCAGGATTTGCTATGATCATTGTCGCATCGTATACTGCCAATTTGGCAGCTTTCCTCGTGTTGGAGCGACCGAAAACAAAATTAACTGGAATAAATGATGCCAGAGTAAGATCAAAATTTTTTGCTCATTATCCGACACCCTGAAATTCTAAACTTTTATTAAAAATATTAATTTTTTAACAGACGTAGTTTTTAGGGTTCTAATTATGTATATTAAAAAAAAATTAAGTGCAAATTTATAGGCTGCTAATTATTGAGTCAGTATTTAAAAAATACATATACAGGTACTTATATCAGCATTTTAAATGAATAATTAGTATTTATGATGAAGTACGTACTATAAGTGGTCAGTATTACACCGATTAATACAAAAACTGTCTGTATTTTAAATATATGGTTAGCATTTATTTTTATAAATGAAAAAAGCTATTAGCTTTATTTTCATTACTTATTTGAGAAAAGCTTAAACCAACCGTTAACCTAACCCTCTATTACTGACCAAATGAATGAGGGTTAGGTTAAAGCTTTTTTTAATAAAAACAAACGCATTAGGTCAATTTTCATTAAGAAATTAAAAATTTTATTATTTACGCTGACCAAAAATTTAAATTTTATTAACCAAAAACAAAACCACACCGACCAATTAAATAAAATTGTACTGACAAAATGCGAAGGACTATAAATTATTTATACTGACAAACATATTCAATAATATTCATATACAGGGTGTCCCAGCCAAGACGAATTAATCGATAGCTCTGTTATTAGTGATAATATTAAAAAAAGTTAAATATAAAAGTTCTTTGTTATCATTTACTACATAACCTAAAATTATTTTCAACTATACACAGTGTTTTGTTTTTGCGCTCTGATAACAAACATAGTTTTTTTATATGGAACACCCTATATATTTTGTAATTTTTGGATGTAAAATTAAATTTTCTTTCAAAAATATTATAGGTTGTTTATGCCCAAAATGAACCGTTTTTGAGTTATTAACGTTTTTTCGAAAATTTTGACAGATGCAGACCTTTATAAAAATGTTTATATTTATTAACATAACAACACCAGAGCAATTTACTCTCGTAATTTATTAGACAATAGTGTCGTAGTGATTGTTGACTAGTTACATTTTTTTAAATAATATACAGGGTGTTCGTTTTATTCGGTCCATTTCGCTAAACTTTAAACGCATGTACCTAAGTCTTTTTTTTTAAATGGAACACCCTATATATTTTTACATTTTCTTGTAGAAAATTTAATTATCTTTCAAAGTTATTAAGCAGGTTTTATGTCTAAATATAATAATTTTGGAGTTATTTCGTTTCTTATGATTATTTGCGAGTATTTTACCTAAAATATCGGTAGTAGCCTTTGAAAATTCAAAACAATTTGTATGAACTGTCAACCAAAACACTTAATCGGCACAATTTTCACTATTATGCCACTAAAAATCCATATTTTTTAAGAGTTGTAGTTCTGATGTTATTTGCTGTCATTTATGCTGTGTATCTACAACTCCTAAAAAATATGGATTTTTAGTGGCATAATAGTGAAAATTGTGCCGATTAAGTGTTTTGGTTGACAGTTCATGCAAACTGTTTCGAATTTTCAAAGGCTACTACCGATATTTTAGGTAAAATACTCGCAAATAATCATAAGAAACGAAATAACTCCTAAAGTATTATATTTAGACATAAAACATGCTTTATTACTTTGAAAGATAATTAAATTTTCTACAAGAAAATGTAAAAATATATAGGGTGTTCCATTTAAAAAAAATGCCCTACATGCGTTTAAAGTTTACCGAAATGGACCGAGTAAAACGAACACCCTGTATATTATTTTAAAAATGTAACTAGTCAACAATCACTACGACACTATTGTCTAATAAATTACGAAAGTAAATTGCTCTGGTGTTGTTATGTTAATATATATAAATATTTTTATAAAGGTCTGCATCTGTCAAAATTTTCGAAAAAACGTTAATAACTCAAAAACGGTTCATTTTGGTCATAAACTACCTATAATATTTTTGAAAGAAAATTTAATTTTACATCCAAAAATTACAAAATATACAGGGTGTTCTATATAAAAAAACTATGTTTGGTATCAGAGCGCAAAAACAAAACACTGTGTATAGTTGAAAATAATTTTAGGTTATGTAGTAAATGATTACAAACAACTTTTATATTTAACTGTTTTTAATATTATCACTAGTAACAGAGCTATCGAATAATTCGTCTTGGCTGGGACACCCTGTATACTAAATAGGTACTGACCATTTATTTTACAAAATACTTCATGTTCTTTTTCTTAATCGGATCGTTTTGTACCTTTCGGTGTCGAGAAAATACTTACCATTTATTAATAATGTACTGATCAAATAGATAAAAGTGAAATTTATATTCATTAAAAAACTAGGAAAGAGATATAACTAATACAAGGTTTCTAGATTTCTATTATTTTGGTTAAAGTGTTGCCCAAAATAGTACATATTATACATATACAGAGTGATTTAGTTTAACTGTCGCACCCCTATAACTTTCTTATTTTAATAAGAGGAAACCTTTAAAAACTTTATATTTCTGTAAATCATGAAAAATTCTTTATCGAAAACCATTCAAATGTTTTTATTGTAGAAAAAACATTTGAACGTCATTCGGTAAAGAATTTTCCACGATTTACACAAATTTTACATTTATAAGGGTTCCCTGTTAAACTAACACTGAATAACCCTGCATATTGTAAACACTGAAAACATTATTTTTGTTTTGTCATCTACCCTTAAGTTCAAAAGATATTAAAAAAAAACTTAAAACATCTTACAGTAACTTTTTTCTCTATAAGCTGATTTTATTCAACTGGGGGACCACGGCATTCGAGCTGTAATCTGTGCTTAACGAAAACTTAACAATAATCGTGCTACAGGAATCTATTTTTTTAAGTTGTTTTAAAGGTACTGCAAGAAAAAAAATATTTTTTATTATAGTTACGTAACACAATGGAAAATTTAACATGCGCAACTGTAAAAGGCTCTTCAGTGGATATGTACTTCAGAAGGCAAGTAGAATTATCCAACATGTACCGGACTATGGAGTCCAACAACTACAATACTGCAGAAGATGCCATCGCAGACGTCAAAATTGGGTAAATTAAATCACTTTTAATTTATTATATCGTCTTGTAACCATCCCAATTTTACAGAAAACTATTGGCGTTTATTTGGGACAGCTCTCGACTTGAATTTGAAGCTGCTCAAGATTGCGAACTGGTAACTGCTGGCGAACTTTTCGGCCGATCTGGTTACGGAATCGGCTTACAAAAAGGTTCACCATGGGCCGACGACGTAACCCTGACCATACTAGACTTTCACGAAAGTAAGGTTGAACATATTTCTTAAATTTGTGTTTCTTTATTCGTTTCTTTAATCAGGCGGTTTTATGGAAAGTCTCGATAACAAATGGATCTTGCAAGGGAATATACAACAATGCGAACAGTTCGAGAAAACACCGAATACGTTAGGACTGAAGAACATGGCGGGGGTGTTCATTTTGGTTGCGGCTGGTATTGTTGGAGGGATAGGACTTATTGTGATAGAAATGGCTTACAAGAAGCATCAAATTAAGAAGCAGAAGAGAATGGAATTAGCCAGACATGCCGCGGATAAATGGCGTGGAGCAGTAGAAGTAAGAATAATGCTAATCTAATTTTAGTTCTTCTGGCCATTAAATTTTAATGTTATTAATCGAATTCATGATTTATTATTATATCTTTACAATGCCAAATTTCGATATTTTATGAAACTTTGGACAGGTGTAAACATGGGGATCTCGAATATATTAAGGCCTATTAAAACTCTTAAATTGGCGCGATTTATATGTATCTATTAGTTCCCCAGATTTTTAACAAGACTTGCAAAAATATAGATATTATTATGCAATGTTTCCTTAATTTTTAGAGCTATCAAAAAAATTAAAACACTCTTTGACCAACTTTCTATTCTCTATATACCGATCTAATTTGATTTTGTATCCAAGGTTTCGTCTATTTAAGACCATCATCAATGTTATTTCTTACAGATACCATGTTGGATTCTGACATTAAAATATTTTTAAATTTATGAACACAATGATGTGAAACACTATTGGTGCAATTTAAAAAATATACGCATGCCCCAAAAATTGTTCTAGGCAGTTTTTGAACACAATAAATATGGAAATGTATCACTTGAAGTCTCATTAATATTATTAGATGACCACTACAAAACTTTCCAATTTTTGCCAACAAAAAAAAGAGCAAGATTATACACTGCAACTTTAAAAAAAAAAAATTAGAGCTGTAAAAAATGGTTTCAGGCTGTTTTTAAAATAAAATTAAGGTGGAAATGCATTACTTTGGGCTTGAGTATCTTTCTCATAATTATTTAACATGTATAGAGACCATTGCAAAACCTTCCAATTTTTGCCAAAGGAAAAGTGTTTTGACTAAAGTTTTACACGAATTAAAATATTCTTTTGCAAATCGTGGCTATTATTAATTTAGAAACATAGGTGTCATAAAAGTTAATAAAAAACGAATGAAACGACAACTCCGACCAAAAATGTTATGGATTTAAATTTTTAATTAATTTTGACAAATTATGTTAATAATTAAAATAAAATTAAAATCTACCTTTAATTCAAATCTGCTCTGTTTTTATCTGTTTAATGAACATCGTTAGATGCAGTTGTTACTTTTACTTTTACTGAATTAAAATGCTTTATTTAGATTACTGGCAGCTTTGATAAACATAAAATCATTAAAATTACCATAAAACTATTGATAATCGTTACAGCACTTCAAAACTTTTAAGATTTTGTAGAATGCATGAAAAATTGTTATTTTTAATAGCTTATAGGCAGTGTTTCCTAAACTTTTTACTCTGAGGACACCTTTTTAAATTATAGATTCATAGTGGACCCCAATAAAATTGTTTTGTAAACAATATTTTTGTTTTCAATTCTGGAGACCCCTTTAGAAGGATATAGGAACTCCCAGAGGTCCGCGGACCACACTTTGAAAAACTGGCTTATAGCATAGTCGTCAGAATGCTTAGTGATAAAAATAATAAAGTTAATGATCAACGCAAATAAACAAAACTTCTAGTATTGTACAATATCTAATTAGATCTAAGATTCAAGATCCAGCACTAAATTCAGCAATTTTGTCCTAGTGCTAGTATAACCAACTCGTAGCTCTTAAGATAAGCGAAATCCCCCATGTTTAGCCTCTATTTGGTACACCCTGTATATATGATTATATCAAGCAAAGCAAGTTTTTATAATAGATTTAATTCTGAATAATGACAACAAAAGTGTTTATATTAACTCAATATTAAGTGAAAAATAATAATTATAACTTTACAATAATTATGCCAGAAAAAAACAGTAAATACTTCACATACGACTAAATAAATTAAAAGTAATGAGATACGAATGTAAAAAACAATTACTATATTTGTTCATGATTCCTTGTAATATAAATACAGTTATTCAAGCGCTTTTACGGTCTCTTAAAAAGAGGACCATAAACTTCTTTTGTTTACTGTCTCAGTCAACCCCGCACCTCATTTTTGACCTCTGTCATAACAGAAACTTTTAGGGCAACGAACAGGTAAAAATTGCTTGGAGTAAAGTCGGGGTTGCCAGGCAGATATTCATTTATTTGCGTTTCTGATAACGAATACTATGAACATGGGAGTCGAAGTCGACTGAAACTACACATATACAATGTAGTAATGTAAGAGGAAATTATTTCGAACATTAAATATTTTTTTTTACTTTCGCCTCTCACATTTTTACGGCAATTTGTAACTTACTTAATACCGAATTTACATGCGTATAGTAGCTAAAGCAAGTTACTAAATCCAGTAAACGAATTTAGCTACTAGCAATGTGTAAACAGTTTAGTTTAGTGCGCTTATGTAAGTAAAAAATTTAGCCACTTGTTGACTAAAGTGAATAGAAATCTTTTCGATTTACTTAAGGACGATATTCCATTTTCTGTCAATTACTAAACAATTTTGCTAAATTGGGTGTAGACACATATGACATGTAGACACACTAAACAAAAATTTTGACAAGTTTTTCTACTTGATTAATTACTTGCTTTAGGTACCTACTTGATTTAATAACTTTCTATAGCTACTATACACATGTTAATTCGGCAATCGGCACAAAAACGCAACGAACTTATACATCAACTAGGGTTTCTGAAAAACCGCATTTTTTAAAAACCGCGGTTTTCGGTTTTTAAAATCAAAAACCGCGGTTTTCGTTTCGGTTTCGGTTTTTAAGAATTTTTTTACAGTGCCAAAATTATTGTTTAAAATACTTATTTAAAAAAAATTTAAGAACATACTGCAATACACTAATATAAAAAGTAACCCCTTTTTGAATGTAAGCAAGAAAATGTTAATTTTTATTAAAATACATACACTAAAAAATTGAAGCTATACTACAAAAACATTACGTTTCTGCAATACAATGTAGTAATACTTACTTAAGGTTTGCATTTAAATTTAAAAAAAAAAACACTGAATTTAAATGTTTATCACTTAAACGCGTACGCAGTTTTGTGCAAAAATTTGCCCTTATCGAAAATGTTCTCTTTGCGTACGTGGATGTAGCTTTAATAGTAGAAAAAGCCTTATACAACAAATTTAGTTTTTTTTTCTCACCTGTGTTTTTAAATATGGCGAAGTCTTGCTTAATGGAATGAGAAGAGCGATTTATTTGTTTAGAAGTACATTTTATTAATACTCTTGAATTGCTTCTTTTAGCAATATTTTATTCGTACGTGGTAATTCTTCCAATCTTCTTCATTGCTCGCAATCGCAAAGTTTTCATCATATTTATTGTTAGGTACAGGCGATTAAAAAGATTTGTAGCCACTGCTAGATCCGATTTTGATTGAGTTTCTAGAGGGTCTTGTAAGCACTTGAGCAATTCTGTTAATTCTAGATTTTCACGAGTATTCATATGTTCCTTGATATTTTTTAACAAATCTTTGCTTATGCCTAAATGAATTTTTTCTACCAAGTAATTAATTACCCCAAAAGCAGTGAAAAATTAGAATCACAGCTGTATAATGCTTCTACTGCTGCTTTTACCGGCGATAAAGTTTTGTTTCGGTCTAATTATAATTGAAAATTGACATTTTTGACTAATTATTCTGCGTATAGTTCCTTTAACTTTTAATTTTAAAAATCAACGTAAATGGTAGAGACTAGAGACAATACAAAACTCTAAGAATGAAACTGGAAGAAATAGATCTAGTAGCGTTTTCTAGTGATTTAGTGGTTTAGTGGTTTCGAGTGCAATCACAACCTAACATTTTAGTTTAGTATTGTGATTTTTATATCATTTTTAATTTTAGTTACATTTGGCCATATGATTAAGTACACACACAAGTAAAACACATATTCAGCATTTTTTTTTCCAAAAAAAAACTGAAAACCGCGTTTTTTCAAAACGGTTCTGCGGTTTCGGTTTTAGCATGGAAAACCGCGTTTTTGCGGTTTGGATTTATCCGTTTCAGAAACCCTAACATCAACCTAATAACTAACGATTACCTAGGGTACGTGTTCTGTTTATAAGAAAAGCTTATGGAAAAGTAAAGTAAGCTCAAATTCTAAACAAATCTCAAGCATACAAATGTGCCATAACTTCTGGCATATAAGGCGCATGGGCGGGCTTAAAAGACGTTCCCCAATGTTGGTAGCATATTTTGAAGAAAATAATAGTCCTCGCATTGTATTACTACCATATAAGACGTAGGGTAATTTACCGTAATCTTTGGGTAAAACACGTCTTACATGCCGGAAATGCGGTAATCATTATTTTATTTGTTTCAGAAACGCAAGTCCCTACGTACAAACGTAGCACTACAAAGACGCATTAAATCAAACGGAGTAAATGATCCGGCAACTATTTCCTTAGCTGTGGATAAATTTCAACGAGCCAGTGGGCCAGAAAGGGCTTGGCCTGGTGATACAGATATTCGTCAACGAAGAATTGAAGAATCTGGTGGTGTACAGCCAGTTCCTCGGTATTTGCCGGCCTATACAACAGATGTCTCACATTTGATAGTTTAGTCACGCTAAGCTTACTAAAAACTACGTTGTTGTTAGTTGTAATATAGGATACACGTAAATTATTATACATTAATTGGAGAATGTAAACCTACATTGTTATTCATTGGTATTATAATAATAAACAATAAATTCTTAAATAAAAAATTACTGTATAATTTATTGCTTGATTAAAAATTAAACAGAGCCAACGACATATAACTTTTACAGAAACGTTTTAAATTACCGTAAAAAGTCGATGTTTTAAAATGCACTAAAAAAAAACGGTTAGAGTTGTTTATAAAGTTAAAATTAATTTGTGATTAATTTTTGCAAATACATTTACAAGACGTAGTTTTAAAGTTAAAGTTCAATTAAAATTAGTTTTAAATTAATACGTTCTATATTTATCTTAATTTTTTCCACAAAATGTCAGTTATTCAACCATTTATTTCTTAAATAACTATAAGTTTACTACTATTTAAATTTTCAAAACCCACAAGGATTTGGAAATGATAATCACTTGCAAAAAAAAAGTTTGATTTTGCACTCAATATCAAAGTATTTTATACACAAATGTTCAAATAAGCAATCCTCAACTTTGTGCCTTCTATATTTAAAGAGTTAAACATTATTCATTTCTTACAACAATATTTAGAGGCTCGAAAGACCCCTTTCAAATGTTTTGATTTCTTAATTCTAAAATGAGAGTTATTTGTTTGATATAAACGGAGAAATTTTAAAACTGATTCTTTTTCGCGCATAAATTTTTAATATGAGCAACCCAGTGACATACAAAAAATTCCCTAAAAAACTTTGTTTTAAACGTCTCTTGTTAGAAGAGTAGTTAATTTAAAGCAATTTCCTCATTTTTTTATTTCTAAATCAGTTCTTTAAACAAAATAGAGATTCGCAGCTGTTGTAGTTCCTTTCATCCTTACCTAATCTAATAACTCTTCAGTAACATTTAACTTTATAACTACTCCACGAAAAAAAAAACACAAGTTGAACAGTAACAGATATATCCGTCGATTCATCAAGAGAAAGAGAATAGGATAAAAAGTTATTAGCAGTGTATTAAAGAATATTACGTTTTCTGCCATTTTAGCAATTTATCTTTCTGCAGGAAATCTAAATAAAATAATATTTAAAAAAAGCTGCTTTTCAGGGCAAATTAAAGTCACAGCCATTTTGATACATTATTTTATTAAACTCAGCTTAGAAAACAGAATAGAAGAAATAGAAAAAAAAGAAAATTTTGTGATAAAGGGAGCAAAATTTGATAAAAGTAACGGGACAGCAGGTATGGAAGAATTTCTAGATCAAAATTTAGGAGTCAAAGTAAATGGTACGATCACTATACGAAAACGGACATGAATAAGGAAAAACAGATAGCAATCAAAGCACGAGATATTAAAAATGATAAAAATATAGATAAGAAAGACAAAATAAGAATATGTACTTGGAATACCAGAAGCATAAAAGGAAAAGAGGAAGAAGCGGTCATGGGAAAAAATCAACTCAACTCAACAGTCCTACACCTAACAGTAGAAGAGCTCATGACTAAATAAAATAAATAATATCAGATATAATATAAATAAAATCAGAGAATGGTTTTAGATGTTTAGCTGAAATATTAAAAATTTCATAACTTGCTATTGTTGTGGGGTCTTGTTGTTTATACGCATTTTTGGATAAGTTTTGTTGCCCCACTAAGTTCTCTTCCATTTCCATTATTGTTTCTCTTCTTAAATTACCTGTTCATTTCTCATATTGTTTTAGCACTTGTTGACATGTAATGACACTTAATGTTATACTCTTTAAAAACGACAATGTTTGTAATATACAACTACTGGGCCGCGGGCCGCATAAAAATGTCAGAGAGGCCGTATGTGCTGCTCGGGCCGCAGGTTGCACAAGCCTGTCTATTCAGTGGTTTGGTGAAAATTGCTCGAAAACAATTGCTCGAAATCGATTGCTTGAAAGAAAATTGCTCGAAATAACGAAAGAAGTTAGTTAAAAAGAATTTATTAAATTTTAAATAAATACAAAATAATTAAATGTACCTAAAAGTTGTTTACATTTGTTTATACTCAGAAAAATTTATTTACAAATAATGTAAATGTGGGAGTAATTGACACATAGACAAGATGAACAATTTAAAAAATGTATATTACTCAGAAAAATTGACATATACTACTCTGGGTTTATGGAAAAGAAATGTGTATTTATAAATATCTTCATTGTGTTCACAAAATTTTTCTAAGGTGATACCATTTTTGAAACTGATTATTTTATTATTTATAGGAATATTCACCAGTAATTGACATAGCTAAAATCGGTATGTACCAGTAAATGACATCCTTTGTGGGTATAGTTGACATCAAAGAACCATTATTTTTTAAATTAAAAATCCTTCTTAAAAGTTTACAATTCTTACAGTTATTGAGTATTGAACATTTAAATGGTGAACTAAACATATTCCTATAATAACTTTGGTATAAAATTACCATACTAAGTAAATAAACATTTTACTAAAATAACTATCCTAAACATTTGAACTGCTGAAAATTGCACTTAAAGAACAATCGTTTCCTTCTATCTGTTTGAGAAGTGGGTAGTTTCGAAATGATATTAATTATGTTACCAACAAAATATTTAACAGTTGTTTTTGTGAAAATTTTCATAATTACAAAATTATTCATAGCGAATGTCTCTCTGTCTTTATTAATATTTTGTGAGTCTTCATAAAAATCATGGTATCATTCATCGAGATTTGTTAACTCAAAACTTGTGTCCATCGTCGAGGAACCCGACTGTACCGAATCTTCTTCAAATTCGCTACTAGAACTTGCATTACGTCTTCTTCTTCTCCTCTGGAAAGTATTGTTTTTGGCCCCATTTTTCTTTCAGTGGGGCTTTTTCCTTTGGATTTGTAAAGGAGACACTGGACACTAGGTTTTTTAGCTGCAGTAGCTACAAGCATTCCAAGTCGAACATCCTCTAGAGCATTTTTTATATCTTCTTCAGGATATGCTAACATTTTACCTTTGATGGGAGGCATATCCACTTAGGTTAAAATCTTTTTCCAAGCAAGAGTTTAAACGCACCAATAATTGACAGCCATGTCAACTACTGGTATGATCACCAGTAGTTGACATACTAAAACCATGGTCAAAAATAACCGCTACACTAATACTTGCAAGTTTAAAACACTACATAACCAGTAACAACATGTAACAACACAATTATCTATATTAATGTGTTCAAGAAAATAAAAATCACTTCAACCACTTTACTTATCTCCTTAAAATCGAATAGAAAAAGTTGATATATCTGAATGCTCACAACTTTTTACGAGAAAGATTATGTCATGTCAAAATGAATGTTCTCAGTGTTATCAGGATATCAACAAACAAAAGTAAAGTACAAAATTACCAGATGGCACTAAACGTGTGAATGTAACAACAACCGAACTGTCTTTATAATGATTTAAAAACTAACATGTCAACTACTACATTGGTGTCAATTATACCCACATTTACCTTACATGTTCTATTTTACTCGTTAAGGTTTTGTTGATTTTCTGAATTTCTGTACTATATTCTAAGGACTCCCTAACAGTAAGATAGGTACTATTAGCAAGAGATGTTATTTAAAGGTAATATATATTTAATTGTACTCGTTAAGGGTTAAGTGTAAACAAATGTAAACAACTTTTCTAGTACATTTAATTATTTTGTATTTATATAAACTTAATAAATTCTCTTTAAGTAACTTCTTTAACTATTTCGAGCAATTTTTTTTTCGAGAAATTGTTATTCGAGCAACTAGGCTTTCGGGGAACTGTCAATTCGAGGAACAATAGTAGTGTAGATAGGGGGTCTCTAACACAATCCTGGCGTAGTTTTGTCGATCCTGGCGTAAATTTACATGTGTTTGTGATTTTGGCTTGTCTGGCGTAGCTGTAGTTCTTTCCTGGCGTAGCGTCTAACCCGTTCCTGGCGTGGTTTTGTCGATCCTGGCGTCAATGTACATGTGTTTGTGATGTTGGCGTGTCTGTCGCGGCTGTAAATCTTTCCTGGCGTGGTTTTGTCGATCCTGGCGTCGCGTTCTAACCCGTTCGTGGCGTGTTTTAGTCGCTCCTGGCGTGAATGTGCATGTGTTTTGGATGTTGGCGTGTCTGTCGTGGCTGTAACTCGTTCCTGGCGTGCTTTTGTCGATCCTGGCGTGAATGTCCATGTGTGTGTGTGTGTGTGTGAGTCTGGCGTGTGTCGCGGGGATCCTGGCGTCAGTGTCGATCCTGGCGTGAGAAGAATTGCGGTGTGAGTCTGGCGTGCTGGCGGCGTGTGTGCGGGGTGGGGGTGTTGGTGTTTGTATGATAAAGACACAATGAGTAAGTTTGAAACGAAGTAAAGTTTTAACTTTTTCTAATATAGTATGCCTATGCAATCATATCATTTTAACAAAGAAATATTATAACTTATTTTAGCGGGCTAGACATGTGAAAATGTTATACATCAAAGTGTTCCAAAGCATGCATAAATGTTGACACTCGTCAATATTCATAGACGTTTTGGAAGAGCACCTTGATCTGTAATATTTTCGCATGTCTATGGACCGCTAAAATAAGTTGTAATACTTCTTTGTTAAAATGATATGATTGTATATGTATACTATTTTAGAAAAAGGCAAAAATTCATTAAGTTTTCTTTATTTTGGATATCAAAAAAAAAAAAAATAATACAATTATACTTATAAACTAACATGCATTAAAAAATTCGAAACTAAAAAATAATAAAAAACTTATATTTATATCGGAGCGTATTCAGTCGGCCGTTGCTGTCTGTAGATGCTGCTGCACGTCGTCATGGAGATTGAGATTGAAAAGTTTTTGGAAATGTATGCTGATTTGATTTTTGACCATCACAAAGTCGAATTTCTGAATTTTTTGAAGAGACGGGCTGATGGAGGATTTGTGATGGTTGACGGCTATTCGCAGCATGGTGAAAATTGCTGTTGGAGTTCACCGACAGCAACGGATGGACCGGATACCTGCTCCTGTAGTCTTCTCAGCATATCTGAAGAAAAAGTAAAAAAATTAATGTGTTTATATTTAAGAATGTTTAAATGCACACGTTAAATGTAGTAGATCGTAAAAATATATATGAAAACTTGTTAAACTCTAGTTCGTAAAATAGAAATATATATTATGAAACTTAAAACTGTAATATTTAAATATATATTTCTAAAAATGAAATAAAAATTATAGAAAACTTACTTTTATTTTATTTTATTTCTTCTAACCCAATCATGCGTTTTTGCGAATAAAAATGGATTGGATCATCCGGATCATATGTAGGCATAATATTATCTTCGTCATCAGACGATCCAATCACGTTATCCAATTCGCTTATTAATTGAGTGGCATCTGCATCCATTATTGGAACGGCTTGTTGGGGTCTCGGAGTCGGGGCGACGACGGCGTTGCCATAAGGCGGAGGTTGTACTGTAAACGACTGTCCTGCGTAAGGCTGCTGCTGGCCTGCGTTGACATAGGCCTGAACTGCGTAAGGAATCTGTCCTACGTTGGCATAAGGCGGCAGCTGGTTGACGTAAGGATGCTGGATGACGGTTGTATAAGGAGACGGTTGAGCCGGGATGTTGACCGGAGAGGGCGGACGCAGCGTATGGAGGTCGGATGGAAGATCGGTCTTGAGTATCAGGTGTAACTGAAATTTCTTCCCTTTCAGTCCTGTGTTGACTAGGGTGTATTTCTTATTTCCTATTTCAACCAACTGCCGCTCATTCAGACTGTTGTACCTCTCCGGTAGGTACAGCTTCTGACCATTATCGAATTCGAGCATTATTCTCTCTCCGAATTTGGTGATATGCCGTGTTATCACCGAGATGTTATATGCGTTGAATTGCTTCATTGTAGACAGGTTTAACCATACTATTCTTGAAAACACATTAAACGCGTCAACTAAAGCGTTTTTACTTTTTTTTGACACTGCTGCCGATGGCTGTTGATTTTTCTTCTGACGCTTGTTGGATTCCATTATACTTGTTTGACTTGGAACTAAAACGAATGAACTGATGATAATTCAAGAAAACGGTTGAGCTTAAATACAGTATTTTTACCCCTACTTTCAGTGAAATATTTTTTTAAAACACGGACATAATGTCGTTGGCCGGTCAGCATGACAAGTTTAAACACGTGCGTGTATGATGTAATTCTTTGAGGGAGTCAGGTCCATGGAATAATTTTAAAAAAACGTGTCGACGCGTAACAAGATGTGGGGTCCATGGTCGCGGTCCGGTCACACACGTGTTAAAAACTACATATGCTAGGATGATGTAATTTCGTTGAGGGGGCCAGCACACACACACACACACACACACACACACACACACACACACACACACACACACGTGTTAAAGAAACTACCTCCTTTTGCTGAGAAGATAAAATATATTTTTTAAAACGCATCTAAAATGTTATTTATTTTAGCGATTTGATAATTATGTTAACATTTTATTACAAATAATGCGCAAAACTTCCTTAATACGCACTTACGTCTAAACCATACTCACTTTTAAAAGTTCACTTTTACGAATTTTGTGTGTGTAATTTCCTAGTCCTAAATGACAATTTAAATAAAGTCTAGTCGGGTAGTTATGAACATCAGAGTTTTGACTTATATATTTTAACAAAGACTTTGAACACAGGTTATTTATAATGAAAATAATCGTATTAAAAAAATTATCCGTTGTTAAAATACTAAACCGATGCAATAGCATCATAGAATAATTTTGGTGTATATAAAACAGAGTAAAATAATTCTCTATTTTACAATTTTTGTATTCGGTCTAAATCATTAGTGTTTGGTAGAAAATAAAATATTCGAAATGAGGTGATATGATACTGGTGTTGCTAGGGTGATGTGAGGACCATGACCGTGATCCGGTCGCACACACGTGTGCATACATAAGTAATTCTTTTCGATGTCATGAAAACGCTTCGTCGCGTAGCAGGATGTGGGGTGTCGTTGTCCGGTCGCACACGCGTGCACCTACATATGCTAGGATGAGGTAATTTCGTTGCGGGGACCTCGGTCACACACACGTGTATCTTTGCGAGACCATGAAAACGTTTCGTTGACCCCCTCGCAACAAGTTTATTAAATGCGAAGTCGCGTAGCAGGATGTGGGGTGTCGTTGTCCGGTCACACACGCGTGCACCTACATATGCTAGGATGACGCAATTTCGTTGCGGAGGCCTCGGTCGCGCACACGTGTACCTTTGCGAGGTCATGAAAACGGTTCGTCGGCCGTTCGCAACAAGTTTATTAAATTTCGTTAGACTGATGAAATACTACAGCGCATGCGGGAAAAAAAAAGAACCTATAAATAGGGATAACGCTTTCAAAGAAACGAATTCTTGCTAACACAGCGAGGTGAATCAATAAATCTCAACGATGCCTTCTTACATGTGCGAAGTCTGTGGCAAACTTTTCGGTCGAAGATGCGAAGTGACAAGACATTTAAAAAATATCCACCAAAAATATGGTCTTGAGTGTTGTAATGTTTGTCAAAAACGAATGCGAAAAGACTACCTTAAAACGCATATGAAGACGCACGACGGCTCTCAACAAGGAACTCTTTGTGAGATTTGTGGAACGTACATTTTGTCGAAAAGCGAATTCGACAAACATAAATTAGAACACCTTAATTCTGGTAAGTAATTTTTTAAAATTAAAATCATTTTTATTGTGTTAACTAAATTTTACAAATATTTTCTGTGTTTTTTAGTGATGCAAAATGAAGAAGTTCTTTGCGATATTTGTGGAGTCTTGTTTTCATCGGGGAGCGCCGAATTCGAGGCTCATAAACTGACACACATTAATCCCGGTAAGTAATTTATTAATTAAAATCATTTATTTTTATTGACCGTCATACGATTTACTTTCATATTGTGGTAACTAAATTTTGTAAATATTTTTATTATTCTCTCTTTTTCAGAGTTGCAAAATGAAGGCGAACTATGCGAGACTTGTGGATGCGTCTTTTCAACGGCTAGTGAATTCGTCAAACATAAGAAACTAGGACATATTAATGCTGGTAGGTTTTTTTTTTTTTTTTTTTTTTTTTAATATAAACAATTATTTTATAATTTTTTCTAATACAAGGTTCCTTAAAAAGGGGTAATCGACAGTCGCCGTCGCCCACACCATCAACTAGCCGCAACACCGATCCATCAAATAGCCGCAACGCCGCCCCATCAACTAGCAAAGTAGGAGATGGAACAAAAATGTGTGAAGTCTGCTTGGTACAGGTCCCACCTAATAAATGGCATCACCATGTTAGGACTGTAGCACACAAGATGAAGGCAACTACACCCTATTCAGAGAATTTTAAGGTAGTTAAAAGTTGTTTTAAGGAGCGCATAGAGACATTAGTTTATGAAAATAAAGACGATACATGTATAGATCCTCGCCGGTTTTTAGATTTGGTTGAAAAAATTTTAATATCAGTACTCGAAAAACAATTAATAAAACATACGTCCTTGAAGTTTAATTTGGAGCTATTTGCTGAGTATGTAAAATTTTCCGAAAATGAAGATGATGAGTTTTCTATAAAATCTTTTAATACAAAAATGATTGTAATTTTAAACGCTAACGAAATACAATCAGCTTTTAAATTAATGTTGGATGAAATTTTAACAAAAATGAGTGAATTTCAAGAAAGGCGTAGCGGGTGGACGTTGATTATAATTCACCATTTGGAAGTTAATATTAATCAGTATAAACCGTTGCGGGGATCTAATTATATTCCGCTACCTCATGCTATAAAACTCAAACGAGCTTGCGTGAATGTAAAAAATCGAGATATATATTGCTTTAAGTGGTCTATAATATCCGCTGTGTGTTGTGTTAAAAAAAGTTCAGAACGGACTTCAAGTTATTCAGTAACAGACATATACGCTGATAATATTAAAGCAAGTAATGTTATCATTAATTTTAAAGATTTAAGATTTCCATTGCAACTCGAGGATATTTCAATTTTCGAATCCTTGAATGACAATATTAGCATAAATGTGTTTGGACTTGATGAAGGTGATTCAGTTGTTGGTCCATTCTATGTAACAAAACAAGAGAAACCAATTCATATTAATCTTTTATTGTTGCAAGATATTAAAAAGGAAAAGTTTCATTATGTTTGGATAAAAAACATTTCGAGGCTAATACGGAGTCAACTAACAAAAAATAAAAACCAAATACATATATGTAATTATTGTTTAATTCATTTTTCGTCTTTGCAACGTCTCAACGAACATAAAAATGAATGCAATAAACTAGTTACGACTATGCCTGATTCCGGTAGTATTCTTGAGTATAGTAATATTAGACGAGAACTTGAAGTCCCTTTTGTCATTTATGCAGATTTTGAATGCATTTTACAAAATATCGATACATGTATACCGCAGCCAACTACATCTTCGACTACAAGCGTTCAACAACATGTACCATGTGCATTCGCATACTACATAAAAAGTACATTTGATGCTAGTTTAAACAAATTAAGAATTTATAAAGGTGAAGATTCGGCAGAACAATTTGTTAGATCGTTAGTGCGCGATGTCGAATATCTTTATAAAAAGTATTTATTGGTTCCAAAGCCTTTGATTCCTTTAAATGCCGAACAAAAAAAAATGTACAATGAAGCTACCGAATGTCATATATGTAAGCAAGAATTATTAGAAAATGATAAAGTAATTGACCATTGTCATGTGGGTGGGCAGTTTAGAGGCGGTGCACACAGCTCCTGTAACTTACAATATCAAATTGCAAAATTTTTTCCAGTTTTCTTTCATAATTTTTCGGGATATGATTGCCATTTATTTGTTAAAGCATTAAGCAAAATTAACGGAGAAATTAAACTGATACCTTTAAATAAGGAACTGTACATATCCTTATCAAAAAGAATTTTCATTAACGAAAGAACATCGACTGAAATACGCTTTTTGGATTCTGCGAGATTTATGCAATGCAGTTTGGAAAAATTAGCTCAATATTTACCGCCGACAAGTTTTGAAAGTCTGAGAACAGTATTCCCAGAAAATGATAAATTTGATCTTGTTACTAGAAAAGGCGTCCTGCCATATGAATATCTAGATTCGTGGAGTAGATTGGATGAAACTGTTTTACCTGCTCAAATAAACTTTAATAATAAATTAACAAATTCGTATTGCACCGATGAATCTTACGCGCATGCAATCAAAGTATGGGAAAATTTTAATTGCACAAATTTATGGGATTACTTAAAAGTTTATTTAACTACGGATGTTTTATTATTATGTGACGTTTTTGAAAATTTTAGAAAAGTTTGCTATAAAATATATAAACTTGACGCCTGTCAGTTTTATACTTCAGCAGGATTATCGTGGGAATCAATGCTAAAATACACGGAAATAAAATTACCGCTCTTTACAGACATAGACATGTATAATTTCATAAAACGTGGTATTAGGGGCGGTATTACACAATGTTCGCATAGGCATTCGGTAGCAAATAATAAATATATGGAAAATTATGATAATACTAAACAATCAACTTATTTAACGTATTTAGACGCTAATAATCTTTACGGTTGGGCTATGTCTCAACCGCTTCCCTATGGTGATTTTGTATGGGTAGATAATGTTGAAGGAATTGATATAATGAATATTGCAAAAGATTCCCATACTGGATACATATTTGAAGTGGATTTAGAATATCCAAAATCGCTTCATGACTTGCACAATGATTTACCATTCTGCGCTGAGAATAAATGTAGTCCAAAATCAAAATTTCCAAAACTAATATTAGATTTCGAAAACAAAACTAACTATGTTATTCATTATCGAACTCTTCAACAATGTCTACAACACGGTCTAAAATTAGTGAAAATACATCGAATTTTACAATTTAAACAAGCGTGTTGGTTAAAAAAATATATTGATCTCAATACGCATCATCGCGCTCAATCAAAAAATGAATTTGAAAAGAACTATTTCAAAACTATGAACAACAGTTCCTATGGTAAAACACTTGAGAACGTTGATAAACGTAAAGATGTTAAAATAGTTACACAATGGGAAAGTTATGGACGTCGACTAGGGGCGCGCGCTCTCGTAAGTAAACCGAATTTTCATAGTGCATCACAATTCACGTCAAACATGATGGCTATTCAATTAAATCGCGTTAAAACATTATACGATAAACCAACGTACCTTGGGTTCTGTGTTTTAGAATTATCAAAATGGCTTATGTATGAGTTTCATTACGATTACATGTTGCCAAAATACGGCGAAAATATTATTCTAAATTACATGGATACAGATTCATTTGTTTACACGATTAAAACGGAAGATTTTTACTCCGATATAAAAGCCGATATAAATGATCGCTTTGATACATCAGATTTTTCACCCAATAATCCGTATAATATTCCACTCGTAAATAAAAAAAAGGTTGGTCTTATGAAAGATGAGAATAATGGATGCATTATGAAAGAATTCGTAGGGTTAAGATCGAAAATGTACTCCATAGATGTAGTTGGCTGTAAAGTTATTAAAAAAGCTAAAGGCATTAAAAAAACCGCAGTAGACGGATTAAGTCTGAACGATTATAGGGATTGTCTGTATAAAAATAAAATTTTCTATAGTAATATGTTAGTTTTTAGATCGCAAATTCATAACATTTACACACAGCGGATAAATAAAATTTCGTTAAGTTATTTAGATGATAAGAGATTTGTAAAAGATGATGGGGTGGAGACTTATGCCTGGGGTCATTATAAAATAAATTGTAAATAAAATTGTATGTATATACCTAATTGTAAATAAAAAAAATATTTATCCATTAAATTTTGTATTATTTGAAATGCTTATTACGGTTACGTTACCTCTCACGACAAGAATTTGAACTCGATTAATATATAAACAGCAAAACATTGATGCATTCGGTCTTATTTTTGTGTTACCACTTGATAAACACAGTCGTGTTATTAAAATTCTATAAGTAACGTGTGTGAAACATTAAAACTTCATCATAATGGCTCAAACAAACTATTATGTCGATGAGGCAATAGTCAACATAGCAAATAATTATCGATCCGATAATATTACTCATAGAATCCAATCAAATTACTTATTCATGGATCGAGTGTTTAATGAAATGGTTAAAGCAAGCCTAGCCGAATCTACAAGAGTGCACATTTTGGTAATTTACGCTATAAAAGATCGTGATGACGAAGATTCGATTCCATTGTACAAGTTAAGATCATATGAAAGTACGATAAGGGATCCGTTATGCGAATGGTTTTCTCACATAATAGATTGGTCTATTACAAAGTGGCAGGAACACTTCGAAAATTTAGGCAACGTTTATTTGGATCGTGTAATCGTCTATGAAATATGATGTAAAAAAATAATAATATTTTTATAAGTTAGAATTGTAACATTAGGATTAATTGTGAATAAAACAATATATACATTAAATTGTTTTTATTTATCTGCATAAATACAATACATTTTATAACAATAAATTGGTATTAGTTTATTTTCACACCAGTTTTCTTGTGTCTCCAGTTAGAGGTGAATACTCGATTATTCGATCGTGTAATAGCAAACAAAATGCTGAAGTGTTGTCCGTTATGCCGCCAGGACTGTTTTCAAATTCGATCATCACGTCAACAGGACCGCTTTTGGTTTCTTCATTTTGAAAAGAGCAATCAATAACAACAATAGGGGCTACATCTTTGAAATTTGATGCGGACAGCAGAGGCCATAATTTGTTCCCATAGTAGGATTGTTTAAATCTAGCATACATATCATAAATCAGTGCAAAACGGTTCTCCGGATAAGAAATATTTTGTTTGTCCTGAGGATATGTTTCAGAATTTAAGTGTACTTGCACACTGGTAAGTTGACAATGATTAAATTCGCTAGGATTTTGCTTCGAATTGTTCAGCTTATTCGACTGTAAGGCGAAAATAACAAATCTAGGTTTTTCCAATTGGGTGCTAGTCTTTACGCGCCAAACGTTATGAGTGGTTTTAGGTATATTGGGATATTCATACAGATCCCAACTTCGAAAACTCATTTGCACAGGTCTATCACTTTGAATTGTTTTATACAGCTTAAGACGTGCAGCGTCGCTTAATGTAAATTGCGGCATTCTCCATACAATTTTCGTAATTTCGAGTTTATAATCTGGCAGGTCCGTAAAAACGCTGTTATTATTTGTTCTTGCTCTCGTTAAAATTAATTCATGTCTGCAATTGGGTATTATCTTGTGATAATCTTCAGCAAAACCTAAGAACAATTTCAAAGGCACGCAGAAATTAAAAACTCCTTTATGCAGTTTTATAAGTCCGTTGTTTTCTAATTTCCATCCGGAGTTAAATTGGGTTAAGCTCTCGTCTCGATCGAATGAAATATAATTTTTTAATGAGGTGGTAATACCCAAGTTCCTGCAATGATCAATTTGAAAGGAATTCAGTTCATAACGACAGTCCTGGAACAGAAACGCGACGCAATTATTATTAAAATCCAGCTGTTCCTTGTCGCTCGGTTGTGTTCCATCCTGTTTTAATAGAGTGCCGTCGACATATAAAAAACTGTCGCTAGGTTGTAAAATTAAATCTTGGCTTTGAATGGCAATTCGAATTGTGTCGCTGGTATTATAGGATTCTGTATACGGCATATAGTGACCGAACGTCTTTTTCTTTATCGACTCATCAAATCGAGGAATTGCAGATATGTCTAACAAATTACTCATTGTGTAGAGTTAATCCTAAAGACTTTAAGAATTGTTTATTCTGTTTGGTTAAGAAAGTAGGACGTTTTGTTGGACTCGTTATTACTGATGTTGCTGGTGTCACTGTCGATAAGGTTGTTGTTCCTTTCAAATCAGCCGCACAACTAATGTTTTTAATCGATTCACGACCATTATTACTGATGCTGTTGTTAAAAATTAACATTTTAAAAAAAGATCTAATTTCATCGAAGTCTGCACTTCATTAGACGATATTTTCAGAACATCAGTGTTTTATACCTATCCTAACTGCACGGTTTTAAATGTAGTCTTAATGTGATAGTTTCTCCACGAAAATCAATCAAATTTCCGTCTTGATCGACCAAATCAATAATAATTGAACTTATGGAATTGGTGTTTACAGGCAGGTAAATTATATTCTTTGGAACTTCATTTATTTTATATCCTGGTAAAACATCAGGTGCGAATTCGTGAATTGTATGAACAGGTCTATTATTCATATATGATCCTGTAGTTATGCTGCATTCAACGCGGATAGAATTAACTTTGTTTATGTTGACAGGTAAATCAGACGAAACAATTTGGTTTGGTTGAATTACACGTTTTCCAAATCCTAAAACTTCTCCAACTGTTCGCTCCTTGTCAAAGTACACTGGTTGTGATGTTTTAATTTCGGTCTTGAGGGTGTTAGTATTGGCTCGAATAGTAATTGCAGGCGCAGACTGTGTTCTTTTTAACACGCTTCTAATGTATTCTTCTATATCATCAATTTCATACGACCCTTCTGGTATTTCAATTATTTCATTTCCAATGTGAAACAAGTTATTTGTTTTAAGAATATTGGAAATTGAATTATATGTGTATAAACTAACTAACCCGCACTCATATTCATCATTTAATTCTATTGGAGGAAAATAATTTGCGCATAAAGTAGATTGATTCCCAGAAAAATTTAGAATTCTAGACATGATCAAGGTTATAATAAAACTACCAAAATATTTATAAAACTCTTTATTTATAGCTAGTATTCTCAAATAAAAAATTTAAACATAAATGTCCGCATATTACAGAATCATTTGTTTGGTATGTATTATAATTATACTTTATATTATTTCCTAAATAATAAACGATTTGGCGAGGCGGCCTCAAGTTTCCATAACTGTCGAAATATTTTATTTGTGTTCCTCTTTTAGTGTATGCTACCCAATGAGTACCCGATCCGTTGGATGTATCTAGATTTACAATTCCGCATTCTGTATGACGAGGTTTGCATGGTAGAGTATTTAACATAAACACGCCTCTAAAGTTGGTTATATATTTTGCAAACTTATATAAATCGAGCTCGTTGAGTGGTCTTTTTGGGAGCATATTTAAAAGTTTTTTGGTTTTAAATAAAGACCGAGACCTTTTCGATATGGTTTAAGAAATAGTCCTTTGCCCATGGCAATTGTTTCCATTTTTTTATTGTGTCGTTCACTTTCGGACAATTGTTTTCGTGCTGTTTTCATATCACTAATAGCCTTAGCAACCCCCGCCGCCCCGCCAGATAAGGCTCCAATTGCAGATAAACCGGCAAATATAGGTAGAAGGGGTAACACACCGCCTAATTTTGGAACGGGTATTACCCGCGATCTCGGAAGTTTAATTTGTTTATTTTTAGCATTATTTTTTGCTGCAGCTAACGCTAGTTTAATGGCGCTTTGAATGTTGTTAGTTTTCTTAGATTTTATAACAGACCGACTCTTGGTCATTATAGAACGTAAGGTTTTAACCTTTTTTTTCTTCTTCGAATTATTAACTCTTAGACCCATTCCTAGTTTTGCTTTTCCTTTCATAACGTTTGTCACGAACCACGCGTTTGTTCGTTCTCCAAGTTTTGCGTTACTATCTTTAACTCTTTCCCAAGCTCTTTCGGCTAGCTGAAGATCGGCTTGATTTCTTATAGATGTATCCTTAGATTTAGAATATGCGATATCGTGTTCCTTACATGCACGATCTAAGGGATTTATTCCTGGATCGCCTCTAGCTAACCGTTTAT
This sequence comes from Elmis aenea, assembly GCA_947652605.1. NCBI lineage: Eukaryota > Metazoa > Arthropoda > Insecta > Coleoptera > Elmidae > Elmis > Elmis aenea. Next base: position 14,386,832 of record OX393579.1, read on the forward strand.
TTAATTTCGTGCCGGGCCCGCAATACTGATAGCCTCCTGGCAGATGAACTTCAAAGGGTAATTTATTTATAACAGTGTTGAGTAAACCTTTACCTCGAACGGTCGGCTGACATTTGATTGAAGGTTTTTTATGTGATCTCATTTTATAGCGATGTTATTAATATCGCTGTGTTCCATGTACTGTCTTATTTTTAAATAGTAGCGCATATATATTTTTTATTTAGTTATTAAAATGCGGTTGGTCGATCAACATGAAAAATTACCCATAAAAAATATCGATGTTATTCAAAACGATAAAACGTTTTTTAAACATAGCAAATTATTGCCGAACAGCATTCGTGCAATTATAGTTGGAACATCCGGTTCTGGTAAAACAAATGCAGTTATAGCTTTAATTATACATCCGAACGGGTTGAAGTTTGAAAATATTTACGTATATTCGAAATCTTTATATCAACCTAAGTACGAATATCTTCAAAAATTATTTTCCGATATAAAACAAATAGGTTATCACACCTTTTCTGAACACAATGCAGTTCTCCCACTTGAGAAGGCAAAAAATAATTCAATATTCATATTTGACGACATTGCGTGTGAAAAACAGGATCATATAAGATCCTTTTTCTGCCGAGGTCGTCATAAACAAATAGACAGTTTTTACTTATGCCAAACATATAGTCATATACCAAAACAATTGGTTCGCGATAATGCAAATTTATTAATTATTTTTAAACAAGATAATTTAAATTTAAAACATATATACTTGGACCACGTTAATACCGATATGAGTTATCAACAGTTTAACGAAATATGCTCGAAATGTTGGAAAGAAAAATACGATTTCTTGGTTATTAATAAAGAATGCTCAATAGAAAACGGTCGTTATCGGAAAGGATTCGATACATTTATTTTATTATAAATAAATTCAACATCAATCGCTGAGTTCATTATACTTCCCGACAGCTGTTCGCGTCTGATCATAAGCGGTTCAAAGCTGTTCATAAGCTGTAGAAAAGCTGTTCATAAGCAGTTCATAGCTGTTCGTAAGCTGTTCGTAAAGTGCGACAAAGCTGTTCATAAGCTGTTCGTAGTGTGTCTAAGCTGTTCGTAAGCAGATACAATGAAAGAAAAATTAGTTAAGGATCTTATTATTGCGCGAAACATAATTCGTAAAAAATATAAAATGCTAAAGTCCGATAGATTAGAAAATACATCTCGTTGGGAAGAACTCTTGCAGCCGATTACGTCTCCTTTAAAACAATTAACTACACCAAAAAATATCAGTAAATCTGTTGCAACTACGGAGTCATTTGGAGACGAAACATTAACATCGAAAATAAAAAGAAAAAAGCCGTTTAAATCAAGTAAAAAAAGTATTAGACAAAGCACGAGTACAACACCACTGACAAGCGATACTCCATCATCAATTTCCTCAGAGTCTATTGATTCTATCCCTGAAGATACATTAGTAGCGGAGACATCGACAGATAAATCTATACGATTGCTTAACATAAACCACACAGATTCTGATAATAAGTATGGGCCTTACTTCAGTCCTGATGATCAAAAGTGGAAAATTGGTAATTCTACTTTTACCATGAACAATCAAGAAATCTTTATAAACGATAAAGTTTACAAATTAACATCCGGCTTAAAACTTTTAATCTTTTTTAAAAAACCAAATCTTAAACTTTGTAATAGCAGTGATATATCTGATTATTTAGAAATTGTAGAAGGAACTAATGTGTTGTATCGCAATTATGATAAATCACAACAGCTTGCTGGAAATAAAAGTTTTAAGTATAGATTAATTAAGAGCATTTCAGAAAACATTCACACAGGTTCAGGGTTGATGGAGTTTTCAACAAATAAAACAGACTATGTATATTGGGACAATCCTAATGAGCTAGTAGACAGGCTCAAACTTTTATTGGCATCGCAACAAGCTGGTCATAATAATCATAATAACGAAATTATTAGTATCCTTGAAGAATTACGAGAGGCTAAAATTATAATATAAAATTAGCGCTTTTGTTTAACTCTTGTCATTCTAAAAATGGGTATCGACAAATTCGGACGTTCTTTTTCAAGACAGCGAGTTGGTTTCACTTTAAGTGCTGATGGTAACGTAGATATAAAGCATAAGCGTATCTGTAATTTGCGTAAACCTACAGAAATTACCGATGCAACGAACAAATTTTATGTTGATGAACAAGTTAATCTAAGTTTGAAACATGTTAAACAAGATGTTAAAATGTATGTCGATCGGAAAATTACTCAAAGTTTGTTGCCTATTAAAAATGAAATAAGACAAAAGATCTTGCAAACTTCCGAGTCAATTAAAACGCTTGAATCAGCAATAACGAAGTTAGAAAAACAATATCATGAAGTTGATATGAAACCGTCAAACGTTTCACAAAACACCGTTCCTACTCTTCAGCCGACTCCTCATCAATCACAAAACTCCAAGTTCCCATCGGGACCAAATAGTTTGATACAGACACCAGTGTCGTCAAATACGAGATCCAACACCAACAAAAGAATGAAAATAGAATGACTAAACAACAACTGGTAAATGAACTGCATAAACCAGCGCGACGCAACTTTAAACGTCGCACAGTTATTTTAAAAGGTATTAACGATCTTTGGCAAGCAGATTTAGTTGAAATGGGCGAATACTCATCTGAAAATAATGGTTTCCGATATTTGCTAACAGTTATTGATGCTTTTACCAAATTCGCATGGGCTTTACCGATCAAAACCAAATCAGGTTCCGAAGTAACTAAAACAATGAAGCAAATTTTAATAAAACAATCGCCCGAACATCTGCAAACAGATAAGGGTAAAGAATTTTATAATGTTCATTTCAAAAATTTAATGAAAAAATATCATATAAACCATTATTCGACATTCACCATCTTAAAAGCATCTATCGTTGAACGTTTTAACCGAACACTGAAGGGTTTAATGTGGAAACAATTTAGTCTGAATGGAAATTACAAATGGATAAATATTATTCAAGATCTTGTTAAAAAATACAATAGCACAATTCATTCAACTATTAAAATGCGTCCATGCGATGTAAATTTAACTAATGAGAAAAAATTATTAGAGACTGTTTATAGCAAAATTAAAACACTTTCACTACCAAAATTTACAGTTGGAGAAAAGGTTCGCATTAGCAAATATAAACATCTTTTTCATAAAGGTTACACGCCAAACTGGACAACGGAAATTTTCACGATTAAAATGGTCAAAAATACAAATCCTGTCACATATATTCTCAAAGATTATCAAGATAACGCAATTCAAGGATGTTTTTATGAGCATGAATTGTTGAAGACTAAGCAACCTAATATTTATCTCGTTCAAAAAATTTTAAAAAAAAGCCGAAATAAAGTGTACGTTAGATGGTTAGGATTTTCCGACGAACATAATTCTTGGATTAATAAAAGAGAAATTTTATGAAGTGATTTTATCATTCGATTCTCATCTTATAAAACCGAATGCAGTTAGCGAAAAAAATTAGTATGAATACACACATACAGTTAACAAGTTGTACTCATCAACCAAGTGAATAAAGTTAACGTCATCAATATGAAGAATATTATCGTGTTTTTATGTATTCTTCTTCTTTTCCATCTCATTCGA